>JAZKJV010002169.1:0-387942 GCA_037367405.1 Ottelia alismoides | reverse complement strand
TTCGTGCATGCATCATGATTTTTGTTAGCATTGGCTTTTCTGAATCCTCCCTTTTTATAACTTAAGAATAAAATGGAATCGAGACTAAATGATAGACATTTCATTCTATCTTGCTCACATTATATCTTAGTGATAACCTAAAAAGCTTAAAATTGGGACTGATAAAGTCCAGTTGACATTAATGAAATGTAATAAAAATTATTTTGTCTTATGAGAGATCAAACCCCACATTATACACATGTACTTTATTCATGTTGAGAGGAGTGGACATATCCTTAGGATAGTGCCTAAAACCCATTTCATACATGTGCATAATAGATGTTATATTGGACTATCACCAATAAAATCGAAAAGACAAATGACCAATATTTATTGGTCTCCATGTGTGAGTTAGTGAACTTATGGGTCTTTGCTTGATTAGTTTGAGCCAAGATTGTGATTTCTTTAAACCGCTCTCGTAAAACTTTTAAACTCCATTTTTATCACTTAAGATTCTTTCATCTTGGCATATTCAATTTAACCCTAACTCTTGGTGTCCCGGTTCCTCATCCTTAGCTCCAAATTCTTCTGCTTAGGCTACTCTTCAACCTAAGTATATGGGGGAACCAAGTTTATTCTGATTATTCACCTCGAGTCCCTTCATATCCATTTCACATCTCTTTACTTGGGCTCTTCACATCCTAAGTATAGGGGGGACTCGATTCCTCGTTCATTTCGATTTCTTTACTCATTAGTCCCATTTCTTTGCCTTATTCTTATACTTAGGTTATTTTTTACCTAAGTATAGTGGGGAACATTGAGTCAGTTCATGTGTATCTCTTTCTATTTAGCATGACCTATGCCTTCATATCAATTAATGCTATGAGGACATAACACAAGCTAAGTATAGGGGGTATAATGTATATATTTCACATATACTTTAGCCATTGGTCATATTTTTAAATTTTTTAAAAATATTTTGGGGCTACTGATAAGTAGTTTTTGAATTTATTTGTATAAAGTGATTGCAAAAGATTTGGAAAATTTTATATCTATGTGATATTATTTTAAAAATATTTTACACTAGTTTGAAAAACGGGGATTTTACTTGTTTTGAAAATCATTTGTAAAATGATTGGAAAATCAATTTTTATGCGACATGGTTTGTAAAATGTTTTCAAAAATATTTTCAAAATGAGGATGTAAATGAGAATAACAATTGTTTTGTAAATAGATCTAACTCAATTCAAAAAAATAAAAGTAAAAATCATTAAAATAATAACTAAACAAGTTGCTTTTTAATCCCTGACACTTACACATTCACAAAAGACTTGAAGAGTTCAAGAAAACTTGGTTTATGAGGTCCTATGATTCAGAGTTAACCAACCTTAGTCATTAGGATTTAAGACTTAATAATTCACACTTCACTAGTTTGAAAGATATGTGCTATGTTGCATACTTAATCTTTACCTTAAAGAATATGATCATCACCTCACATGCATGACTACAGACATGATGTGATGAGGTTGGATTTCACTTGAGAAACTGGAGTTTGGACTCAATCCAATGATGCTCATGGATGTGATAAAATCAATGAAGGCTTCATGAAATCTGAATGTCAGCAATTTATCCAGTATAAGAGCAAGTTCTTATACTACATTATGATATGTACCTATATACCATGGTGTGATGAAATTAAGTAAAAATATTGATCAGAGTGCACCAACTTGGTAAAAGCAGTGTGGCTAGCCAAAAAAATAAAAGAAAGAGAAAGAGAAAGAAAATATCTTACACTATATAGATAAATTTAAAAGATCTTACACCAAAGGCGAGCACTCCCAACCTTTCAAAGTATCCACTTGTACAAATATTTTAGGCTTTTATGAGTCAGGCTAGAACCCAAAAGGGGCTCTGCATCATGTAATGATATAAGTCTAGGTGTTAAAGGCATATTTAGATACTCAAAAGAAACATACCCAGGTGCATTCCGAGGAAAATAAGTGCAGACAACTCAACACTCTCTTGACGGATGCATTTATCAACACCAAAAATTACATGTGATGAGTTAATAAGACACTCAAGAGGGTCATCATTCCAATGAGAGGGAGAGAAGAAAAGATATCAGCCTATGCCCTCCTTCAACTGTCCTTCCATCTACTCATTAAATATAACAACTAAAGAGATAGTGTATTAAATGCAATAAATGATTTACTCCCTATTATTGAGGATTAGGTCTTTAGGAGAGTATCTTGGATTGGAACCTTGAATGATGCTTTGACTCTACGCTTGTAAATGCAATCTACACTCAAAGTCATATCCTTACTTTAGATGTATACAAAAAAGTCTGAGAATTATGGAAGTTAGATACCTTTTGACTGGAGCTTGATTCAACTTAGAATTTAGAATCACTAAATTCAAGGGTTCTTAATGAATCAAGTCTTGTACATTCACATGTACAGTCATGGATTAATCCAACTTATTCATTATTTATTTTACTTGAGGACGAGCAAGGTTTGGGTATAGGGGTCATAAATCCATGATTTATTATCATATGTTTCATTTATTATACCTCTTACTTCAATTATTCAATAAGATTCATTATTAATTCATTAACATTAATGATTAACCCTTTATATATAATTAATCCTAATTATTGTACATAAATAATCATATTATTGTGCTTTTATTTTATGTGTTTCATTATTATTAAAATCCCATAAAAACTAGTTTAATATTTTACATATTTATTTGGTATTATTTATAAAAAATACAAAAATATCAAAACAAATTAAAAAAAGTATTTTTAGTTACTTAAAAATACCTAAAAAATACAACTATGTACAAATGATGTATTTATGTTTGGGTTCTACATTAAACTTGTAGATCTTTAAGAGATCTATAATTTCATGTTCAACACTTTTTTCATTTGAAGCTTGTACATATTTTATTTTAATTTTATAACTATTTTTCTATTTCTTTAATTCCTATTGGGCCACGCGACACATCTACATCCACCCATGTGGCTCGCCCCTTCATCGCCACCAGCCTTCCCTCTCCATCGTCAGATCATTCTGATGTATCTAATATTATCCATCCATGCCCACTCATCCTCCCATCATAAGATGAGGATCTCATCACGTCTACCCTTCATGCCCTTCTCTCGATCGTTGGATCACATTATCCAATGGTTGGGAGTCCTTATCAACCTCAACACCACCTCCCCCATACATCGCGAGTTGCAACCAGCCCGACTTCACCCATTTCTTCCAACTGCTCTTACAACCTGATAATCGAGAAAAACAAGAGGGTCGTACGGTCTCACAAGGCGAGACTGCAGTCGATGAGTTAGTCACTCCATAATTCCTAATTAGTCAGCAATTAACCCACAATATAAATAAAGGCAATGAATAGCACATGTGAGGCTATAATTTATTTTTCTCTACCATAAGATGCATAGTAAGCAAGCATGTATAGGTCAAACCACATAGAGCAAAATAGGTAGCCTATGGTTATTTATATACAACCAAGTCATTCATCATGTATATACATAGATTTTTTTGTGGGTTTTTAATTTTAGGGATTTTATCACTTTTGACCCTCCGAGATCTCGCAATATCAGTTATGCCCCTATCTTTTTGGTAATATTAGTTGTGCCCCTCACTTCCTGCTATTTTATCACTTGTGCCCCTCGGGTTAGTGACCATCCATCCACAGTGCAAACAGACGTTAACTTTGAGGACATAAGCGATATTAATTTTAAAAAGGAGTATATGGTCATTTTATACCCTCTTCCTCATCCTCTTCTTCTTCCTCCTCTTCCCCCATCCTCTTCCTTCTCCTCCAACCTCCTCCTCCTCCCTCTCCACCCGAAACTCCTCCCCAACCGGCACCTCCTCCCAGCTCCGCCCCGAGCTCCCTTCACCTCCTCCCAGCCCGCGGCCCCCGCCCCTGCCCCTCACACCCCCCAGCACAGCGCCCCTCCATCCCCTGCACCTCCCCTGCCTCCCGCAACCCCCCCCGCCCATGCACCCCCCCTGTACAACCCCCCGCACAGCGCCCCTTCGCCACTGCACCCCCCGCACAGCCCCCCTCCCCCCCCCCTCCGCCCCCTGCACCTCCCCTTCCCCCCGCACCCCCCCCACCCCCGCACAGCCCCTCTCCGCCCCCCGCACCCTCCCGCATTGCCCCCTCCGCCCCCTGCACCTCCCCTTCCCCCCGCACCCCCGCCCCCTATACCTCCCCTTCCCCCCGCACCCCCTGCCCCCTGCACCTCCCCTCCACCCCCTGCACCTCCCCTTCCCCCTGCACAGCTGCCCTCCGCCCCTGTACCCCCCCCCCCCCCCCCGTACAGCCCCCGCACAACGCCCCTCTGCCCCCCCCTTCCCCCGGCACAACCTCCCTCCGCGCCCCTCCCGCACTGCCCCCTCCGCCCCCTGCACCTCTCCTTAGGTCTCCGCACTCTTCTGCTGCCACAGCGTGAAGGTCATCATCGTCGACATCCAGGACGACAAAGCCACCGTCCTCTGCAACTCCCTATACGCCGCCATAGGCCTCGGTGCTGTCGGATTCCTTTCTCGGGACGAAGCATGCGGTGGAGGAGGAAGAAGAGGAGTCTGGACAATAATACCCCTCTTAACTGCACTAAGGTTTGAAAAAACCATGGTTAAGTCAATTCATTGCCGGTCAATCTGACAGAAGGGCACAACTGATGACGGAGAAAGAAGTGAGGGGCACAACTGATATTACCAAAAAGATAGGGGCATAATTGATATTGCGAGATCTCGGAGGGGCATAAGTGATAAAAGCCCTTAATTTTATATATTTTATATTTTAATTTTATATTTTTGTATTTGCTTTTTATATTTTTCCTATTTTATATTTCTTTTTTATTTAAACAAATAAGATATATATAAGTATATGTATATGTGTATATATATAATATAAGGTACATATAGATACTATAGATATAAATATGTAAAAATAGTCAAAATACAACAAATACAATATTTTTGTGCTTTTTATTTTTTTATAATTTTTTTTGTTATTTTTCTGGAATTTTTGCTAAGTTTTATGTATTTTAAAGTCTAAATAACTGAATTGAGGGATTAAATAAATAATTTGAAATTAATTTAATTTTTTAAAAATAGTAAATAGGTCCTAAAATTATCCAAATCAATTTTAATATATAAATATTTATATAAAGAAAATTATAAAATAGGAAAACATTTTTTTGATTTTTAAATAATTTTTTAGGTTTTGAGGAAGGATTTTAAGGTTTTTTTATCTTTAAGCTCTTTGTTTTTCCATTTTTAATGATTTTTGGTATGTAAATAAAATGGGATAAAATACATTATATATTTTTTTGGAATTTTTAAAAATGTTTTTATATTTTTTGGTATTTTATAAGTTAAATAGTACAAAATAGGCTCCATTTCATTTTTAAGAAATGATTAAAATGCCAAAAAAATGCAAACTAAGAATGTGGCGTGAAAGTACAAGGCATAAGCCATTTATCCCCGATTTTTATTATTTTTAGGATCATAATAGGTATATTTAATAAATAGGTAAAGAACACAAAAATATATGTTCTGGTAGGGGCATATTTGCAAATAAAATAAATATCGGGGGAAATAGTGCAAATATGACAACATAATGCAATATTTATTTAATTTCAAAAACTAATTTACAATTACAAAAATTTTCCAGGGTATACATGCAAAATGCCCATCTCACATGGGACGACACGTGAGCTGAGCTAGATTAGACCAAAATGTAAATAAAATAAATACAGGGTCTGTTTTGCAAAATCACCAATTTATTTTACACGTTAAATTTTATTTACAGGACTAAGTATTAATTATACAAAAAGGCAGGGCATGATATGAAAATTACCCCATAAGGCGCGCTGGTAAACGGTTGGGATCATCTCACTTAAACACGTGGTGTTCGCACAATGATCGGTGACATTTTACCAATGAACGGTGGAGTTAGATCGTTGGGAGAGATCAGATGGACGATGTATGCCACATCCAACGACATATGTTGCATCTGGGAATCCTCATCGATTGCACGGTGGAAAGTGAGGAAGGAAGAACAGGGAAGAACACCATGGCTGGCGAACTTCAATCTCATCCTCCTCGCATCTCCGGCGACGGTTGGCTTCGTGATGAGGCTTGAAACATTACTGGAAAGGTTACACATCCGATGACGTACTCAAAATGGGAACTAGAGCTAAGTCATGGTCAAGCGACGTCGGGGAAGAGAGGAATCTCCAAATACCTTCTCTGATGCAAAATCGCCCCCGCCCGAGATTCTTTGGCCCTTCGGACCTCAAGAAATGTTTACAAGCACAAAGAATGTGTCTAGAGGCCTTATTGGCCATGGGATATGGTTGAAGAGGCATGGTGGAGGTGCCCCCGGCGAAGCAGCGGAGTGTAGGCACCAATATCCTGATCCGCGAGGATTTTTGTTGAACGAAGGTGAGGGGGGTGTACGGGAAGCATCGGGGAACGAGATGAGAGCAATTTGGCGAGTCAAGAATAGATGACCACGTACAGAGGAGCTCGTTGGAGCTCAGCTTCGGAGATCCATGCCAATCACATGTTACCTTAATCTAACTAACTAGAACCTAAACTAAGAACTGGAAATTAAAACTACGACTAAATGCGATTAAAAAGAAATGATAAAAGAGCAGCTCTTATGCCTAGGGTTGACCAAGGAGCAGGGTCGTCGGAGTTGGTAGCCGTGGGTGCATGCTGTCCTCCAGGAGCTCGACCCAGATGCCTCCTGTCACGAGGAACTCGACTAGGCTCAAGACCATGTCTCCTAAACTTGAAATGGTGACCAAAGAATGAATGGAAGACTGAGGTGGTTATTTATATACCAAGGTGAACACCCTTATTGACTGGTCGATTGTGATGATTCGAGCTTATGTACAAGAGATTAAAGGATATGGCGTGTATGTACAATGATCAATGATCATTTTTCATGAAGGAAGCGATCGTGATTGAGCGACGAGACACCCAGGAAAAAGGGTTAAATCGTGGGATTGGACAGGCATGTCACGTCTGGAAGCAGGGGTGGAAGTTAATAGTCATTGGATGTTGATTGCTCCACGTTAGCGTAAAACGATAAAAAATATGTTGACTTATTATAGATTTATTAATTAAACCTAATAAATGACTTTATTAATTTTTATGTATAAAATAAAAAATGTTTATTATTTAATGTAGTATTTTAATATGATTTTTATTTATTTTTTGACTTTATTTATTAGTAGTTAATTTTTAATGGTGTATTTTATAGGCGAATTTGCCTATATTTGGGCTATTTTATTTTTATTTTGTAAATTTTATGTTATTATTTTATTCTTTTATTTTATATATTTATAACATATTTGTAGGTGTATAAATATATTTTTTATTTTTCTGATGTTATTTCTATACTTAAATAAATAGATATGTATAGTTTATAGGTATAGATATAAGTATTTTATTTATGTTTTATGTGCATTATTTTGTTTTAATGTATTTTATTGGTTTTTATTTTGGTTTTACATTTTTAATAAATTGTAAATAATATTTAAAAGCTTATAAAAATGTAAGAAAATAAAGAATGAAAGAATGAAATCCCCTTCTATAAATATAACTATAGGTATTTTGTCTATGTTTTCACATAGACTTATTTTATTTTACATTTTATTTTTGGTTTTATTTTAGTTTCAGTATGCACATATTTTATATATAATTATTAAAAAATTATAAAAATATGAATTTTGTAAAAATAATAAAGAGTGCATATAATGAATATTTTAATCGGGTATAATGTACAATGAGGGTCCAAAACCTAAATTTCACACTGTAACTCCAAAAAATATGAAACCAAATCCATTAAATATCTTGTGAAAAATTATATACAATTATAGTGGTCTTGATATGTTTTGAGTTTTTATTTGAAAGATATGGGTCTGTGAAGTTGGGATTTTGACTTTTTATTCTGTGTATAAAATGAATATTGTATGTTATTATATAAAATCAATTTTGTATTTTTATTTATATTAATATCTACAACTTTCATGTACAAAGTTTCTTGATTTGATGAACAAATAATAATGAACAAAATAGGTATTAAAATGCATAAATAAAGAATAGCAGAATTGGGTTTTTATTGTATTCTTTGCCCTTATCTCCCTCTACTTTATTCCTGTCAGCCAACTCAATTCTTGACATGGTCTAGGGTTTAGGATCATAAAATATATTCGATATTTTATTCTTTTTTTCTTCTCTTTATTCTTTAATTTTGGCATTAAAAATCATAATATTTACACAATAAATGCAATAAATGATGAATGTTATTTTGTACAAATTAATGCTATTTACATGTATTAGATAGGTTTTTAAGGCCAAAATGATAGAATAAAGGAGATGAAATGGAGATTCATCAACACCCCCTCCTTCGAATTGCTCCAAGCACCCCCTCGCCAACTAACCACTCCAAGACATACCCCTAACTCCCTTTGACCCGTGTTGCCCTTTGGCCACCACATCCTACTCTCTAGGTAAACACTCGATGATTGAAAACCTATCGACAAACTACTGGAACCATCGAGTTCCTCCTTCAAATACTTCTCCGTTGGCTTCCTTCACTGGTGGTCCACCGTCACGCGATCTCTTGCCCAACGTCTCTTTTCCCTCCATGACAAGGATAAGGAGGATTGATTATTCCACGATGACTCGAAGCCCTAGTGCGATCCATGGTCATTCATCCATGCCGTGATGATGAAAGCAACCATTAGATATTCATGAGAAGTCTACCCAGGTCAAGCAAAGACTCGAGCCTTTGCGGAAGTTTAGCCCAAGCCTTACCTTCACTATGGTGACATCTACAATGTACAAGTTAGCTAATATAGGTTTTATTTGATTTTCTTTTATTTTCTCGATTTGTAGATATATCTTTACTCCAATATAATGAGTGCCTAACCTTTACCAAGGGTCAACTAT
The DNA here is from genome assembly GCA_037367405.1 of Ottelia alismoides. NCBI lineage: Eukaryota > Viridiplantae > Streptophyta > Magnoliopsida > Alismatales > Hydrocharitaceae > Ottelia > Ottelia alismoides. Next base: position 378,964 of record JAZKJV010002169.1, on the reverse strand, counting down.
CTTCGCGGGAGGTCCCAACTACCATCTCTTTTCCATCTATGCCTTGTCCATGCCGCCCACCTTTCTCTCAGGTCTGCCTGAGAAGAACCTACCAAGTCCTCGTCGTCTATGCCACTTTGAACCCCCATTCACCTTACTCTCTCCATGCTCACACTGCCTTGGCTATTACCTAACCATCTTGCAGGTACTCTTCTTCAATGGCGAACTTCAGGCATGCCTCTGTTCTAGAGCCTCGCATTCGACAACGGAGTGTGGTCACTACCTTCCAGAAGGATCCGATCCTCCTTCAACATCTGAACTTCATCTCCAAGCTTCCAATAAGTGTCTTGGTACTCCAATAACCATGAAGGAGCATAGTAGAGGTTTGACACCCTCGTCGGAGCTCCAATCGGGACACTATCGAAGGGAGGAGGAGCGAATCTGAGGAAGTACACGGGTCAATCGGATGGAACCCTCTCAGTATTCATCAAACAACTATGGAGAAGCCACACCAGCACACCGAAGCAAGAACCTCAGAGGAACCGAGCCTCATCCTGAGTTTTCTAGGCTACCCACGTGGCCTGAGGCACTAACATCTGCCCCAAATCACTGCCTGAGCCTCCATCCTTCTGACCAACACATGCATGTTTGGGAATCTTGTAGATGCACTCATGTTAGTTTTTCAAATGGCTTATATGTCCTCTTCAGGTGTGTGTAAGGCACGTGCTCTGTAGGGAATATTACTCTGATGCCCCACCTAGTTCCTAATATTTCAGATATGCTCTACACATATGACATTTTGTAGATAAGGTCCTAACAGATTATAATAATTATATTTATGGACTCTAAGGACTATTTTGTAATTGTTTGTGATGTTTTTATTTGCAGTTATACCCCTTTACATTTTATGTTAAAACTTTTGCATGTGAACTCCAATTTTTGTAATTTCAGTTTCATTTTGACCATGACATGATTATCTATCTTATGGCTCTAATCATGATCTGATTTGACACATAGATAATAATTGATTAATTAGAGATGTTCTTACTTTAATATTTCTATTGTTCATTGTCATGAATTGAATTTAACTTCATTCTAAGCATCAATTCGATTATGATATTTAATTAGACATGTTTCTTAAGTTGTATACTATTTCAGAATCATACTCTTTGTAAATATGCATGTTGTGTATTTACTTCAATTATGTTGCATCTTGTTATTATTTCACATGCATCAAAAATCAAACAAAAAATGCATCTTATTGAATGAATTATGTGTTGCATTGTTTTGTGTGTCGTACTTGACCTGGATAATATGAAGATCTCTTAACATAAATATTAGAACTTAATTGATCACATCTAGAGGTTGTGCTCGACCCTGGATTTATCCAAGTTAAAGAACTAAACCGAACCACTCTTCACAAAGATATATGCTCAGTGTTGATCGATGTGTATTCAACTGTATTACCACGAGAGCTAATTAAAATATCCAAATACATGGTTCATCAAGGGATATTATAGAAGGTGACGTGATCTGAATGTGATGGTGTTAACAATTAGAAGAGGTGGTATTGTATCAGGTGGTGAAGAAGATGATAACTATATAGGGGTTGTAGAAGGATGAAGAAAGAAAATAAAGGAGAAGAAAAGAGAATTGATATTACCTTGTACTTCTTGCCTGGAGATAAAGTGGTGATGGCCAACTCTGATGATCGCCTTAGCCGGGGCTGGTCGACAAAGCATCACATTGCTAGGGAACAATGCAACACTGGTCAAGCAGCTAGTGGATCATGCTTAGGATGGTTCTTTACTAGAGATCGGGCCTTTGTCACCATCCTAGTCCTAGCTCTCCCTCTCTTTCTCTCTCTCTCTCTCTTTGCTGATGAATGGCGGTCAATGAATGTATAAGAAGATCATGTTGGGTTATATAGAATGGGTTCCGATTGTGGATATGGGATGTTATAGTCATGTATGGGTTTGGTTGGTTGCATATGCATCGAGGTCCGGTAAGGAACTTGGGTTTGAGGGAGAAGATCAAGGGATAGGTTCCATGTTGATGGGTTTCATGGGGTTGGTTGTGTGGTTGCGATCAAGGAGGAGATAAAGTTTGGTTAGGAGGATAGATATACAGAAGGGGAGAATAGCATGAAGGATGATCGTTAGGAGTCGAATGTTGATTTTTCACCGGAGATCTAGGGATAAGGGAGGTTTGGATGGTTGGTGTAGGATTAGATTTATAGGTGAGAAGTTGGAGTTGGTTTGGGTAGGGGATAAGGCATTGGGTTCTATGATTGCAACTAGGATCAGAGCTACCACTATGGGTTATATTGGTCATTGGGGAAGGGCTACTAGAGGAAGGGGATGAAGAGAGGATCGTTAGATCATCCAAGATCCAACCAGTCCGGTTGGGTCTGGGGTGAAATTGGGGAGATGAGAATAGCAAGCGGATCTAAATTGATCCAACAGGTGGGGTGAATGGCACTAACGAACAAGGCAGTTTGACCATGGGAGAGGCGGGTTGACTAGGCGCTTGAGGTGGACGAATAAGGAAGTGACATGTGGATGTTTGACTTGTCACCATGCTTGGAAAATAAAGAAAAATTAATAAAAATAGCAGATTACACCGAATAAAAAATTCCCAAAATGAAAATTGTAGATCTAAATGCATTCGATTTTTTTGTTAGTATTTTATACACATATAATAACATTTTTATATTTTTTTATTTGGTTTTCTATAAACAATAAATAAATGTAAAAATCTAACATGATGTGAAACATTGTAATGGATATAAATATCTTTTTTTGGATTTTTATGAGTTAAGAAAATGTCAAAATAAATTAGTGAAATCAGTTATTTATAAGTTAGTTAGTCAATATAACCGAAATCATGACTTCTCTTTTTTACATCTTTTTGATATTCTTATATTTTTATTTTTATGTAATTAGTTAGAAAATAAGATGAAATAAATAAATGAAAAATAAATAAATAGGAGTTAAATATATACCTAAAATAACAAATCAAAAATCGGTGAAAAATGTGTACATTATGCAATTTTGCCCCAAATTTAAATTTCATAAATGAACTTAAATTCTTTTGAATTTAATCTTGATTTTTATATAATTGAGTGTATATTAATTCAAAAGTGAGTAGAGCTGAATTGGACATTGTAGGTGAGAGTTCATTATTTGCGCCTTTTTGTCTTGGAATGAGGGTTTAGGTTTATTTCATATATATATACAAGTTAGTATTTTTTAGGATATTTTATTGGTTAATTTTAGTGATATGTATACAATGGAGTTAGTTTCATGTCCTTTGGAGCTAGGATGAATTATTTAAAAATATGTGAAGTTAAGTGAATATTTACAAGTGAATATCAATGAAGAATGAAATTCTAATTTATGCAAATTATTTACAAGTGCATGAACGATAATTATAAGTTATAAACATGAAGATGCATTTAATTACTAAAGACAAAGCTCTATTTTCATATAATTAGAGTTATGAATCACATATTCGTCGTTGCTACACTTTATCACGTCGGTCATGTGTGCTAGTAAATCAATCGTCACATTCCTAATCAATTGCACACAATCAATAAACTGAAAAGCTGATAGCATCCCTCTCAGTCACAAGCATTGCTTACTTATCCCCTAGACACATAAGTAGAACTCACACTTAATTAAAATACTCTAGCAGACATAACCCAAGAGCAGACGCCAAACATCGGCATGATTGTTGATGCGGCCTTCAATTGCAATAAAGAGGCCATTGTTATTGTCTCCTATAAAGACAACAAGCTCATTCTAGCAAAATGTGAGCTGGTCAAGGCCTATAGCTCCGAGGAGGCAAAAGCCTTAGCCACTAATGTAGGAATCACCATCATTATCTGGTTCCATGACGATACCATTATAATATATTCTGACTACAAAGCCATAGTGAACATGATCAATCTTGCTCATTCCATCTTGGTCAATAAGAATATTGCTAGAGAACTCCATTGATATGCTATGCAAGTCCAATATAATCAAATTGGTCTTAGAGAAAAGGAATATGGTGTCTATAGCTCATAGACTTGTCGTATTCTCTTTATGTAATGATGTAAACATTGAATGGTCGAGGGTGACCATTTCACGCTCCTTGTACTCAATTATCATGAGCTAATGGAACCAACTACCTAGTTTCAACAAAAAGTTACATATTTATAGTCAATTTACGAGCTATTTTAGAATATGACAACAATAGGGGGCCAATGTTATGGTAGAATGTCAAGATGAGTTCTACTTCATAAAATCCATTCATTTTCGATAGCTAGATTAATTATTCTCATCAATTAAATACTAGTCATGATTATATCTAGGAAATAATACATGTATTCTAGATTTTGTAGCCACATATTTATCCATATACTTAAAAAACGATATGTGTATATCTATTCATATATGTTAAAAAATGGTAATTTATATTTTTATCTTTTGTAACTATAGGGGCCCTAGTGACATGTGTCTTCTTAAATGGAAAGTCCATCACAAGATCTATTGGATCTCAATATAATGGTTACTTATCCACAAAGGTATTTTAGTCTGGATTTCATTTTGAATTTGAATTTCATTTAGTCATTTTAATTTACTATTTTAGGCTCATGTAATTTTGATATTTTTCGTCCATTACTTTGTTTATCAATTTCCTTTTTGTCCAAAAAGGTATTAATTATGAAATAAAATGGTTAATTTTAAAATCATCATTGTATTTGTGAATTTTACATGAAGTTTTGGTTTTATGCATAATCACTTTTTAATATTTAATGTTTGAAAGATAGTCAACATAATAAAAAATCTTCTTTGTAAATTAAGTTCTTTATTTGGTTATTGTTTTGTAAATATGGATAACCACTTTTGTAATACTTTGTTTTGTTTAAAATTCTTGACCCTTTAGTGTCGTTCCTATGTAAAATTCACACTGCCTCAGTAAAACTCGTTTCACACTTTGTTTAACTCATCCTCTCTTTGTGAATGTGTATGGTCGCATCTCCACATTAGTGCATTTTCTATGTAAAATCCGTGATGCCTTTATAAAATTCACTTTGTGCTTTGTAAAACTAATCATCTCTTTGTAAAATTTAGTATAGTTACCTGCAAAAAAGGTATTTAGTAACTTTTCAATTCGTAATTTTTCATGTTTTTATGTATAATCCACGCTGACTTTGTAACCCTTTGTATGTAACATGTCATGATTGTAATATTCACACTATCTTAAAAAATATTTAAATTGACATGTAAAATATATTGTCAATTATATAAAAATGGTATACCACAATGTAAAAATATAGAATAATAATCAAACATAAGAAAAAAAGAATAAATAGAAACAAAATGGTATACCACATCGCATGGTGCAGATGATCTAAACTTTTCACACCAAGCAAGATGAGAACCGAGCACATCCTACATCAAGACCTTCAATGCTCCAATCAAAATATAGATACAACTTCTGAGTGTGGAACTGCATCCAAGTTCAAAACATGAAAATATAAATATTAAGTTCTGGAAATATAGATTTGATGTATGTTGTTAAATCTTGCCTTTTCCAGGATATGATGTTGTCAATGATTTAAATGAGCTGTTGGTCAGAACTTGGTTTTCTTTGCTAGATCATGCTGCTTAATCATTTTGCTAAATGATGTCGTAAATGTTTAAAGGGAGATACTGGTTTGAATTAGGATTTCTCTCGCTAATAATGTTGCTAGATCATTTGGTTAAATGATTATGTTAATTTCCTTCCGAATGTTGCTAGATCATATAACCTGGTTATCTGTGATCTCTCCCGATGATGTTTTCTTTTCAGGTGATATGTTTGTTGTTCACTTTGAGCTTCTTGCTTCTCTACTCTGACCGAAGCTACGTTAATTATCCTGGTAACAAATGCTACTTTTTCCCTTAGCAATATGCAAAATTAGCGACAACAAGTTTACTCTTCGTAAGCTACTTTGATGGACGCTTTTTCTATACTGCTCCTTTTGTTGCTTTCATATAAATGATTCCACGTTGTTGCTAATATTGATGCTCTTGATGCTGGTAAGCTAGAGAATTTGAACAATCAGTTTCATGTATCTGTACTATTAGTTTAAATAATGGTCATTTGACTTTCTCATAACATGGACTTGCTGCTTACTGTTGTTAGCAATGCTTGCTGCGTCTCATCTCAACTTACCCGGTTTGTAAAATCCTGTGAATCATATTGCTTAATTAAGTCATAAAGCTATGGTTGTATTTGTGCTATTGGTTTGAACTAGGTTTCCTATGGCAAACCATGATTTGCTGCAATAACTTATCCTTTTATTAGCAATTCAAGCCTTAGTTCATGCTCATGGGTTGCAGGTTTTGAAGAATCATATGGAATGCATGTGATCTGGAGCAATTCATGCCTTTGTTCCCAATAGAATAACATTTACAGATGACTATCCTCTAATACCGAATACTGAGAACTTGTTAATCATGGCTTCCATTTCGAATGTGGTTCAAATTAAACAACCATTTACATTTGCTGAGACATGGAACCACGTCCCGAGATTCGTGAGGATCAAATCAATGCTTTGGATGTCCATTCCATTGATTCCTCAACTTCACGTAACTTTGTGTGTTCATTCGTTCCTAGCTTCACCCAAGCATGTTGGCAATTGTGTGTACCCAAACAACATAGTGATGCCATTTCCAAATAGAATCGACCCAAACCATTGTTGGGAACAATCAATCACACAAGTTATGCGGAAGCGTATTGAAACAAGTACTTGGCGGACTACAACAACAACAACAAAGCCTTTTCCCACAATTAAGTAGGGTCGGCTACATGGATTCTTCGCCTCCATTCGGATCTATCATGGGCCAATCTCGGGCTTATACTCTTTTCAACACTTCTTGGGCCGTCATCGCCCTCTCTTAGCCAGCTCAACATCCTAACACTCGCATCTCCTAAATGGTGCATCAACTGATCTTCTTTGCAAATGTCCAAACCACCTTAAGTGGTTTTCTCACATCTTATCCTCGATCGGAGCTACACTAACTTTCTTTCCGATTGCATCATTCCGAATCCGATCTTTACGTGTGTGTCCACACATCCACCTTAGCATTTTCATTTCTGCTACATTCATTCTCTGCACATGTCTATGGTTCACAGGCCAACATTCAGATCCATAAAGCATAGCAGGTCTCACGGCTGCTTTGTAAAACTTTCCTTTAATCTTTAAAGGAATTTTCTTATCACAAAGAACAACAGAGGCTCCTCTCCACTTTAGCCAGTCTGCATTTATTCTATTAGTAACATCTCCATCAATTTCCCCATCATGTTGCAGAATAGATCCCAGATATCTAAGGGAATCTCTCTTCTGAATGTTGTCGTCACCAATCTTCACCTCGATTCCTTCACCATTGCTTCCATCAAAGATGCACTCCATATATTCCGTCTTAGCCCTATTTATACGAAATCCTTTAGTCTCCAACTCATGTCTCCAAACCTCAAGCTTCTCATTTACTCCATCTCTAATCTCGTCAATTAACAAAATATCATCAGCAAATAACATACACCAAGGTAACTCATCCTGAATGTGACCGGTCATCTCGTCCATAATCAAAGTAAAAAGAAATGGACTCAAAGCAGAACCTTGATGTAAACCAATGTTGATGTCAAAATATCCAGTCTTCCCAGACGGGGTCCTTACACAAAATAAAGCCCTATCATACATGTCCTTTATGAGGTTAATGTATAGGACATGTATTTGTCTCTTCTCCAACACTCTCCACAATATCTCTCGTGGGACAGAATCATAAGCCTTCTCCAAATCAATAAAAATCATGTAGAGGTTCTTCCTTTTAGCTCTATAAATCTCCATTGTTCTCCTCAGCAAATGGATGGCTTCAATCGTTGAGCGGACTGGCATGAATCCGAATTGGTTTTCTTTTACATTGGAAATTTTCCTCAACCTTCTTTCGATCACATGTTCCCAAATTTTCATAGTGTGACACATCAGCTTGATACCTCTATAATTTGAACAATTTTGAATGTCTCCTTTATTCTTATAAAGAGGCACCACGATACTCCTCCTCCAATCTTCAGGCATTTTCTTGCTTCTCCAAATAACATTGAATAGATTCGTAAGCCAAGTCAAACCATGCTCGCCTAAAACTCTCCATACTTCTACAGGGATGTCATCCAGTCCTACACCTTTTCCAGACCTCATAACCTTCAAAGCCTCCCCTACTTCCTTTCTTTGTATATGTCTATAGCATGCACGATTCAAGTAACTTTTACTACAAGCTAGATCACCCAAAGTGATATCTCTATTTCCTTCCCCAATGAAAAGTTTATGGAAGTACTGCTCCCATCTAGTCTTTATATCCTTCTGACTAACAAGCACATGACCTTCCTCGTCCTTAATGCATCTCACTAAAGAAAGGTCTTTGGTTTTTCTTTCTCTTTCTTTAGCCAACCTGAATATATCCTTCTGTCCCTACTTAGAGTCGAGATTTTTATACAAAACTTCATAAGCTTTTGACTTAGCTTCGCTTACGGCCTTCTTTGCTTCCTTCTTCGCTATTTGACCACAGGGCCTACTAAACCCGATCAAACTTCTCCATTACAAACGGTGAATAAAATAGTTCTCCCTAAAGGCTATACAAAGTCAAAATATTCTCTTCAAGGTGTATCAACAATGAACCACATCAATGCAAATAAAAGAAGGAGATGGAGAAATGTCACCCAGAGATGGTTGCCCAAAATTACTCCACAGCAGCCCAAACTCAGCTCCTCCAAGGCGTGAACTCCGACGACTCTCGGTAGCCCAATCCTTGCGATTTTAGGGTGTAGATGAGGAAGAAATGTGCAGTCCTAAATCCCCAAAGTGCAGCAGCAGCAATGGGGTAACTTTTGAGCGGAGGACGTAGTCGATCATCACATAGGTTTGTTTGCCAGAAACCTTGAAATCTGCTTGACAGATTTCATCCGTGCACATTTGGGTGTTTTTGCATCTATGCCCATTATGGGTTGGAATTAGTTTGGATGCACAACCTGACAAATCTACCCCTCTGGCCCACGAGAAGGAGATCACCAAACAACACTCTTAATGTAGAGAAGATGGACCCTCGAGTCCAACATGATGGTCGAGTTCCCACATGGAATGGAACTCACTATACAAACACTCATCATCTGCAAAGAGGATTCCAGTCCATTCCAATAAGGGAGCAGCAATCTCCAGACTTTCCTAATGGCATGCCTCGGTCATCATGTTTGCACCATTGTCATTTGTATGGATTTTGTTAAGAACAAGTTGCTTTTCTTCAAGAACATTTCGTATCCAATGATACCTCGCATCAATGTGCTTCGATCTCACATGAAAATGGAGTTCTTGCTAAGGTGAATAGCACTCTAACTGTCACAGTAAAACACATACTTATCTTTCCTAAAACCAAGTTCTTGTATGAACTTCTTCATGCATAGCAAATCTTTGCACGCCTTTGTAGCTATAATAAAATCAGCCTCTGTAGTGGATAAAGCAACACACTTCTAGAGACGAGACTACCAAGAAACTACACCACTTGCAAAGGACATCATGTAACCAGATATATATCTTCTCCCATCAATGTTACCTGTTATATCTGAATACGTGTATTCAAGGAGAATAGGCTTCTCTACTCCAAAATAAAAAGAGTAATTGTTATTACCTCGAAAGATATCTCAAGATCCATTTAACTGCTTCCCAATGTTGTTTCCATAGGTTTGAGATGAACCTACTAACAACTCCAACTGCATGAGCAATATCTGGCCTCGTACAAACCATTGCATACATGAGACTACATGTGGATGATACGTAGGGAACTCTTTCCATAACTTCTTCTCTTCATTACTCTGTGGGCTATCTTTGGAGCTCAGCTTGAAATGCGCGCCAAGAGGGGTGCTAGCTGGCTTTGCCTTCTCCATATAAAATCTCTAAAGTACCTTCTCAATGTACTTCTCTTGAGAAGGCCATAACCTCCTTGTCTTTCGATCCATTGTGATCTTCATGCCCAAAATTTGACTTGCATGTCCAAAGTCCTTCGCAGAAAAGGACTTGTTCTACTCTTTCTTCAAGTAAGAAATTCTACCACTGTTGCTGCCAACAATCAACAAATCATAAGCATAAAGCAACAAAGTGATGAAGTCATCATCTGAGAATTTCTTCATGAAAACACAATGGTCTAAACTAGTCGTGGAACGACCATACTCCCCCTTGAATGACTCAAACTTCTTGTATCATTGCCTTGGTGGTTGCTTTTAGTCATATAGGATTTTCTTTAGCCTTAAAATGTAATTTTTCTTGCCCTTGACTGTGAAACCCTTTGGTTGCAACATGTAAATTTCTTCCTCAAGTCCACCATGGAGGAAAGATGTCTTCACGTCCATCTGTTCAATCTCTAGGTCAAAGCTAGCACCCAAGCTGACAACTACCCTGATAGAATATATCTTCACCACAGGAGAAAAGATCTCCTCAAAGTCAACTTCCTCCCTTTGATTAAACATTTCATAACCAACTAGCTTTGTACATTGGGATTGTAGAGTATCTATTATGTTTCACTCGATAAACCCACTTGTTTCTCAATGCATGCTTGCCCTTGGGCAACATGACAAGTTCGAAGGTATGATCGTCATGAAGGGACTCCATCTATTCTTTCATAACTTCTACCCATTTCTCATTGTTTCCATTTTTCAAGACTTCTTCATAGCATTCGGGATCACCAATGTCTGTCAACAAAATGTACTCACATGCAGAATATTTGGTAGAGGGTTGTCTCTCCCTCACAGGTCTCTATGGTGTGAGAGCCTAGGAGAAGAAGAGCTCTCATCATCCTACCCACCATCATCATCACCATCATCAGCATCATCATCGTCAGGAATGAAGATCTGTGGTATATCCTCCTCATATCTTGCATCTGGCACCTGCTCATATACATCATCTGGTACCAAATGTGGAGCCTTCTATAAAGGGACTAGCTCCACATCATCTAGCTGATAAATGCTCGAAGGCGAGTCCTTAGTAGCCTTTTGGATGTCCTCAATGGTTAGATTTTTAGAGATGATCGCATCCATACTCCTCACTAGCTTCTTATCAACTGGATCATACAACCTGTAGCCAGCTCATCTTGGCCATATCCCAAGAAGATGCACTTATTTGTCTTTGCGTCCAACTTGGATATTTCATCCTTGGGAAAATGCATAAATGCACGGCATCCAAAGACCCGCAAATGGTTGTAGGAGACAGTCTTTCCATGCCAAAACTATCTGGAATATCACCATCCAAGGGTACATGTGGAGAGAGATTGATAACATGAACTATAGTAAAAAGTGCTTCACACCAAAAGGAGTAGGCAACTTAGCGTTAGAAAGGAGACACCGGACTCTCTCCATTAGGGTCATGTTCATTCTCTCTGCCATGCCATCCAACTGAAGTATTTTGGGTGGTGTCTTATGGTGCCTAATACCATTAGAATTGCAATAATAATCAAATGGTCCAATATACTCACCACCATTGTCACTGCGGATGCGCTTCAGCTTTTTCCCTAATTGTCACTCCACTAGCGCATGAAAATCCTTGAAAGCGCCAATGACTTGGTCCTTCCTCTTTAAGGTATAGACCCAAACTTTCCGAACAAAATTATCAAAAAATGTAACAAATAAAGTGCACCACCAAGATAAATTACTTTCAACGGATTACAAACATCTGTATGAACGAGCTCCAATGGTTGCATCTCCCTAGAATGTGGATGGCTTTTGAAAGATACTCTCATTTGCTTCCCACCCAAGCAGTGTGTGCATCTCTCCAACATCTCTTTTTTGACATCTTACAGCATATTCTTACTTACAAAACACTGCAGTCCCTTCTCGCTTATGTGATTTAATTGTCGATGTCATAGCTCAATGGATTTTGCATCTCCAGTCACATATGCAATATCATGGAGTACGGATGCATTCATGATCGAATATTGTTTCTATACTTCTTGCCACAAGCAACAACTAAGGATCCCCGAATAAGCTTCCATTGCCCTCTACCAAGGTGTTGTGGTATCCTTTATCATCAAGCTTGCCTGTAGAAATGAAATTTAAGTGCATGTTTGGTGCATGTTTTACATCTTTGAGCGTCAACACTGCTCCATTGGAATTCTTCAATGCAACATTGACAATACCAACAACAGGGGATAGAGAATCATTCTCCGTCTTCAATGTACCAAAGTCACTAGTTTTATATGAAGAGAAAAACTCTCTTTGAAATGTAACATGTAAAGCAGAACCACTATCAACAAATCAAGAAGTACCATCCTTTGCGACATTGGCCATCACCTCATCATAGACAATGAAGAGCTTATGATGTGCAACTGCAGCAACATTGTCATTTTCCTTTTCTTGCTTGTTGCCACCATTCTTGTTATCTCTCGTGCAACTGCAGCAACATTGTCATTTTCCTTTTCTTGCTTGTTGCCACCATTCTTGTTATCTCTCTTGAATTGGAAGCAATACTTCTCGATGTGTCATTTCTTCTTGCAATAGTGGCACTCCATGTTTTGCTATCTAGACTTGGACTTGCTCATGTTGTTATCCCTGCCCTTATCACTCTTGATTCTACTCCTCCTCCTGTTCTTTATAACAAGAAACTCTAAATGTGAAGAACTTGTTTGAGTTTTTCTTCGCATCTCCGCATTAAGGATGACAGACTTGACAACTTCCAAAGAAACAATGTTGTTGACTGCTGAGTTATTAAACGAGACTCTGAAAGACTCTCACGAATCTAGTAGAGTAAAAAGAAATAATAGTCCCAACATCTCATCTTCAAATTTTATTCCCATACTCGTCAGCTGACTTGTAATTCCTTGGAATTCATTAAAAAAATCTAGCATAGATTTTCCCTCCTTAAACCTCAAGTTCACCGTCTTTTGAGAAGAAACAATTTTTTACTTCCCGCTTTGGAGTCTTAAAGATTTTTCAACTTCAACCACAAGCTTTTAACATGGCTTTCATCTTAGATTTGGTTGTAGACATCTCATCAACAAACTGTCTTATGAAGCCACAAACATGCTCATGTTCAAATTCCTACTCCTTACCAGTTTTGGCTTCGGGCTTCTACGTGGAGAACATTAAAAGGTTCATAACCTTTAAATATAAGAGATCTTCATCTTATTCCTCCAGAAATTGTAATTAGTCTCATTAAGGCTAATCATCTGGCTCGAACGAAATTCTATCTTGTAATCCGCCATTAAACAACCCCGATACCACTTTGTTGGGAACAATCAGTCCCACAAGTTATGTGGAAGCATATTGAAATAAGTACTTGATAGATTAATAAGAATAAATCAAACAAGAACCTCTAACAATCCGGATAGCAAGAAAATAACCAATCACAATAACAACCACAAACACGAGAACTTTTAACGTGGAATGCCACAAAATTAGAGGGGGAAACCATTGGTCCCGCTCGACCCGATCAAACTTCTCCACTATAAACGATGAATAAAATAGTTCTCCATGAAGGACATACAAAGTCAAAATCTTCTCCTCAAGGTGTATCAATAATGAACCACATCAATGCAAATAAAAAGGGAAGGGGATGGAGAAATATCACCCAAAGATGGTTGCCCAAACTTGCTCCACAATAGCCCAAACTCGACTCCTCCAAGGTGTGATCTCCGACAACTTTCGGCACCACGATCCTTGCGATTTGAAGGTGGAGACGAGGAATAAATGTGCAGCCCTAAATCCCCGAAGTTCAGCAGCGACAGCGGGGTAACTTTTGAGCGGAGGACGTTGTTGATCATCACATAGGTTCTGTCTGCTGGAACCATTGAAATCTGCTGGGTGTTTTTGCATCTAAGCCCAATATGGGCTGGAATTAGTTTGGGTTCACAACCGAACCACCATGGCAGTTCATACAGCCAAAAGGCCATAGAACAACTTATTGCTGAATTATAGGTTACGTGGACACTGCCATTGGATGAATGCCCCATGCAACTCTTCAAGCACGACTTTGATATACACAATTGGGTAGGAGGTTCCTTCATCTCATGCTTGGTAGAGAATAACAACCCACTTCAACATATAGACATGCATGTCATTCTGTCACCAAAAGCTACTAAACAGATGGAGGACCGTCAAGAAGTACTTAAATTCATCCGTGTACGTCATGATGAAGAGTGGGTGTGTTTGGGAATCGGTATCCTGTGCTGTGATTTCTCGCACGAGAGTGATAAGCAAACACCACATGTATCTAAGTCTAATAATGGAATTCAACCTATCTTTTTTTTCAAACTAATAACAGGAGAGAATTACATAGAAATTGATGGGAAACGGGCAACAAGTTGTGTGGTCAATCTCTTTTGAATGGCAAATCCAATCCTTCGAAATACAACATTCATAGACTTAAGAACCATAGCATTGCTATGCAAGATTTTTTGTATCCTCTTAAGGAGCTCTACTGTTTCGCTTGCCAAGAACCCAAATGTATCAAAACCAAAGGGGATGAATACATGTTGATTGACAATGGAGGCATTCTCATGCTTAGCCACTTTAGCTGAGGCAGCTTTTTGTGCAACACATCCCGCAACAAAATCACTCTTTATCGGACCCACCAATGGAGAAACTCCAGTCAAATCAACACATGCATGTTTTCCTCGAACCCATCCAAATATTAAAACATATGTCGGTCTAAGTGTCGATCTCCCCTCTTGTGGATCAGTTAAGAAATTCACCGGTGCTTCTTTTTGAAGCAACACTCGCATGCTGTTCATTGTCACGAACTTCTAGGTTTTAAATACATACATGATCTTGTCAGGGATGTTCTTTTTGATGTACTCAGACATGCGAGTGTTGCTTCAAAAAGAAGCACCGGTGAATTTCTTAACTGATCCACAAGAGGGGAGATCGACACTTAGACCGACATATGTTTTAATATTTGGATGGGTTCGAGGAAAACATGCATGTGTTGATTTGACTGGAGTTTCTCCATTGGTGGGTCCGATAAAGAGTGATTTTGTTGCGGGATGTGTTGCACAAAAAGCTGCCTCAGCTAAAGTGGCTAAGCATGAGAATGCCTCCATTGTCAATCAACATGTATTCATCCCCTTTGGTTTTGATACATTTGGGTTCTTGGCAAGCGAAACAGTAGAGCTCCTTAAGAGGATACAAAAAATCTTGCATAGCAATGCTATGGTTCTTAATTCTATGCCAAAAGCATCTAAGCAGGATTTGTGGCATAATGGACAAGCCTCATCTGGTGGGAATAGAGGAATCATAAGGCGATACGTGAGAATACTATGATATTCGATGGGTGACATATGCATTCCAAGCCCCTCAATAGGAATGGCAAGAAGAAAATCTTGGGCATGTTCAGCTTGTAAACAATGGAAACTTACTTTTTATCTAGTAGTCATGTCAAACTCAGCTTCCATATCTTTTACGATTTTGCTAAAAAAAGAACTCGTCAAAGTATTCTGGGCTTTAGGAGGGACGGTATCCTTACTAGCAAAATATGTAAGATCAATAGATGGGAGTGCGACACGTAGGCCTTCCAAAGCATTAAGAAAATCAGAATCAATATCATGTATCCCATTGTCTCGTAGCATGTGGTCTTGGAGCATCTAGGATTGAGTTCTGGATGCCACAAAAGCTTATGAAGAAGCCTCAATAGCTGAGTAAAGACCTAAACCACCGAGTCTGATGGGTAGTGACACCACTCTCCATTGAAGGTCACCAAAGAAAGGACCTCCACACACCACAATATCCTCAATAGCTCTGTGTAACCCTTTGTCGAATCATGTAGCAGCATGTTCCATGTATGCGGGTTGGCATGTCCGTAAGCCGAACATAAGCTTGGCAGTATCCATACAAGATCGTAATAGAAGTACCTCACTTTGTGGATCATCCAACTGAGGAAGTGAATGCATTAAGTCAACAGCCTTGGTAGCCCTCTTCATAGTCAAATTTTCAATAAAGTCTTTATCCCTACTCACAGCTCCTCCAAGCAACTTCACATCTAGCCCCGGCCTCCCAATATCCATGGGAAACAACCCTTTGCGGATCTTCTGATCATCACATGAAGGCCAGAAAAGCTCTATTTTTTATATTTAGAATAAGCCCCATCTCTGGACCCCTGCATTGAAAAATGTCAAGTGCCTTGGCCACTTCTAAAGTGTCCCAAATAATTGTCCCATCATTAAGATACCAAGAATGGAGTAGGAGTTTACAATTGTCTCTGATCTCATGAATAAGTGGGTGCAATGCTAGAGAAAAAAAAGGGGGCTGAAGGGTCACCTTGCTGCACTCTTGTTGATGACCGTAAATAATTGTCCCCAATATATAATCTGGTGGCTTGAGCATAGATAAATTCCACCCATGAAGAAATAGATGGGCATCTCCTCCTAACTTCACCAAGCATCAGAGATCTATCTATTAAGTTGAAAGCATTAGAGAAATCCACCGTAAGTATAGAAAGAGACCGGTCTCCGTGAAGCTTACTCAAAAGACGATTGGTGTTGTGTAAGATGGCTTCCGCTCCTACAGATACACCAAATCCAAATTGAAAGTCGTTGAGATATTTAGATGTCTCCTTGCTAACCCCAGTCATAGAAACTTTAGATACAAGGCGCCTCCATATAGTACCTTTAGCAATAGGGCGAATGCCGTTGTCCAGTTTGAGCAGTAGATTAAGAGGTGCAGAGGCTACAAATTCAGCGAGACTCAAGGGACATCTCCCACTAAGCCTCAAATTAACTACCACGGAAATAACATGTAAGAGATCCTTGGCAACCAATGATCCCTCCCCACATAGGACATCTAAAATATGTTGAGCCCTCAGACCATCTCTTCCACAAGATGTCCCTTTAGAAAGGATTTGATAGCTTGCAAAATAACATCTGCATCATCTGTAAGAGAAGACTTTGAAATCAAGATGTCTGGTATGATATGAGGCGGCTTATAAGGATGTTTAGCCTCTAAGGCCTTCAAGGTGTCTCCATTATAAGGTGTCATTCCTGAAGAGCACAAAACCTTTATGGCTGCAGTAAAATGTCCATCTGACACTTTGCGAAGACATTGTCTGATGCTAGAGATTTGATACTTATTCTCCTCCAAAGATTTATTCTGATTAAGATCTGAAATCCCTGAAACATCCCCTTTCAAAAAATCACTCACCCAATTGATGAAGACATCTGTACTGCCCCACTTAGTGACTGAGCTCAAAATAAATTGTTGTTGCAAGGACCTTCTATTACCAGATCTTTTATCCCTCCTGTTCGTGGATTTGAAAACCTGTAGGGTGCAATGAGCAAGAAGCAGCAATCTCATCCAAGCTTGTAAGGATCATGGCCCAGCGATAACTTGATGTAGAGCTTCTTTCAAAGCATGAGAGAAAGCGATACGACAACTTGAAGGAATGCTCTTAACGGTGGTGACCGGATGCTTGAAAATATAATCAAGGAGCGTAGCATCAATAATCACACCATCTTTGACAACAGGTACAACAGGTGCAACATGTAGGATGGGTTTCAGGATACCGATAATGTGTTCTTGGACCACCCCCGCATCATCTGTGGCATGAACAAGACCATCGTCATGATGGCAAGCTACTGTGAAATCATATATACAATAAAAGTAAGCACATCTAGAAAAAGTCATTAAGAGATAATTAAAAGATTAATTCTGGCTCCATATGAACTCAAGTTGAACCAAACTCACTTCCATTGTATTCTAAATTAAATAATCTTTAAAATGGCTCGTTTTCATATTTTTTGGAGTTACGGTTGAAAAGTCAGATTTTTGGGGGTGGTTTGTGTAATTTTGCCATTTATTTATACGTATTGTATTTGTAAATATTTATAAATATTTTTAATAATTATTGAAAAAAATTTATTTTAAAAATAATTAAATAAAAAACTAATTTGCTTATTTACCCATGTATATAATGTCATATTTGTATATATCATATGTATATAGTTTTCATCAATTAAAAAAAATCATATGTATATAGTTAATTTTCTTAACTAACATTCACAAAAAAATAAAAAAATTAACATTCAATTTTCCAATAAATAAAGTGATGAAAATACAAAAAAAATAGTTAATTTTTGTAAATATTTATCTTTGTACTTTATTTCATTTCAAATGCTTTCTCTCTTATCCCTTTTCTTCATCCAAAAATTCAAAAATTCAATTGTCAATCCCATTCTATCTATTAATGAGGCTCTTTCTCCATCTTTTCAACTATCTTTGGTGAGAGGAGCCCGATCTCCGAGAGTCTTCTTGTCGTAGAAGGGTGCCTAGCCTCCGAGTCGTCTGGTGACAGCATGTCGGCCTTCGTCGAGGTGATCAAGGTCTTTTCCGCTCCTAAGGCGAGATCCACATTTTCTTCTAATTTTTTATCCTATATTAATCGTTGTTTTATTTTATCGTATTTGTTCTTCGTTGTCATTTTGTTTTTCTAGATCTTAAAAATTCATCACGATTTGATCCACCACCATCACAATTTTTCATTCCATTTTCTTGATCATATCGCGTTCTTTTATAACTCGCACGATCTCTCAACTCCGGTCACACACGATGGTCAGAGATTCGGATCCATGCCTCAATTTTCGTCAGATCCCCGCTCACGCATTTCGTTTTGATTTGGGGATCAAGTCATCATGCTTGCATCCTCATTTGTTTATAAATAAAAAATAAAAAATAAAAAAATATTTTTATTTTCTTTTTCTCTAACATTTGTTTTGTAGGATCATAAAAAAATAAAAATAAAATAATTTTTTTATTTTTAGTTTTAAATTTCTCTAATTCTGATTTATAAAAAAAATTTAAAAAGTTTTTGGATATTTACACCCATAACCCTGAGTAATCTCGTAATTACCCCAGGAACCCTGCGCAAGCACGAATTACACCCAGAACCCCGAATAATGTTTAACCCTTATATTACATAACCTTGAGTCAACTTCCATCCATTTTACCGTTAACTATTGACGGTATCCGTTATGTATTTTATATTTATACCCTTTAAGTTTCTATTATTTACAAAAAAGTTCATTTATCACCTTCCTCCTCCAAACAACACCCACCTCCTCCTCCAAGCAGCAAGCTCCTCCGACAACCTCCTCCTCTCCCCTTCAACCTCCAAGCAGCACCCACCATCCCAGGTCCCCCCGCCCCATCGTGCCTCTGCCTGCAGCCCCCCCTCCCCCGCGCGACTCCGCCTGCAGCCCCCCCACCCCCGCGCGACTCCGCCTCTAGCCCACCTACCCTGCGCGCCTCCCCCGCCTGCAGCCCCCTCCCCCGCGCGCCTCCTCCCCCTGCAGCCCCCCTACCCCGCGCGCCTCCCCCGCCTGCAGCCCCCTCCCCCGCGCGCCTCCTCCCCCTGCAGCCCCCTACCCCGCGCGCCTCCCCCGCCTGCAGCACCCTCCCCCGCGCTCTTCCTGCCCCTACAGCCCCCTCCCCCGCGCGCCTCCTCCCCCTGCGTGGTCTTGAGAATCAACGGGAAGAAATCCCCACATAAACACCACAGCTTATTCTCATATAGAATACGTTCTCAAGACTTCCGTTGAATCAAATTAAACTAAAAGAGGAGATATGAACTTATCAAGATCCTAGACGCATCGTGACCTTTCCATATTCAAGACAAAACCAAAGAGGACGCATGCAGCATCATCTCGCACGTCCTCGTTTGTAATCGCTTCCTTCACAGCAGCACGGACATGCCAAATCTCCGAATCCATTATTTCGAAGAGAAATACACCTCTAGGAAAGAAACGAAAGCTTCGATCTGTCACAATCCAAATCAAAGGCAAACACAAACAGAAACAGAGACAGACGAAACGCGTATACATGAAAAATGAAACAAAGGGAAAGGGAAGGGGTAAAGAAGATGGATAAAGCGTCAACACTTGAGGGGAGGCAACTCGGCGGTGCCGTCCTGGCACCTCTCGACCGCTCGCTTGTTGCAGAGGGGGCTGGAGAAAAGGAGGAAGCCGACGGCGTGGCCGGCTATGGCCACGAGGAGGACACCCACGTTGAAGGACATGACAACCAGCATGAGGATGTAGGCGAGGCCCACCCGCAAGGTGTGGGCTGCCGTGTGGGCGAGGCCGTTGAGGAGGCGTGACCAGCCGCGACGGGCGAGGTTCCACGAGGAGACCCACTCGACGAGGAGGCCCAGGAAGAAGACGACGACGATGGCGAGGGCGTACATGCCGCCCCTCCTCCCCGGCCATCCCTTGAAGAGGATCTCCGAGTGGGATCCCCAGAAGAAGGTCATGTGGGTCCATCCCATCTTGTGGCTCATCGCCATCGACGGCGGCCCAATACTCATGTTCTGTCCGCCCATGCTGCCGTGATCACTCCCCCTGCAGCCCCCCTCCCCCGCGCGCCTCCCCCTGCAGCCCCCTCTCCCCGCGTGACTCCGCCTGCAACCGGCCCGTCCCCTGCTGCTCGGCCTCCTCTGTGAAAGTTCCCACCGTGCTAGTTCCAGGATGGAACCCACTTCCTCCCTTTTTTTTGATTAACCTCCACCGTAGGATCATGAATTGGGTTATATTAACTCAACTATCTGGTTGAGTTAACGAACGAAACTAACGGAAGGTTATGGGTGTAAAACGACGTGGTTATTCGGGGTTCCGTGTGTAATTCGTGTTTATCGAGGATTTCTGGGGTAATTATCATATTACTCAGGGTTATGGGTGTAAATATCCCAAAATTTTTTTATTACTGTTTACTGTTTACAATTGAAAATAAAAAAAATATAAAATTCCAGTCCGTCACTCGCCTCCTAGAACCCAACGGCTGCCGACCGCGCTATGCCATTCCAGCCCTCCGCCGTTGGAGCTCCTCACCAGTCCAGCGTCGTTGCTGAAGTGACCATCGCCATCCTCCGCTCATGGAGGATCTACACCACACTCCGTCGATCGCGCCCCAGCGAGAGACCACGTGCAAGGTCGACCACCATCAACAGCTCCTCCGCTGTTTCACGCGTCACCGCGCGACGCAGCGTCATCCACCGCCGCACCTGAGCGGCACTTCCCTTGCCATCGCCTGGTCAACCTACGACCCCGACCGATGCTGCTCGACCCCGATCAGACGCCACAGCCCAGCGCGGGCATTTTCATATCCGCCACCATGAAAGCGGCGGCCCTCATCCACGCCCGCATCATATCCTCCGTGACGCGTGCGTCTCCGCCAGCCAGCAATCGAAATCCACCGACTGAATAAGGCGGCTCGCTCTGCTTCGCTGTTGGCTGAAATCGGGGAGAGGGGCGGCGCCCAACATTCGCCCCCTTACTTGAGAAGAAAGAAAAGGGAACCCTATGAGTCATTTTTATTGTATTTTGGAAAACATTGCAACTACCAACTCAAAAGTTCTGAAACTTGCGCGAACGTCCCTGTCAAACTGAACATCACGTGCAAGGCGCAATTTCATTGGGTAAATTACACTTTCTTCCCTCTTATTTATTTCCTGTGAAAGTTAGTTGTAAAACTTTCGATATTTACAAACTAGTCCTTCAATTCCAGACGAGACTTTGCTTGATTTTCATATTTAAATAAATATTTTTCTTTGGTCAATAAAATTCCTAAAAATCATGCTATGCTTCTAATGTGCTTATCTTTCTAGCAAAAATTTTTCATTGCATTTTGTCATCATTTATTATTATTAAAAAATAAAAAATAATGTCTTTTTCTCTCCTGAAATTAAAAAATTCATAAAAATTTGAATATCTGCTCAAAAAATTCCAAATAATTAGAGTAGTTTTATTTTATAGTCATTTGATTTCTTTCCAAATTTCACGTATTAATTCTTTTCAAAATCCAAAAAAATTAAAAACATCAAAAATCTTATAAAAATCACAGAAAATTCCACAAAAATCCAAAAATCAAGAATTTGGTCCTTGTTTGTAAATATTTGTCCTTATTTTATCATAAAAATAATTTCCAAGAGTTTTTGGCACCCTAAAATATTTTTAAGTTGCAAATTACTCTAGGTTTTGTAGTGTTCATCATTTTTGCTATTATTTGATTTTAAAAAATACAAAAAATATCTGAAAATTTGTAAAAAAATTTTACAAAATATTTCAAAATATTTAAAATCCAAAAATATTTTATTTGGATTTTTTTGAATATTTTTGATATAATTTAAAAATATAAAAAGAGTTTGGTGTGTGTCTTTCTTATCTTGTGCATATTGTTCTTTATTTGAAAAAAATTACAATCACTAAAAATTTGAAAAAAAATAAAAATAGAAACAAAAAATATAAAAAAATTAAAAAGAGAAAAATTCCACAAAAACCAAGGATAGTTTGTCTTTGAGCCTTTTGCTTTTCTCTTAATTGATTTTCATCGATTATTTGAATAACCCTCGAGAAGTGTAACCTCACTGAGTTCGATCCTGTTCGCTATACATGTAAATAAGTAGCAAAAATTTCTTTTGCTTCATTATTCACTTTTAGTTAATCTTGTAGCTTAAGAAGAAGAAAAATTGTTTGTTTGACGCGGGATTGTTTGGGGATAATGACGACTATCACATCATAATAAACCAAAACTCGAAGATCTCACTCATCAGTTATTACCATTAATAAAAGCCCTAGAAGAACCTGAGAAGATGGAAATCATTCAAACATGATTTGCCTTAAAGGTTTTGTCATATATCTTTTGACAGGATCAATAAATTGATAAAGGAAGGATCTTTGTATTTTCTATATGTCCAAACTTTTCCTACCTGTAAACATTGTATTCAAGGTAAAATAACTAGGGTACCTTTCCATAACAAGATTACGTGATGCGAGGGTATTCTTGACCTAATACATACCGATGTATGCGGTCCCTTTAATACCAAGACTTGAAATGGATATCGATGTTATTTGACATTTGATGATGTTCATTCACAATACGAGTTTATCTTTCTATCACGTCATAAATGTAAAACCTTTGAGTAGTTTAAAAAGTTCATGGCTTTAGTTGAGAACTAAATCGATAGGAAGATTAAACAGATTCAATTTGACTGAGGTAGCGAGTACCTCTCAGATGAATTTAAGGAATACCTCAAAGAGAAAAGAATTGTCTCCAATCTCACTCCTCTTAGAACTCCCCAACTTAATGGTGTTGCTGAAAGACTCAACATGACCATCTTGGACATGGTTCGTAGAATGACGAGTAAAGCATATTTGCTTCTTAGTTTCCGAGGATATGTAGTAGAGACTGCAATATATACCCTAAACAAGAGTCCTAGCAAATCTGTACCCAAAAATCCTTCATGAGATTTGGTATGGTACCCAGCCCAGTGTTAGACATTTGAGTATTTATGATTTCTTTGTCAATGCGAAGAACATGTGTGTAAATAATTTAGAATCTCGCACTCGAGAGTGCTACTTCATTGGATATGTAAAATACGGTATTGGATACCAACTTATGACCCTAAGACTCAGAAGTTCTTCATAACTAGAGATGTAAAATTTACAGAGGTTGACTTTCTTAAGAGTCAAGACAAAAATGAAGTAAGGGAACTCATTGAATCTCCTCATGATATTGATCTTCCTGAACCAGAAGCTGATGTAATTAAAGGTGAAACACCTGCACCTCTTCGAAGGACTTTGAGGGCGGTTGCACCACCTGAAAGGTACAGATTCCAGGTGTTAGGTGAAATTGATAATGATCTAGATTCATTTGATAAAGCACTTACGAATCATGACATGGATAGACGAACTCTAGTAATTAAGTTTGAAATAGACTCCATGCACAAGAACGGTGTATGGACACTAGAGGATGCACCTAGATGGTTAAAACTCATTGGGTGTAAATGGATCTTCAAGAGAAAGAGGGGACCTGATGGGAAGGTAGATACCTTCTAAGCAAGGCTCGTAGCCAAGGGATACACACAGAGAGAAGGCACCGACTATGATGAGACATTAACTCCTGTGGCTATGCTTAAATCCATCAGGACACTGCTAATTATAGCTGCATATCTTGACTATGACATCTGGAAGATGGACGTCAAGACAACATTCCTCAATAGATACCTTGAGGAGGATATCTATATGGAGCAACCCCAAGGCTTCATAATTGAGGAGGGTAAATTGTGCAAGCTGAAGAAATCCATCTACGGGCTCAAGCAAGCTAAGAGAACATCAAATTTGACGAAACCATAAAGAGTTATGATTTTGTTCAGAGTCCTGATAAACCATGTGCGTACAATAAGCTTAGTGGGAGTGCCACTGTGTTCATCATGCTTTACGTAGATTGCATCCTTATCATTGGGAATGATATAGGAACGATTACGAGTTTTAAGATCTGGTAGTCCCATACCTTCGAATTGAAAGGTCTTGGAGAAGCCTATTATATCTTGGGTCCGAAGCAGTTCAGAAATAGAGAAAAAGATGATTTTGGGATTGTTACAACATGGGTACATTAAGAAGATCTTGGAACGTTTCTGTACGAAGAATTCCGAAAAAGGCTTCCTTCCCTTAAGACATTGTATCCACTTATCTAAAAGGATGGTACCTCCAAGTGTTTAGGATATGAATGTCATGGCTTGATGCTACTACGCATCAGTTATGGGAAGCCTAATGTACGTCATAATGTGCACAAGGCTGAATATCTGCCATGCAGTGAGAGTGGTAAGCCACTACAAATACTGATATGGAGAACAATACTGGAATGTAGTGAAGAATATCTTTAAGTATCTAAAAGGGACATAAGATTACATCTTGGTCTATGGAGATGGTGATATCCATATCTTAGGATACACCGATTCAGACTTCCAATCTTATATAGACGACCACAAGTCAACTTTAGGGTTTGTATTCTTGTTGAACGATGGTGTTGTGAGTTGGAGAAGCAATAAGCAGGACACTACAACCGATTCAACAACATTGGCTGAATACATCATCGCATTAGATGCTGCAAAGGAGGAGACGTGGTTGCGCAAGTTCATCCTGGAACTTGGCGTGGTTTCCTCTAATACTCTCATCCCGCAACTCTACGATAACATAGGAGTTGTAGCTCAGGTAAAGGAACCCACGTGGCATCAAAAGAGAAAGCACATGGAAAGGAACTACCGCATCTTTCAGGAGATTCAAAAGCGTGGTGACATTGTCATCACCAAGGTGGCCTCTGTCGATACTATTGCTGATCCCCTTACCAAACCTTTGACTCAAAAGATTTTCGACCATCACGTAATGAGCATGGGTTTAAAGACTGTACCTGAATAGTTTTGAGGGTTAGTGAGAGATTGTTAGCCATATGAGACTAATGTGAGCTATTTCTACAATAAATATTATTATAATCTTTAATATATCGATAAAGATTATTGGTTTATTTCACTCCTTTTCTGAGATTAAATGAATGATTGTACTTAAAAGGTCCCTTAGCATAGTTAGGGTTATGTACCACGGAAATCTTAATAATCATATAGTTGTTGATTCCTTTTGATGCAAAATAGAGATTTGGAGGCGTCTAATAAGTTAGGCCAAAGAGTTGACTTAACGAGATCGAGATAATCAAGACCTATGTAGTATAATATCACGATATAGGCATGCATCCTATGATTAGAGAGATATGTATTACTATATATATAAGTATGTGAAAAATCGACTTTTCCAAGGGTCTAATATTCCACACAAGGTGGGAACACAGTCGTCGAAGTGACCGCTCACAAAAGACAAAGTAATTCAACAATAAACCCTCAATAAAGTAAACAAGTATAGATGCGGATCAAAAATTTATATAACCTAGAAATAAAATGTGTATAGTGGACAAGTAGTTTAGGTGTCGAACACAGGGAGACAAGTCGGTGTAGTATGCATATTAATTGTAAATAAAGAATGAATAATTGATGTAAGTATTTGCATATTATTCATAGTTAATCAATTAACAAATGTTTTTGAGGGTTTTTAATTAAATAAAATAATTCTTTGTTATGTATATACGTATATATATATTATATTTATAATTTTTTAAATTTAAATTTAGAATTTTCTTTTTACTATTTTCTGATTTTTAATTTCCTTTTATTTTTATAATATAATATACGTATGTATATAACTATATATAATATGTATAATATAAAGAGTATATAATATAAAGTATATAATAAATATATAAAAAATTGAAAAATATAATAAGAACAATTGTTTTTTATTTTTTAAAAGTGATTAAAAATATTTATAAAGTATTTATAATAATTAAAATAAATAAGAACTTTATGTATATATGTATATAATATAATATAGAGTATTATAGTTATAAAAAGAGACATAAATAATTAAAATTTACCAAATAAAATGGTTTCGTATTTTTAATATTTTTCTAATGTTTTTATGATTTCAGAGATGTTTGCTAATTTTTTTGGATATTTTTAAAGTAAAAAAATATACAAAATCGGGAACATTTTAAATAGGGCAGATTGTTTCGAGAATTAAAAATCTTAAATAAAGTCCAAATTTCTCAATATATTTTTAGTATATAACAATAGGTATTTAAATAATACAAAATAAAACTACTATTTTAAAAGTATTTGAAGAGTTTTTATAAATTTATAAAGATTTTGGAGCTTTTAAAATTTTTAGTGTTTTTCGTTATATATTTTTAGGGATTTTTGGTCAATAAGTGCAAAATACAATAATAGATAAATACAAATTTTTTTTGTGAAATTCAAATATGATTTTATAGTTTTTTTTGAATTTTTAAGGCTAGTAAGAAATTTTCATATTTTTTCCCTATTTCATTTTCTTATTTTCTTTTGTTTCTTCCTCTTCCGAATCAAAAATAAAAATTTATGATTCTCCCCTCATCCAATTCCTAAAAATATGATTCATCATTTCTTAGAAATTGTAGGAATATTTTCTCTATTTGATCCAAAAAAGTGGTTAGTGCGCATTTTCTTGAAATATTTCCCAAGTGACTATTTTACGTCTTTGAGCACGCATGGATCCTTTAATTAGGTCATGACGAAAATCAATCGTATCCATGTTTGTTTTTGATTTTTAATCAATAGGAAAATTGTGTAAACCGCAAAACTAATTATCTGACGTGAAAGATCATGCAAGCATGCACCTTGTCCTATTTTTTCATAATTTTTGAGTACATATGATATTTTAGAAAATAAAAAACATACTAAAAAATTAACTAAACTAGCAGAGGTATTTTTGTAATTAAAATAAAATACATGTGGCATAATGAAAAACTACCATAATGTTATATTTGAAATTCAAATTTTATAAATTAAACTATAATTACAAAAACCTAGAAGGGTATAACTACAAATCCAATCCAAAACCAATTATAATTTATAAAATTAAACCACATGCTCTACCGCTTGTGCGGGCCCCCGTGAGCTCTAAGAATAAGAATCCCGTGGGAAGGAGAAGTAGGCTGATGATCTTTCAAAGGAGAAGTGGAAGGGATGAAACTAAATCCCCAGCCCACATGGGGGAGGGGCATGTGAGCTGAGATGGTAAGGCCTAAATGTAATATGCAATAAACTCAGTGTTCACTTGTAAATTGTACACAACATATTAAACTATTTTAAATACTTACATGATCAACTAAAAATAAAAATAGGTGGAAAATATGCAATTTACCCCCAAAGGGTGCCCGATTGAGAGGATCTAGATCTCACTTGGATACATGTCGCCTATCAGACGATTGGTACCAGTTCGCTGCGGATGATTGGGATTGAATCTCAGAATGAGATCAACGGTTGTGCCCTACCATGATCGGACATCTTCGGTTCAATATGTGTAGGGGTTCTTCATCGGATGGCTGCTAAAGGCGATGGAAAGACGGATGAAGAACTCCACCCTGATGATTTTCAGTCTGTGCTCCCATGCAGATCCGATCACCTCCCACATTATTGAGGGGATAATAACGTTCCTGAGATAACAGTGGATCGGTAGACGGTTAGATGAAGCTCCATGACCTAGTGAGCGAGTCCTGGAAGTAGGAAAAGCATCTGTGAGATGGAGCACATTATTTGACTCATTCAACCCTTAGTTGGGCCCTTTGAGGCCTGCAAAGATGCTAAAAAGCACGATGATGCAAGGTGGTGGTGGTGGGGGGGGGAGGTCTTGACTGTTATCGACGAAGATCAGAAGTA
This sequence comes from Ottelia alismoides, assembly GCA_037367405.1. NCBI lineage: Eukaryota > Viridiplantae > Streptophyta > Magnoliopsida > Alismatales > Hydrocharitaceae > Ottelia > Ottelia alismoides. The sequence goes on along the minus strand of JAZKJV010002169.1, from coordinate 350,859 downwards.
AGGTGGTGAAGGTGGCGAAGTCCAATGGTGGGTGATGAGTTGGACTTTGATATCCAGATCGATGGTTGATCTGGGTGGATGGAGAGTGGAGATAGATGGAGAAATTAAGGGGCGAGGAAATGAGATGGTTAGTGGAGGTCGGCACAAGGAGGAATTATGGGTAACAATGGCCGGAGCTCTAGAGCTCTGATAGATTAGGATTGACCTAATCTATGCTAACAAGATAATCAAGGCATAAAATAAAATACAGATATGAGAGACAAGAGTCAAAACAACCTAAAAACGAAGGAAACGAACCTCAACTTTCCCATAGGCCAAGGTGATGAAAAGCCTGGAGCGGAGCTTCGACGTTGGGTCAGGAAGCACCTCCTACGCCATTCCTCCTCATTGCAAAGCACGACAATCAACTCTTGTCACGGGCATGATCACCATGAGGCTCTCCGAGGGGCTAAGAATGGATAGAGGGTGAACAAAAATAAAAAATAGTGGAGAAGTTTGGTTATATACAGTAGTGACGGGGTGTTTGATGGGAAATAGTGTGCGAAAGAAGATGAGATGGCGAGGGAGTTATGGTCTGCGTGGATCACAGATGAGTGGTCAACATCTTTTGTAAAGGAGGTAAGAGGCCTTAAGCCACGTATCATGGTGGAGAAAATCGAGAAGAGAAGGGGGGGGGGGTGGCAACTACTCTGACATAGCCTACCCTGACATAGCCATGGCTCGGGTCAAAGAAGTTAGCCTGAGGTCAACAATGGGCGGTTCCCCATTGGTCCAACAAGGACGCGAGAAGATAAAATAGTCTGAAAAATAGGAAACTAATTTAAAATAAAATAATAAATGAATTGATTAAATAAAATTTATAATATAAAATATGTTTATTATTTTATTTAGTATTTTATTACAATATTTGTTTTTACAGGTTTGTTTATTGTTGGTTACTTTTACAAGTATTAATATATGTATATTTACCTATATATTGTATATTTATTTTTATTTTTTATTTTAAATTTTATTATTTTATACACATAATTTATGTATTTATAATTTTTTAAATTTTACAAATATTTTTATTGTATTTTTATGAAGTCATTTATACACTTAAATAAATAGATGTATTTATTATATAGGTATACACTTATATTTATGAAGTCTTTAGGGTTTTTATTAGTGGATGCTACATTTCCTGATAGATTCGTCAATACACAATTCATAGAGTCCATCAGAAGTTAGAATACCATCTTCGATATATTTATCATAATGACTTATGACAACTTTATCATAGAATACAAATGAATATCCATTTCTAGATAACTTAGATACTATAATAATATAAAAAATCAAGGGAGGAGGTATTGCGCTCCACACAAGGTGGGAGTAAAGCTGGTGCGGCGACCACTCTCTCAATCCAAGCGATAAATCAACAATCAACCCGAACAATATAATCAATCATGAAGAAACATGTGTGAATCAAAATTTATTACGAACCCTACAAGTAAATGTGTATAGTGACAAACAGAGTAGGGTGTCGAACATAAGAAGCAACATAATGTAACACTCAATATTATTTATAAATAAATAATAAATAATATATGTACAAATGTATATAGTTATGCACACTATTAATCAAAGAATGTGGGTTTAAATAATTTTAGTTAATAATTTTTTTAAAAAATAATTATTATATTATTTTTATTTAAAATATTATAATACTTAAAATAATAAATAATATCATAACTTTTATACTAATATATACATATATATAGGTATATAATACACTATAGGGTAAATATAATTATAAATATAAGTAAAAATAAACAAAAATAGAAAAATTAAATATTTTTAGGTTTTAAATAATTTTTCATGGTTTTTATGTTTTTTCATGTAATTTTGCTTTTTTTAGTATTTTAAAGTCAAAAATATCCCAAAATAGGGATTAAGTAAATAAGCTGAATTGATTTGGAGTTTAGAATAATAAGTAGCCTTCAAATTTTTCCAAATAAATTTTAATGTATACAAATATATATAATTGCAGAATAGGAGGAGATATTTTTGGGGTTGTTAAAGTTTTTTTATCATTGTTATTCGATTTTGGAGTTTTTTTATTGATATCTCATTTCCTATTTCTATTTAAAGGGTTTCTGGATCGATGAAGGTGGTGGATCCACCTCTCTCTATATGTCTTGTCACCAATCTTGAGGTGGATGAAGAGATCTGAGGGGCTAAGACAGGTCAAAGATCAATCAAAAAGCAAAAGATGAACATAGGGTCATATTTATAGATGGTTTTCTGGTGAGTTTCGAGGAGAGATGACATGACAAGGAGAAGTGGTAGGTGAAGATGCTCTCATGGGCGTGGAAGAGGGATGAAGTGGCTACAATGGGGTGGAAGGCTCGTTGTCAGAAGGAAGAAGATGGAGGCATGAAAAATAGGAGAAAAGGGATGCTCGTGCAGTTCTGACAGAAGTCAAAGCCTAGGGTAGGCAGTTGACACGCCAGTCAACGTATACTCGCACCTGGTTGGTCTGTGTGGACCGACCAGGAAATTCCAAGGTAAAAATGCCTTGGAAAATGAACATAAAATAACATACAAGTTAATTATTTTTATTAAAACATAAACTATATTTATAATTTTATGTAGTATTTATTAACTATTTTTTTCAATTTTTATGAGGTTATTTATCAGGAGTTTATATTTACAAGTATATGTATAGGTGTATTCATCTATATTTTACTTGTTTTATTTTTATTTGTATTTAATGTTTTATTATTTTCTTAATTTTTATATTTATGACTTATTGTATATACATAAATGTATTTTTATTCTATTTTTATGATTTAACCTACACACTTGAATAAATATGTATGCTTATTATATAAGTTTATGTATAAGTATTTTATCTATGTATTTGTATATGCTATTTTATTTTTGTGTTTTCTTTATTGTTTCATTCTATTCTAAATATGTACATATATTATAAATACTATTTACAAATTTATAAAAATATGGAATTATAAAAAATATAAAGAATAAATAAAATGAATATTTTATTCAAGTATATTGTATAGTATGGGTCCAATACCTAACTTTTTCATCTTAACTCCAAATTAAATGAAACCACCTTCATTAAATAGTTTATTAAAAGTTATATTCAATTAAAAGTTATTTTGATATATTTTGAGTTTTTATTGAGAAGATATGGGTATGGGAGTTTGGGTTTTGTCCTTTTATTTTGAGTATAAAAAGTACATTGTATATTGTTTTTTGTGAAATCAAATTTGAACTTTTATTTGTATATTTATCTATAACTTTCATGTATAGAGTTTATTGATTTGATGAATAAATAATAAAAAATAAAATAGACCCCAAAAGGTAATTATTGACCTATTTTTGTAAGGTTTTTAGAATGTGTTTTCTCTACAATTAGCTGCCCTACCCCCTACTTTATTCCTTGTTGACCAAGACATTATGATGATTGAGTCTCGAGGTCTAGGGTCACTCTACACCTATGGTGTCTCATTTCTTTTTCTTTTCTTTATTCTTTTATTTTGGCAATAAATGCAGTATTCATACAATGTTTTCTACAGTATTTTGTAGAACATATAGAGTATTTGTTTTGGTAAATTAATGCCATATACATGCATTTAGCTAGGGTTTAAGGCCAAAATCAAAGAATAAAGGTGATAAAATGAGGATTCATCACCCCTTTATACTTGCCTTTTCTAGTCCTTAGCAAACACTTATGATTATTATTGCAAAAAAGAAAATAAAGGGAAGAAAAAGAAATATCTTGTAATAATTTTCGACTTATAAACTTATCTTAATAAAGTCAAAGTTTGTACTTCAAAGGCAGCCTTTGGATTAATGGTGTGTTCGGAAACACAAAGAAGTTCGGAGGTGTGACATAATAGTCCTTAGGTTCCATACTCCTATTATCCAGTTCAATTCACTGCCAAGTCAAAACCATCCTCTTAGTCGCTTACTCTTGGTACCTTGAAATGATATAACCATGTGTGTGAAGTTGTTCAACTCTCCCTAGACAAAAACCATTGAGCTACCGAGGCCTTTGTTCTTCTAGTAATTAGTCCTCCTGGAGACAGATATTCCCTTCTAAGGTCAGGTGCTCCTAGTCTTTACAACAGAATGGGGGAAGAAGTTAGAAGAATGGGAAGATAAATGGGAATGGACCACTGTAGTCTTCATTCACTTGTGAAATCGTCTGTGCAACCGATTCCTCACCAAAAAGCAAGCTTTTTCTGAAGTTCAAATTTTTGTGGAATTTTTGGAAGTAGGCTTCTTTGGATAACTGATTTTGTATATCTTTTGAATTCTCGTTTGTGCCCTGGTGGATATAACATCTTTTGTTCCATCCATATTTTTGGGGTCTCGGAAAAAGTTGCGTCGACAGACCATCCCTAATCTGAAGAATTGTTCAAATCCATCTCCAGTCTGTAGATATCATTGTTAGCAAAAGAAGTTGGTTAGAATATCGAGGTCGACAATCCCCAAGGATGGTTCTTGAGCCACCCTTGATGAAGCAACCTTGCATTGTCTACACTTAGACTTCAAGATTTTTCAATGGTCCATCTGAGTTAAGCTAAGTCCTAGATGTGAGGTTTCCAGTCAAGTCAGTGTCTCAAGTGTTTTACTGATGATACAAAAGGTTCTATTTAGGCACATTAAATTGACTCAAACAAAGTCTTATGGAGTCTAATGAATTCAGTCAAGGTGACATGAGAAATCTCCTCTTCCAATCCTCAATGGGTTCCTCTGAAATTAAGTGTATTAAGGTCTATTCTAAGCTCCAATCTTCAGACTTTATTTGGGCATGTTCCATTGTCTAGTAACCAAAAAAATGCGAATGCTATGTACCATGCAAGAAAATATTTTTGTGAAGCATTATTCTGATTTGAACTTTTTATGGGGTTTTAAAAAAGTTTTGTAAATTTTTATGCAATTTTGAAAATGGTTTTGCAAATGTTTTTGGGATTTTTAGAATAAAGTTTTGGAAAAAATAATAGGTATAAATATTTGCACGGGAGTATATCTTAGTAATTTACAATATTTAGGATTCAAGAATTTATAGGAGGTATTTACAGGAATTTACTTATTACTTACAGGTTAAAGAGTCAGGTCTGTATAAGATTTTTATTTACTTAGACTGTGTACATAGTTCTCAAAATAATTTGAAAAGATTTTTGCAAACATTTTGAAAACTTTATTTTATAAACTAATTTGACAAATAATTTTTGCAAATATTTTACAAAATTTGAAAATCATTTTGTAAAGTTTTTTCAAACAATATATATGTATATATATATATATATATATATTTCAAACTATTTGCAACCATTTTCAAACCATTTGCACAAAGATTTTCAAAACATTTTATTTCACACAAAGAAAAGAAATTTTTATAAACGAAAAGGTTTTTACAAAGGTTAAAAACTTTTTGCAAAATATTTTCCAAGTAGTTTTCAAAAAGATTTCTAAAAAAAATGTTCAAACTATTTTTCAAACATTTTGCAAAGCATTTTTACCTGATTTATTAGTCGATATATAAAAATAATTTTAATGTGTTTTGTTCAAGTGTTTTCTTTACACCTAATTAAATGGATTTTAGCCATACTTATTGAAAATCCGAAAGTACGAGTTAGGGCTAATATATATATATATATATACATACAGTATATATTGACCCTCCTATACTTTGCTTGAGCTATGTCCTCCTATATCAAAGAGGAAAGGTTGACATAACTCATACTAAGTATAGATAAGCATGTATTACATTGACTCAATAAAGAATCAGAAGTCGACCGTCCCTCCAATACTTAGAATCAATTAATCCTAGGTATTGCAGATTGTATTCTACATGCAGGGAGGGTCGAGAGTGGGGACAAATAAATGAATCATCAGCTAAGCCTATCTCCCCCTTATACTTAGGGTAAAATATCCCTAAGTATAGAATGATTATCAAGAATTGAGGAGACATGCAAGGAATCGTAGAATGAATAACCCAAGGGCTCTCAACGCCCCAGACTTAGTTTGAAGCATATTCTAAGTACAACACCGATGAATAGGGTGAGGGCAAAAAAAGATAGAATTTGACGAATGAAAATTAGAAGAAGAAAAGAAGAAAAAGGTTAACTAATAAAAAATATTTTTGATGGCCTTGTCAAATTTTGTTGATGCTGTAACATGAATTTCTTCATCGTAGATCACCTGCACTGAATCAACTACAAATAAAAACATATCATGCTCGAGACAGGGTTTCAGTAACTACCAGTTGATTACAAAAGGTTGTTCGTTAGCTAATAGTCCAGATATCATGATGCTTCCATTGTCACGCACATGCCTCACTATGAAAGTCCCAGTCCATTTGCTCTTCAACTTCCTTGGGCATTGCTTGAGATTTGTGCATAAACAACCAAACATTTTGACCTGATTCGAAAGTCATGTAGCGGATGTGCTTGTCGTGCAACTTCTTGAACTTCTCCTTGTACATTAGGATGTTGTCATATGCATACTCATGAAATTCTGGAAGTCGATTCAGATCCAACTTTCACGATAAAATGGCTCTTCTCTCACGAGAGCACAAGGTTCACTTCATAACATCTCTTCAAGACTTGTTCTATATAAGATAGTCACTGATCGAAGCTGTCTCCATAGATCTAGAAGTTGTCCCTGAAAACCTCGAGTAAACTTTCAACCATATCTATGAATACAACCAACAAGCATCGCTGGAATGTCGATGGAGCATTGCATAGATCGAATGGCATTCTGTGGAAGGCGTATGTCCCAAATGGACAGGTGAAGGTTGTTTTCTCTTGAACTTCAAGATCTATAGTTGTAACCATAGGAACCATGTAAGGTATAGAAATAATATTTTTCGACCAATCACTTAATGATCTGGTCGATGAAGGGGAGTAGGCAATGGCCTTTCTTGGTCGCTAGATTCAGGAATCTGTAGTCCATACAGACATACCAAGATGTCGATACTTTGGTTTCTATATCCTCTCCTTTATCATTTTTGATCATGGTGATCCTTGATTTCTTTGTCACAAGGGACTCACCCATTTTGAGTTGTACATGGGATATATGAATCCCACATCACATCATTTCATGATTTCGTTCATCACAACCACATGGAGATTTGGGTTCAATCTTTGCTGGAACTCTTGGGATATCTTGCTATATTCCTCAAGATATATGTGATGCGAGCATTGTGAGGGGTTGATCCCCATGGAGATCTGAAATTTTCCATCCTATGGCCTTACTGTTTCTTTCTAAAACCTCGAGCATACGAGATTCTTGTTCCTTAGTCAGCTGTGAATTGATGATAACATGGCACATGTTCTATGCACCTGCAAGGAAGGCGTACTTTATATTTGTTGGAAACTGTTTGATCTCAAGTGGGGTATGCTTCAGCTCGGTGTTGACTTTAGCTACATGCTGGATGAATGTGTCGGATCATTCAACTACATGGTGTCCACCATTGGCACTGCTGGCTCTGCATACAATGTTGCACAAAATTCCGCTTTCATAGAATCTTGTTCATAAAGGTCTGCAATGATTGCCTCCTGCTCTGCCAAGGACAAGTGGTCATAGTTGTGTTCATCAGGAAACTCAGTGAAAATCTCATCATTGAGGATATCTGGGAACTCGGATGTGCTATCCACTAGTTATTCTGTGGAGAGGAACTCGTGGGTTTCAATGTTATCCATAAAAATATTTGTATCACGGATTCCAGCTAGAAAGTCATAGTCTTTTGTTTGTTGCTCTGTAGGCTCACTCTCGTCTGATGCAAGCTCTAATGGTTTCTATACTTGATTATCTCAATTGGCACCTGATTTCATAGTTCACCACTGCTTCGGCTGTCTGCAGGAACAACCATCCAAGGATTATCAAGGTATGCAGAAGAGGGGCTGAGGTGTCCATGTATAACGTGATGAAGTCCGTAGGGAACTGCATTCCTTGAATTGTGATGACGACATCCTCCAAAATTCCTCAGGGCCACATTACGGATGTATCTACGATATGTAGAATCATTCTACTGGACTTGAGCAGTCCCAATCTAAACTCTTTGAGTAGTGAAGTAGGCATCAAGTTGATTGAGGATCCACTGTCGAGTAGAGTTTGGTCGAACTCCTTATCGAACATTTGGAATTTGACTACAGGAGATCTCATATTCTTTTTTTGGTTGGGAGATTGCTGATTGCATTCGCTATAGCCATGGTCAGAATATGCTTCACATTTCTTTCTCTGTCTATGAGTAGCTGTCTCTTGAAGTACATGTTTTTTTAGGCATCTATTGATGTTAGGCATGTACTTAATGGCTTTGAGAAAGGGAATTTCAATAACAAGATTCTGAATAATCTTAACAACATTTGGATGAGACAAGGTTGATTTCAATTTTTTATTTTTTGGATTTTCTTAATGCATTCAAAAATGGAATATTTACATAATCAAAAGCATCAGTAGAAATAATGTTCTTAATTACATCAAAATTTATGCTCACATCAGGCTGTACAAATGGATGACTATAATAAGCAAGGTCATCCTAGAAAGGTAGGCATTAAAAATCGGGTTCCATGAACTGGCACTAGATCAACGACAGGTGCGGTCTCCTCTTCGGTTGGCTGGCTGGTGCTCCGGCTGCTGCTGCTACTGTCTTCTTTTTGTAGTTTTTGAGTTTGCTAATTTATTAGCATTTTCTTTTGTGTGTTTCTCCTTCGCCATCTTCTTCCTCAACTGGCCCAGATGCTGGATCGACTGATGCAAAAGATGATGATTCACTGTTAAGGCTTTATTATTCCCCTTGCATGTGGCTGATGGCTATAAGGTCCTAGTGCTCCTGTGAGTGACAACATTAGATAAAAATAAATTAAGTATATTTGACTCTGTTAGATCGACTGGAACATCACAAACTACTTGCTCCTTCTTTCTAAAATTATCGAGGTTAGCCTCCACTTGTGTTGGAATGGAGTTCTTCGCGACGGTAAGGTCATCAAGTTTCGGGCTCATCTCTGTTGGGCTTTTTAGTAGCTGATCCAGACTGTCCAAGGCAGGGTTCACAGGAGGGGAAACCTCAGATGATTCAGCATGTTGGCTACGTTGGTGTTGGAATTGGTGTGAGGGCTGCTGATACGGCTGTTGAGGGTGGTATTGAGGAGAAGGATGGTATTGCTGATAGTGCCGAGGAGGATTCTAATATGGCACGGATGGTACTGCGGTTGCTGGTTCTGATTCTGTCTCCAATTACCATGGAATGGCAGAGACTGCTGGTGTACCGAGGGTGATTATGGACAAATCTCCCTCCTTGTTGTTGAGGGAACTGGTGGTTGCCTGACTGTTAGCCCTGTTGAGGTCCTCCTGGATGGGACGGTTGTGCATTAGTGGCCCATACACCATTAACCTCTTGAATGATAGGTGGAGGAGGGAAACATGGATCTTGCACAGGCCGTGGCTTGTGCTGATAGACTACCAGTTGCTGTGTGGTTGCAGTAGAGATGTTGGTTCTAGGGCTTGCACGTAGTGGACATACTGGATCGCTGGCTAGGTTTGACTCTGCTTAGGAGGCTGTGGCGATGGTGGTTCCTTCGGCTCAGCAAGAGTAGTAGCCGCTACAAACATGGAATTGCAGGAGCTGATTGTGCTGACCAGCAACTCCAGCAGCTTGGTAATATGGTCCAACTTGTCCACATTCTGTGTCCTATGTTCAATCACAACAAGTTTCTTGAGGTCATGTGATCGTTTCTCTATGATATCCACCTTGGACTGGTGGCTCCCTATAATCCTCAAGTTGGAGCTTTTGTACCTGTCCGGCTCGTGTAAAGATGCCATATGGACTAGAATATGAAGAGTGTGGGGCTGGAGGTGATAGGTATGGGATGACGACAAGGTGACCTCTCCTTTAGCATCTCCTCGAAGATATGCCAGATGACATCCTCATCTTTGTTGAAATGTAAACTTCCACACATGGCATCCACAAGCTTCTGACTTTCAACTATTAGTCCCTCGAAGAAATGCTGGACCTAGTTGGTCCTAGGAATGTCATGATGGGGACATCTGTCATATAACTCTGCAATCCTTTCCCAAGCCTCGTGAATGTATTCATGGGTCGCTTGGGTGAATTTCACTATGCACACACACATCTGATTAAGTTGCTCAAGAGTAAAATATTTGTGTAGAAAGGCGGACTTAAGTTCTTCCCATGTAGTGACGACCTTCCCCAAGTGGTTGATCCAATGAAGCACCTTATCCTCAAGGTTGAATTAGGAATGTTGTCATCTTGACTACTTATAACGGTATGTTAGGGTAGTGTGTTGTGCCACAGATGCACCCGAACTGTTGCAGGTGGATATAGGTTCCTCATTTGCATTTCCAATGAAGTTAGGCATGAACACCCAGAGTTGAGGCTTTAACTCAAAATGTGCATGGATTGCTGGGATCTGGATCCACTCAGTGACTTGACCTGCTCCAGGGTTGTATGTCTCTTTGGGAGTCAGCTTGGGAAACTCCCCTCTAGCTTCATCTATTGGGCCTCCACGGCCTCCACCTACTCGTTCTTCTTCTTCTTCTTCTTCTTCTTCTTCTCCTCCTCCTCCTCCTCCTCCTCATCGAGGATTTTCTCTTACTCTCATCAAGTCATTAAACATGGTTTGGAAGGTGACCTCAATCAATGCTTGGTCGGCAAGCTGATTCTGTATTGCCTGAATTGAGGCAAGAAACTAGGCATTCACGATGTTCTAATCTGGCTACTCTGCTCGTCATGTGGCTGCAGCGGGTGCTACGATCTATTCCCTTTTCCTCCAAGATGCATCCCTATATCTATTTCTAACTCTGAATCTGAGAGAATCTCTGACTCCAGATCATGCTCGTGATCTAGACATGGAATGATGCCCCGATCAGTCCACATTGAAGCATCGGATGGAGAAAATCATTCTATGTTAATGTCAACACAATATTTCATTAAGGATGGGAGGTGTAAGGAGTTAAATCAATGTCCATACAAAATGGGAAGAGTTCGATACTAAAGTGATCCCGGAATAATGGAGAAGATGGGGTGTCTGGAGATTGGTTCGTGGAGTCCGAACCAGGTTCTCAGGATTCACCCCAAGACGAGTGCTTGGAATCGACGTAGGTGTCGACGGGGTCCCGACTAAGCCATCCAATGTCTACATATCGAAGGTCAAGAGAAGATCGAGAATGGAGAATGATACAATGGAATAACATGGAATAGTGAAAAACAATAGAAGGCTCAAAATGAGCAAGGGGTCAAATGAGGAATAAAACAAGAGAAAGTGAAAAAGGCATAAAGTGTGCGAGACTGATCTTTGAGCCTAACCAAACCAAACAAACACCAAACAATTATGAGTTCACCAACTCAACACAAGTGAAGCTGTAAGAGTTTGGCTATTTTTTATCTTTTAAATTTTATTTTTGTTTTTTTGCAGGAAAGATCTTATAATGAGTCCTTATGATCGCTAACCCTATAGGAGTGTGTGCACTACTTGGCAAACACCTTGTACTTATTCCACCTCCTTTGTATCATATGATCTTCCCATTGAAAGGTCTTTGATCTTGTGCTTGGGGGACTATTCAACCAAAAAATAAAGAGAGGAAGCCAATCGATGAAACCGCTACTTCAGACCTCGCTCGCAAGAGAATCACTCGTGAGCATGCAAAGACCTACTCAGATGCAAACCGATGAGATAAACACGCCAGTGAGGGCGTGGTCTACCCTCAGTACTTCAGACTAAGTCGTATGCACCACACAATATGAAAACATCGTGCTCAACAAGCCCCTACTTGGTCACGTACGATAGAAGCGCCAATACTTCACCGTGCCAGGTGATAATCAAAGCACCACAGATCAAGATTTGGGCTCTATTCCTTATGGGTCGTGCCTCACTCGGTCTAGAATGTACCTGAAAATAATGAGGGCTTTATGAACCCCCCAACAATGATGCCTATTATGATTTTATTAAGGTCAAAGTTTGTTTAGCGGTCCCCCTTTTTTTTAATTTTCGGGTTTTCAATTTTTGAGTGTTTTTCATAGCAAGTCACCTAACGATTTTTTGTATTTTTCCTTTAATCCTAAGTGATATAAACTCAGGGGGAGAGGACAAAAAAGCCGTGCAAGTTATCACTAAGATGTAAATCTCACCTTAGTGACTAACGATGCATGCAAAGATAGAATTACTTATAATGCTTCACATCTCTCTCCATGCAGGATGCAAGACATAATTGACATAATTACACTATATGGTAATATGCAAAAGCGAGAAAATATCCTAAATAGTAGCTGCTATTATCAGGAAGAACCAAATGCCAATTATTCAGAAATGAGATCTACAAGTCCAGTCTTAGAAGTGCATCGGTGCCTGCCACAATGGGTCCTGCAAGCGCTATATATTACTTCTCTCAGTGCACGATCTCAAGTCCAAATAATCAACAATTAATTTTGACTAAGTCCAAGCGCATATCACTTATAGGTACATGCAATGTAATTATGGCTTTGGACCTAGCTACCGAGTCAAGAAACCGAATGTCTAAGGGCCCACTCACATAAAACAAATATAAACTAAGGTAGAAATTTAAAAATACGTGAAAAAAAAATAAAAGAAGGGAAATAAAACATGAAAAAACCGCGACGAGGCTCCCAACTGAATAGACACCCGAGCACTGGACCTCACTAAGTGTGGCTGTGTCCCAATTATTTACAAATTATTTTACAGAAATAAATCACTCTCTTCACAGAAATAAAATGAAAACCAAGCCAGGATGCTCCTATCCTCTCCTTGCTCCTCTCTCCTTCTCTCTCTCTCTCTCTCTCCGAAAGAATGTCAACTTCTGCTCGCCTCGGGTGCATCCACCTCTTAAGAGATATCCGTCATCAAGCGATCCCTCGCAAGAAAGATCAACAAGGAACAAGGATTCGAACTATAAAATAATAATAAAAATAAAATAAACAAAAAATAAGGAAAAATGACATGCAATTATACACCAAATGTGCTAAAATCTGTTGCTCCCCATCAACGACTCCATTTGAAATAATGAAGAGATCAAGGGAGGGTCTTGCACTCCACACAAGGCAGGAGCAAAGTCGATGTGACGACCGATCTCTCAATCCCAACGATAAATCAACAATCAACTCACACAATATAATCAAGAAAGAATAAGCAGATGTGAATCAAAACTTTTTGTAAATCCTACAAATATATGTGTAGAGTGACAAACAGAGTAGGATGTCAACACAACAAATGTTGCACTCAATATTATTTATAAACAAATAATAAATATTATATGTATAAGTGTATATAGTTATGCATACTATTAATCAAAGAATGTGGGTTTAAATAATTTTTAATGAATAATAATTTTTTAAATAAATATTTTTATGACTTTTTTGATTTTAAATATTATAAAATAATTGTAAAAATAAATAATATTATAATTTATATAGTAATATATATAGGTCTATGATGCATTATTTGGTAATATAATTATAACTATAAGTAAAGATATTCACAAATAGAAAAATTAAATATTTCTGAGCTTTAAATAATTTTAATTATTTTTGTGAATTTTCAATTAATTTGGCCAATTTTTAGGTAATTTTTATAGTAAAAAATATCTCAAAACTGGGATTAAGTCAATAAATCAAATTGATTTGGGGTTTAAAAAGAGCAAGAAGCCTCCAAATTTTTCTAAATCAATTTTAATGTACACTAATACATATATGTATATAATAACATAATATAAGGAAATATTTTGGGATTTTAAATATTTTTTATATTTTATAATAGGATTTCAGAGATTGTTAATTTTTTCTCATTTCCCTTTTCTATTTTTAGGAATTTTTGGTCTGGAGGTACTAGATACTATAATAAACACATACTTTTCTTTCGAATTTTTTAAACACACTTTATAAGTTTTTTTGGACTTTTTAATGCAAACAAAAATATCCTTGCAATATTGTATTTTTAGTAAATAGGAAATATGCATGAAATATAAAATAAAAATGACGTGAAAGTATACACCATCAGACTCATTATCTATTTTCTAGATTTTTTGGAGCATGGATGATATTTATAAAAATCAAAGAAATATGCAAAAAATACTTAAACTGGTAGGGCTACATTTGCAATTAAAAATAAGCTTAAGAGGCACAATGTAAATAACCCAAAAGTTTATAACTAATATCCGTAGTTTATTTATCAAATAATAATTAAAGGAACCTGTAGGGATTTACATGCAATTTTTACAACATAACACGTGCTAGTGCACGTGATTGATTGGGATTATTTTGCAATATTAAAATGTTTAAAGGGATACATGCAAATTATCCATTAATATTTAAACTACATATAATATTTATAAGACTATTTGGCAGTTACAAAAGCAGAGGGGGTGTTGAGTAATTTTCCCCTTACACGTCCTTTACCAGGCCATTCTTCTTATGATGCGCGACATATCATTTGGTTGAGGTTGGGCAGCGCTTCAAAATGAACCAACAACCCAGATTAGATCTGGGATGTGTTTCTCATCGGACGATTGGAAAGGGGGTGCGGCGAACTCGGAAGAACACTAATTGGGATTGCTTTCTTCTTTGATTCCTGGCATTTCCGATGGCAGTTATTCACGCTAACAACTGCTACGTGTTGCTGGTATTCCTCCGCACCTGCATTGGAGCTCAAGAGAGCTCCAAGAGGCTTCAAGGAACGTTCAGGGAGCTGGGTCATTCAAGCTTCACCTGAGAGGTGTCCAGGTGCTTCTGTTCTCCCTAGAAGGCTCGAAGTGATTAGGAATCTGCGTAAAAATATAGAGCGACTCGGGGGTTTTATCCTCGACCGATTTGTGAAGCTGAGAGAAAGAGGAGAGAGGTGGCAATTGAGCTCCAGCGTAGCGATGGAAGGGGAGCTCCGTTGAACCTCAATTCATGTAGAATCATGAGGGGTTTTATGGGTGTAAATGCATAGGAGTCATGGAAGGATAATGAGGTAAGAATGAGTCGAGGAACATACACAATCACAATGATTTCGACCTGTAGCTCGAGCTCCAGGTCAAGGGGATTTTTCGATTAATCCTAAATCTATCGGATTAAATGACACACTAAGAGCAGAATCAAAATCTGCACTAAGAAATTACCTAGAAGTGGTGGAAAGATGGGGCTCAAGTGGCCAAGAAATCCTAGGGCTGAATCTCGACGGCGGCTCACTGGAGGTTGTGGATCCACCTATCCGACTATCCTCCTCACTTCATATCAACACCTGTCGCTACTTGTCACCAACCTTGAGGTGGATGAAGAGATCTAAGGGACTAAGTGATGAATCTCTGTTTCATAATCTTTATTCTATCATTTTGGCCTTAAAAACCCTAGTAAATGCGTGTAAATACCCTTAATTTAGGCATTTTATCATTATGCATCATTGTGTAAATTGTGCATAAAATATGATTTTTAATGCCAAAATTATAAAAAAAATGAAAAGAAAAAAAAATAAAATATTGACAATATTTTATGACCTTTACCCTGAGACCGAGGCATCTCGACAACAAGGTCGAGAAGAAATAAAGTAGGGGGAGATAAGGGCCAAAATACAAATAAAATTCCTATTTATTTATTCATTTTTAATAATTTTTGGAATCTATTTTTATTTCCACTTTAATACTTCAAATTAAAAAACTTTGAACATAAAAGTTGTAGATAATAAAATATAGAAAAATACAAAATTGATTTCATACAAAAATAATGCATAGATAAAAAGTTACACTCAGAATAAGTTTCTAAAATCCTAACTACCCATACCCACATCTCTCAAATAAAAACTCAAAATATATCAAAATGACCTTTAATTGTATATAACTTTTAATAAGCTATTTAATGAAGTGGTTTCATATTTTTTGGAGTTAAGGTGTAAAAATTATGTTTTGGACCCTTATTGTACAATTATATCGCTTAAAATATTTATTTTATTTATTATTCATTATTTTTTTAATTTCATATTTTTATAATTTTGCAAATATTATTTATCATATACATGCATTTTAAAACTAAAATAAAAATATGAAGAAAATACGAAAATAAAATACTTATAAAAATACATAGATGAAATACCTATAACTATACCTATACAAATTAATACATATATTTATTTAATTGCATATATTATATCAGAAAAATAAAATAAAAAATTGTTGAAGTGTATAAAATTAGGTTATAAATATTTTATATAATAAACTAAATTGATAAAGTAAAAATACAAAATAAAAATAAAAGATATAAAAACATAGATGAATATACCTATATATAGCCCTAGAAAAGGAACTTGCAATTCTAATCCTTTGAAAAATATATAAAAATCATGATAAAGTTCTACATAAAATAATAAATATTTTTTATTTTATAACCTAAAATCAATAAAATCATTTATTATTTTAATTGATTTTTATCATATTTTTTCCAGGGATTTTTCTGATTGATCCACATGGACCAGCCAGTTTCTCTCGTTCGTTGACCTCAGTCAACTCTCTGACCGAGGTCTGCTCCATGTCATACTTGTGTTTTGTCTCTTCTTCTCGAATTTTCACAGACTTCGCCTTTCATAAAATCACTTCGATGCCTTCATGACTTTTTATCCTCGATTTGTGGTCTTGTACGCCCAATCATTTAATCGAGGAATGGAGCTCTACTCCACCCATTGCGCATAGATTTTTGGATCCTGTTCATCACTTGTACAAAACCCCTCTCCGAGTCCTTTAATCTTTTGAACCCTCTTTGATCCATTTTCCTCCCTTCCTAAGGCATGCAATGGAGAGAGATGGTGACAACATCTTATCCAAGCCTGTAGGTTGATCGAGGAGTCAGTCTTAGGACAGCTCCATTCCATCTCTAGTGAGCCACTGTGAGGTACTATATCGCTGCTTTTGCGGATAAGATCCATGATTTCTCACTTTGTTATCTTAGTTTAACCCTTATATTTAATCTCTACTTTTATCTTGTGATTTAATCTTGTATTTTAGCCGTTAATCATTTGTTAGAGCTTTGCTCCAGCTACCACCTCTGCTCGAACCACCTACACCCGCTTCGTCACTTAGGGGGTCGAGGCACTTTGCCCTCGACCTCCGTAATATATCTTGCAGGTATTTGGAGCAAATCAAAGCCTGGCGGGGCGAGTTTGTAGTTGGCCGGAGGTACCTGGAGCCCCTCATCTTCCCTGACCTCGTGGAGGAGCTCTGGTCGACCTCGTGCCCTTTTGCGCCTCCAGCGGATAGATACACTTGTCAGGAGGCTCGTTAGGCATTTTGGAGCTTCATTGCATGCTGGAGGGGAGTGGAATGGCCGGAGGGAGCTCGCTGCGACCGACCTTCTTCCTAGTTCTTCCGCCACCCTTCTGGCAAAATACACTATGCACTATGTCCTCTTTAGATGAGAGGGTCTTTCTCTATTCTGTTGGATTCAGTTGATGAAGTCCACTTGTGCTAATCAACTTGCACTCTACCTTTGAAGATTCTGTGTACTTGGTACTAGATTCAGAGTTGGATCTCTACCATTTTGTCTGCTTCATCTCTAAGTCCACCTCTCCACGTGGAGAGCGGAACTTCATCATTTCTATGACGTAATTGAATACTGCTCCTGTGGTCCTCAAGAATGGCCATCCAAGAATGATATGAGATTCTCTCCAATGATCAGGGGTTTCCTTACTCTGTCCCCTCAACCAAGATAAAAACATTCTTCACTTCTCCCTTAGGTCTCTTCATTGACTGGTCGATAAATTGGAGTAGAGCTGACGATTTTCTGAGAGGTCTTAACTCCAATTTGAAATATAATGCTAAAGGCAGAAGATTGACTGAAGAACCGTTATCTAAGAGAGTGTGTGCAAAAGCAATGATGCCAGTGCAACTCTCCACATAGATCCAAGTCTCTCTTTTTCCTTGGTAGATGCTGGTTTTTGACACATTGGGTAGTAGCAACTGTTAAGGTATGTGTTTCCATGAATTGATTTGGTTTCTTCCTGTGAGACCTGGTAGGAGTGCATCTCATTTCAAGTAATTCTGAAACGCAAGATTGTTGGCCACATATTGATTAAATGGCACCTTGACAGTAATGTTTTCTTGACAAAATCATGCCAATTCTGGGTTATGATGAGTCGTTTTCTTTGGTTTGCGCTTTTCTCCTGTGAGAGCATGAGGGAAAGGAATGGAAGTAGCAGAGAAATGAGATAAAAAAACTGAATAATAAACATGAACATTGATTTATTAGAATTTGAGTTATCATTACCATACCCTTTACTCTTCAACTGATCATAAAAATCAAATTTGTCTACATCATGTTGGAAAAAAGATGACAAATGTGAATTAAACGCGTCTCAAGGTGTAAGGTCCTCTGTAGACTCCATGGGTGCTTTTCCCTTCTCATGAGCAGGAATCCTCTGTATCCTTGGATATTGCAGTGAATACAAACTTCTTCATCTTCATCTTCAGAAGTATCATCTTGTTGAACTCTTGAGTCTTCTCGCTCCATTACCCTTTCCTGGTCAGGCAGGACCACGGTCCTTCCGCTTCTAAGTGAAATAGCATTGATATTGTCAAATGAAAGGATCTCATGTTCAGATATAGTAAGTCTTAATAGTGTACCTGACGACAATGATGAGATTGAGATTTGTTCAGGTTGTTTGGTTTAGCTTGAACTTGTGCGATAGTGGCTGTAGCAGGAGTTGTCTATTCATCTCTACAATGGGATAATCAATTCACGTCAACCCATAAATTCCGAATTTCATTCTAAAAAGAGCAGGTCTCCTCTCGCATCTATTGTTGGATGTCGATGAGTTCGGTCGAAGAGTTAAAAAACTGTGAGGGTTGCTTTAAAGATTGGCCTTCTGAAGCCTGATATTGTTGTCGATACTACTGGGGTGCACCCCCGCTGGTATTGCGAACCCAACTAGTTCTCTTGGTATTGGCCCTGTCGGTCATATAACTACTGAGGCCTTTGCTGCTAGGATGGGACAGGTGGGAATGCGATATTGTAGAAGGTCGAGGGACGTTGGTAGGGCGGATAGTCCCCCGTATTACCCCGTCGGGCAGGGTCTTGAGTATACTAAATGCCATTCACCTCAAACACCAAAGGCGGTACTTCTTCAACGATCTCTATTGGTGATGGTGAATGCTAGAAAGATTGGGCATAGGACTGGTCCAGAACCCATAGTTGAGGTGTCCCTGACATCCGTTGTTCCTAGACCTGATGTACTTGGTAAATGGGATCAACATATGCAGTCGCGGTAGGTATCCTGATCTTGGATACCTTCTCAGTCAGCTCTTCCATCTGCTTTGTCGATGTCGTTCACCCTCTTACGAATCTAGTCTACTATGACTAGCTTGTCAGCGGTGATTCCCATGTTCGAAATCATATAATCAGTTATTTCAACAGTAGTTTGTTTCCCTCCTTTAGATTGGAATGAATTGAGGGAGTCAGTATATGCCCTGTTGGAGATTTGTGAGCGGCTTGTCTCAGCCATATGCTCGAATACATTCCATACGGTATCCACACCTCATGCTGTGTAGTCGCCTCCATAGGATATGCTTACAAAGCCTTGAGTCTTGTAAATGAGACCAGAATAGAGTGATTGGACCAAGATATCGTCATCCAAAGCATGACATGACCACTTTTATAACAAATCTTTGAATCTATCCCATGCCTCACGGAATGGTTCATGAGGCATCTGAGATATGCTGGTGATGGTTGTCCTCATCAGATTAATCCTATTCAAAGGGTAGAATTTCTTTAAGAACCAGTCCTTGAATTGATCGTATGTGGTGACTGTCACTCTTAAATTCTTCACCCCGTATTTTGCATTACACTTCAAGGCGGATGGAAGTGCAGTGAGAAGAATGTAGTCTTGGTTGTCCCTGGGTTTCTCAAGCTTGAACATATTATCTCCAAATCTCGTACCAATTCATATGATTCTTCAACAGTATTTCCATGAAATTGTGGAAGCTGGATAAAGAATGGTGACTTCAGTTCATAATCTACTTCTGACTCTGATGGCTTTAGATAATTTCTTACTATATATTGACCAGGGTTATATGCTGCTTTCATTGGCGGTTCACTCCCCACATTGAGCTGGTTGAGTTGTTCCCTCAGCAAAAGGTGTTGCTGCTTAGATGCCACCAATCTCATAAATATCATTTGCATTGGGTCTTCATTTTGTTCTTATTCCCGATCTCTTTTATTAGGAGGTATCTTCTTCAGGTTCTCTTCTTCTTCAACACCTTCAGAATATAAAGGATTTGAATTAATAGAGTGGAAAGAATTTGGACAAGAATCATCAAGGTAAGAGTTTTCCTTGATGTGGTGAGGAGAGAGGGAGATGCTCTGGGTCTGACCTCCCTCAAGGAAGAAGAAAGAATTATTGGATGATGATTCATGGGAAGAGTATCCACAAACCCAAGGTGGTCTGGAGTAAGAGTGTCTCCGAACCCTTGAGAAGGGAAAGTTTGTGGTGGTTAGTGGAAGGTTTGCAGAGTCTGAATAAAATTCACCACAATCCTCCATTCTCGATTTCAAACGGTTTGTAAGAAGATTACGATTCATGATGTAGACACAAGTGTGTAGTATTTGATGATTACCTTGAATCTATGCACAATACAAACACAACTAAAACCCTAGTTTCACCAACTCACATAATAAAGGTTGCAAACGTTTGGCGAATTATCTTGTCGATTTAATCGGTGATGAAGTCAATCTTGAAATTCTTTAAGCGAGCTGTTAGGTGCTAGAAATGTTCTTAAAGACTAGACCTAATTCATATGGCTAGTTACATCCACTTTTAACCAGTATGGGTGTAAGTACATTCTGTAAAATGGCTTCCCGTGTTACTTAAGGATGGTGCCAATCGTGTTGTCCTTTAACTACCCACTCTGCTAAGGGAGACCGTAGTTCCCTCACTGAGAAGTAGCTAGTCATTTTTAAAATCAATAGTTCGAATGAATATTCCAGAGCTTAGCTCTATCCTAGTTCGCATCTCTCAATCTTGCAAAAAATATAAATAAATACAATGACGGGGTTGTTCTTCCGCAACAATTCTTGATTTTATAAGTTTTAATTACAGTTGTCCTTGTTTAGCATTCCTAATTTTAATTAGGTGGTCACTGAAATATTAGGTGATCACAAATGCACATCTACCGTCCAGTACCAATTTCCTTTTAAATTTGAAGTGACAAAACATGAGGGATAAATTGAGAAAAGTTGATGCATGTGGAAATAATGATGTATGTCCAGTTAGAAGACTTACAATGATTTCTCACAATCCCATGTGGGATGCAATACAAGAATTGAAAATTATTTTATATGAAATGCAATTCGACGAAACCACACCTAGCAGAAAGTTCTACCAGTCATGAAGAATTTAGTTAAATTTGACTTAGTTGAACGATATAGAAGTGCATCTCAATTAAGTGCAGCGTAGTCATAAGTTTTATGAGCACAAGCAAAATAATCCTAGAATCTTTAATAGTCATGAATGCAAGTCTAACCTACAAACAACTCAAGTCAGTCCCCACCCTCATAGGAGAGCGAAACAAGTCTGACACACCACAGAGAAGAAGTTCAATTTTTGTCACACGTAAGAGTCCAAACGGACACCCTTATAAATGAGAAATTAATTGCAACTAATTAAAATTGTAGAAATTTAAATTCTCGACTCTATGCTCTTTCACGACTCGACCCAATCTTAAATTTAGTGCGACTTTTTGGGCTATCGGTGAAGATGCGTCGGTTTTGTGAAAACCGCTACACGTACGTTGGGTACCTCACATGAAAATAAGAGGGAGAGTGTGAAAGAGTGACACAAAAAATAAAAAAAATAAAACTTGGAAATATATCTGAAAAGAAATAAAGTAAAATAAAATAAAAATGGGAAAATAATAAAAATGGAAAGTGTACAACGATGAGGCTGGGGTGTCAGACTACCCGAATACATATAAAACCTAACAATAATTTTCTAGACAAAAAACCTAATCTGTTGAAGAGGATCTTGCGAGGGTCTAGAAATCTCACACGGCAAGAGATCCAATCGATGCGTTGACCACACACGAAACCCAATTTCAAACAATAATTAACCCACAATAATGATTACGCAATAAAAACAAAATCTGTGGAGTTAAAATTTATTATAACTCTACAATGGATGGGTATAGTGTGCAAGCATGTAGAGGTCAAACACAGGGAGCACAAAGGATAAATCGGGAAAATAAATGCACAAAAGTCATTGTAAGGTGATTTGTCTATATGTTCTTTTTTTGTGGGTATTTAATTTTTACCTTTTTTATTTTATTTTTGATTTTATAATTTTGTATTTCTATTCTTAATTTTTTGATATTTCTTTTTATCTTTTATATTTTTATATTTCTTTTTTCTTTTAATTTGTATATAAAGCTATATAGAGGTATATATACAATATAAGCTATGGCAGATATAAATAAAATATTTTTGGGTTTTAAATATTTTTTACGATTTGTTGTGATTTTTTAGGATTTTGTTCTAACTTTTATATATTTGAAAGTAAAAAATACCCTAATTGAGGGTTTCAGTAAATACTGAAAATTAAAATGGATATTAAAAAAGAAAAATAGATAAAAATTTCTCCAAATAAATTTTAAAATAATAGTAATAAAATAAGGAAATTCAGAAATAAAAAAATACAATTTTAGAAATGCTTGGGAATTTAATAAATTTTTATAAAAGTTTTTGGATTTTTCATATTTAAAAAGTTTTCTTTTATACTTTTAGTGATTTTTGGTCTAAAGGTTTAATACACTTAAATAGGAAAAATGTATTTTTTGGGTATTTTTCAAAATGGTTATATATTTTTTTATGTATTTTCGATTGCAAACATGGATAAAAAGGGATGTTTTTGATTTTTACATAATAATATAAGATCCTAAAATTACAAAATACTTATATAGCGTGAATGTTTGTGTAATCGAGAATCTACATCTATTTTGTAGATTTTTTGAGTAATGTTTCTATATGAAATAAATACAAGAAGCAAAGAGAAACTACATTACTAACATGGGTGTTTTTGCAAATAAAATAAAGTCTAGGGGCCTCATTTTAATTTTTTTAAAAATATATAGTGCTCCTAGACCATAAAGATATACACAAAGTTATGGGGGCATGCCTGCAAAATTGCCACCTCACATGGGGCGTCACGTGAGGTGACGTGGCATGGAGCCAAAGGAAATTACTAAAGTCTAAGGGTTTATTTGTAAATTTTACAAAAAGCCATAATAAAGTCAAAGAAAAGTTTAAGATCTAACTATTAAATACAAAAAACTCAATGGGTTGAAGTTGCAAAATACCCACTAACTACGTGCAATCAAACGGTGGGCGAGGATCCACTTGATACGTGTCGAGCATAGATGTGGCGATGACACTTCACTTCTTGACGACTTAGATTAGAGTTCCCCGAAGGTGATCAATGGTGCTAGTGCGACACATCCAACGGTGGCTTGCGAATCTAGAAGTAGAGCAAGATGTGACGGTTCTGGACCCCTTGCAAGAACAGGGAAGAACGGGGGAGGGGGGCACGAACTTCGATCAATGATGACACGCTTCTCCGGCCATCTCCTTCACTGCACAAGGGCTCCAATGACGCCTGGGAGAGTCCTCAACCAAACAATGGTGCCAAAATGGCCAGAAAAACTCTAGTGTACGACCGCTAGGTCATGGAGCGATGGCAGCTTTAGGTACCTTGGTCTCAGCAAAACCGAACCCTTGGAGGGTCCTTTGGCCCCTGGTCCTACAAGTAAAGCTCAAGAACGAACAAGAAAGGTTCCCAAGGATACCAGTGGTGGAATGGAGGCATAAGGAGATGAGCGGAGCTACTCCGACAATGGGGCAGAGGTGGAGCAACTAAGATCCTGCTCCAGGAGGGAGCAGGTGGAGTGGAGAGTGTCGGGGCGGAGTAGAAGCGAAGGGAAGTGAGTGGTGGGGTGTTGAGGGACATATGGCAGACAATGGAGGGTTTGCTACTACAAGGGTGATTTCTACGACTAATTACGAGAGAACAAGGGCAAAGATCGAGCCTACGGCTAACTCTAAGCTAAGTAATGCAAGAACAGACTACTCACAAGTCGAAAAGCCAGGAAGAAGGAATCTCGATGCCAGCGTGTGGCAGAGATGGATGGAAGTGCCTCCTGCTTCGCCTGGGCTCGCTACAAGTCGTTGGGGACGTGCATGTCACCTGTGTCTATCCAAGCAACCAAGTGTAGGCCAAAGCTAGGGAAAAAGGGTTCAAAAAGTGAAGGGAGGGCGACAATGGTTTCTGTACAAAGTAGACGAGGCAACTCGAAGATCGATGAACATCGGGCGCGTTAGTGATCCACAACCCAAGGAGACGTGTGGGCATGAATCTCCAATGCACGAGGGTGAAAAAGTCATGAAGACATTGATCCAAAATATGTAAGGGGAAAGCTCCAAAAATCAAAGAAAACGTTTGGAAACGAGGTGTCAGAGCTACAAGGCCTAAGGTCAGACAGTTGACCTACAGTCAACCATCCGGAGGCTCTGGTTGGTCCACGTGGACCAACTAGAAAAACCCACCCAAAAAATATTTGCAAAATCATTATTAATTATAAAATGATTCTATTAATTTTATATTATAAACATGTTTATTATTATATGATTATTTTATTATGATTTTTGTTTATTTTTTGAGGTAATTAATTACAGCTTATTTTTTAGGCTTAGATTATATGTATATTTATCTATGTTTTTGAGTCTTTTATTTTTTTGTAATTTTGGTTTATGAATTTATTTTATTATTTTATAAAATTATAAATTATTTTTATATACCTAAATATATATTCATTATATTTTCATGATATAATATATATTTAAATAAATAGGTGTACTATTTATATAAGTATAGATATATGTATTTCATTTTGTTTTATTCTAGTTAATATGCACATATATAATAAGTAATATTTTTAAAGTTATAAAAATATAAAATTGTAAAAATAATAAAGAATATATAAAATGATTATTTTAATAGAGTAAACTATACAATATGGGGTCCAAAACCTAACTTTCACACCTTATCTCCAAAAAATATGAAACCACCTTTATTAAATAGCTTATTATAAGTTCTATACAATTGAAGTGTGATTTGGATATATTTTGAGTTTTTATTCGACAGTTATTGGTCTGGGAAGTTGGGAATTTGGAATCTTATTTAGACTGTAACTTTTATTCTATATATTATTTTTCTGTAAACTCAATTTTGTAATTATCTACATTTTATCATCTACAAATTTCATGTACAATGATTCTTTATTTAAGGTATAAAAAATGGAAAATAAAATAGGCCCCAGAAGTGAATAAAAAGGAATAAATAAAAGGGACTTTTATTGTATTTTGACCATTATCTCCCCCTACTTTATTCATTGTCGACCTCATCATTGAGATGCCTAGGTCTTAGGGTTTAGGGTCATAAAATATCTTTGATATTTGATTTTCCTTTTATTTTCTTTATTCTATAATTTTGGCATTACAAACTATATTTTATACAACATTTACACAATGATGCATGAATGTTAAATTATGTAAATTAAGGGTATTTACGTGCATTTACTAGGTTTTTAAGGCCAAAATGATAGAATAAAGATGATGAAATAGAGATTCATCACCTCCCCAGTAACGATGCCATTTGAGGAGTACGAAAAACCATCTATTAATTTGTGATAATTTATGCGCAAATAAATGTGTCACTCGTTGTAGGCAGGTAATCAGAATCAATAAAAAATAACGACTTAATTAATTAATTCAATTTTAATCGGAGTGGTTTTATGTTTATTTAACATGTGCCTGTCTCAGGATTGAACTCGAGGAGGCAAAGGAACAAACTAGGTTAATGTCTATTAAAGTTCATGCACGATTTTTGAGGTGAATTATTTTTGGTATTTTTAATGCAATTGAAAATGTGTCCAATTTTAAGGGCTAGAAAATAATATCAATCAAACGATATCCAAAAATTATGAAACTTGTCCAAAATGTGAATAATGATGAATTGAATGCAGCATATTTTTTTGGATTTTTCTAACATAATATGAATATTTAATGAATTAAATTGTGTAAACAAGGTGAATCACAATAATTAATTATAATAAATATTAAACCTCATTATTTTCAGGAAATAAAATTATGCAAGATAGAGCAATAAATGAACTATCCTAGAAAAATCTTAATTCCTAAAAATATTGAGTTTAATACCTATTAAAAATTAATTACTGAAATGAACAAAATAATTTTTACGGGACAGCATATACATGCAAATGGAAATCTTTATGGGCACAATGTAAGTAATAATTAATTCTACTATCATGAAATTTTGGAAATTTTCTTAGTAATAATAGATTTTATACATATTGTTGAGTACAAATTGGGAACAATCTACAATTTCTCATAGAAATAACTATTAATAATCAATCATAGGGTATAAAAATATAAAGATCATGAAACAATGTAAAAAATTAATTGATGAACAAAATGCCTATTTTTCATAAATAAAATGAAGCAAAAATGGGGCTCGATCAGTGGGCCAAAGTCAAGGTGCTCAATGCAATACAAAATTCAAAATAAAAATAGTGCAGTACTAAGATGCAATTACCTCTCCTCTGGAGGGGTTCAATGCAAAATTTGCAAGTGGTAACATGCATGGCACGTGACCCATGAGCAGTGGGGAGCTTCCAGTGATTTGGCAATCTAGCAAGGGGATCCCTTCCAATTTTATCCCCCCTCAATGGTGCTGATCTCGTGAGGGAGCCTTAGGCCTCGCGCCTGGCGAAATGTGGAGGAGCTTCGGCTATGGGCGATGATCGGGTGAGGCGACCGAAACACGGCCGTGGGTTGGTGGGGCGGAAGCGCCAAGCGGAGCGGGATAGTCGGTGGCGAGGCATAGAGGCGAAGCTTCCTGCTCCGGGAGGTGTCAGTGAATGACCTAGAGGAGAAAGTGGCTTGCAGTCATCAAAGCAGAAACGCGAGGTGGATGAGGATCCTAGATATTGGAGCATTGACTAGAGATGATCACTTGGAGGTGGATGAAGGCAAAGCTTCTTGCTTCAGGACCTATAGAGAAGCCTTGCAAGAGTGTCGATGGAGGAGGGGCCACAACTCGATGAAGAGGACCTGGAAAGTCCCAATGAATTGAGAAAGGCAACAAATTTGGAAGAGGTGGCTGATGGAACGATTGGGGGTGGTGCGAAGATGAAGAGGTAGAGTGGACATGAAGAGTACATCGCAGTGGTGCGAGGTTTGGCAGAGACCTGGAGGTGTGTGGGGGTTATGCATGGAGGTGGAAGAGAAGCGAATGTGTACCTGTAAGATATGGGGCTCGACGGTCCAAAGCATGACTGGAGCAGAGGTGATGACGTCGAATGTCACAACTGTAATGAGGCTTTTGGCCTTGGATTTCACTGGGGAAAAGAAGAGAGGACATGTCACCTCTAGCCCCTTCTCCTATTTTATTGTTGATCGAAGGATGCTCATGGAAGGGGGGGGGGGGGGGCGATGAGTTTTATAGGTTGAAGGAGGAGCCGACTATAGTTGATGACGACGTGATTGGCGATGGAAAAGGAGAGTGCAGAGGGTGATTGGGGATTGGATTTGACGAGGAGACATTCCCGGGTAAATGGAGGCACTTGATGGATAAGGAAGGCGATCAGAGATGGAGACTGGGAGGGAGGTGGTGGTGAAAATTGAGGGCAGTGTCGACTGAAAGAGGAAAGAGGGAAGGAGATGAGCAGAGGAAGGAGAGGAACTCGGGTAGTCTAATCAGCCGAGATCGAGTAACCCTAATAATGACACGTGGCGATCACTTTATTTTTAATTTATTTTTTTTAATTTAATTTTTTATAAAGAATGAATGGAATATAAATGAGAAAATGAGTGCACGTGGCTGCGCTAGGAGCCGCCACATGTCTGCTCCAGAAAATTCAAAAATTAAAAAGAAAAGGAAAATAAAAATTAAATAGAAAAAATCCTTATATTAAAAAACTTTCTTCCCAAAAGTTGCTCATCTTGATGAGATATACAACTTTTATGAATGGATCAAAATCGAAATAGGTCATTTGCACAAAGTGATATTTTTGGTGGTACTTTTTGTGTATAAAATACCTTGATTTTTTGGTTTTGTAAATTTTTGTCATTTTTAAGGTAAAAATAAAAAAAATACGTTAAAATCAAAGACAAATATTTACATATTATTATAATTTTTGGATTTTTATTATTTAAGAAAATAAGTAAATAAAATAAACCACGATAAGGACGACTTTTGTACAGACATGTTAATGAACACTCAAACTTGATTAGTTTCTTTGATTTCAGTTTTACTGTCCATTTGGATTTTTGCATATTTTGATAAAACTTTTGTTAAAGAAAATAAATGAAAAAAAGATAAATTTAGAAGAGTTAAATATGTACATAAATAGTATGTCAAAATTGGGTGAAATACAAAATGTACAAAAAGGCCCAGAATCTAACTTCCACATATAAGCTCTGATTCACTTGAACTTGGTCTTGTTTTGAAGATAATTGAATGTACATTAGTTCAAAAGTGAGTAGGATCAAATAAGACAGTGTTTGAGGAAGATATCATCATTTTAGTCTGATAGATCTGAAATTAGGGTTTGAGTTTATTTCTTAATTATATAAGTTAGTGAATTTTCGTATTTTTTTCTTTATTCTTGTTAGTCATATGCACACAATGGGTGATTTCAAGTGATTGGAGTTAGCATGAATTTATTAAAAATCGGTGAAGTTAGCTTATTTTACCGGTCAATTGGTCTGATATTTTTGGCTTCTTATTTTGTGCAATTATGCATGATAAAAAGCAATTGTTATTTACATTTGTATGGATGTTAATAATGCAATATAGGTGATGAAATGCCAATGTTGGATGAGCTTAATTAATGCCTTTTAGAGTGATGAATCATAGATTCATCATACCTCTATGCCACGTTTTTAGATGTCATGATTAGCACAATACCCTCTGCCACCATAAAATGGCCTTCTCTCACGAGAGCACAAGGTTCACTTCATAACATCTCTTCAAGTCTGAGACTACATAAGATAGGCATTGATTGAAACTATTTCCATAGTCTGAGAAGTTGTCCATGAAAACCTCAAGGAAACTTCCAACCATATATGCGAATACAACGAACATGGATCACTGGAATGTCGCTAGAGCATTGCATAGACTGAATGGCGTCCTGCGGAAGGCGTAGGTCCCAAATCGATAGACGAAGGTTGTTTTCTCTTGATCTTCAGGAGCTATAGAACTTGGTTGTAACCAGAGTACACGTCTAAGATACATAAATACTCTTTCTTGACCAATATCTCATGGATCCGGTCGATGAAGGGGAGTAGGAAATGGTCTTTCTTGGTTGCTAGATTCAGGCGTCTATAGTTCACACAGACGTGCCAAGATATTGGTACTCTGGTTGCGATATCCTCTCTTTGTCATTCTTGATCATGGTGATCCCTGATTTCTTTGGCACAATGTGTAAGGGACTCACCCATTTCGAGTCGAAGATGGGATATATGAATCCTATGTCATACCATTTCGTTATTTCGTTCATCACAACCTCCAGAAGATTTGGGTTCAATAATCGCTGGAACTCTCGAGATGACTTGCTGTCTTCCTCAAGATATATGATGCGAGCATAGCGAGGGGTTGATCCCATGGATATTTGAAATTTTCCAGCCTATGGCCTTGCAGTTTCTTTCTAGAACCTAGAGCAGACGAGATTCTTATCCCTCAATCAATTGTGAATTTATGATAATGGGGAACATGTTCTGTGCACCCGCAAGGAAGAGCGTACTTCATATTTTTGGAAATGGTTTGAGCTCAGGTGGGGTTTGGTTAGGCTCGGTGGTGACTTTAGCTACAATGCAGGGTGAATGTGTCAGCTCTTTCAACTACATGGTGTCCATCATTAGCACTGTTGGCTCTGCATTCAATGCTGCACATAATTCCTCTATCACAAAATCTTGTTCACAAAGGTTTGCGATGATTTCCTCTTGCTCTGCCAAGGACAGGTGGCCATAGATGTGTTCACTAGGAAACTCAATGAAGATCTCATCATTGAGGATATCTGGGAACTCAACTGTAATATCCACTTGTTCTTCTGTGGAGAGGAACTCATGGGTTTCAATGTTACCCACAAACAGATTTGTATCACAGATTTCAACTAGAAGTCACGATCTTCTATTTGTTGCTCTATAGGCCCACTCCCATTTGATGCAGGCTCTAATGGTTTCTATACTTGCATCTTCTCAATTGTCACCTTATTGTTGTTTGAGCAGAAGTTGATATACCTGGTGCCATAGTTCACCACTGTTTTGGATGTCTGTAGGAACGATCGTCCAAGGATTATCAGGGTACGCAGAAGAGGGGCTCAGATGTCCATGTCTAGCACGATGAAGCCTGCAGGGAACTGCATTCCCTGAATGGTTACGATGACATCCTCCAGAATTCCTCAGGGTTGCTTGATGGATGTATCTGCGAACTGCATAATCATTCTAGTGGACTTGAGCATTCCCAACCCGAACTCTTTAAGTAGAGAAGTAGGCATCATGTTGATTGAGGATCCACTATCGAGTAGAGACTCCTGATCGAACATTTGACGTCTGACTAGAGGAGCTCCCATATCCTTCTTTTTGGTCGGGAGATTGCTAATTGCATTCAATGTAGCCACAATTAGAATTTGCTTCACATTTCTTTCTCTGTCTTTGTGTGACTGTCTCTTTGATGTACATGCTTCGTTCAAACCTTTATTGATGTTAGGCATAAACTTAATGGCTTTGAGAAAGGGCATTTCAAGCATAAAATTCTGAATAATCTGACCAACATCGGGATCAGACAATGTTTATTTCAAATTTTTATTTTTTTTGGATTTTCTTAATGCATCTGGAAATGGAGTATTTACAGAATCAAAAGCAGAAGTAGAAATAGTGTTCTTAATTACATCAAAGTTTATGCCCACATCAGGCTGTACCAATGGATGACTAAAACGAGCAGGGTCATCCAATAAAGGCAAGCATCTAAATTTGCAGGCGAAGCTCCATCAACTCGCACTGGATCAACAATGGGCGCGGTTGATGAATCTGTGATTCATCACTTCAAAAGTCAAAAATAGAGCCTTGTTCCCGAGTAAATAGAGGCATATTTCCCTTTATAATGCATAAATAGCACTCATGCATACATACATAATACATTCATTTTAGCAGTCCATTTGCATTCAAATAAGAAGCAAAAAATCCCTTGTAAAATACCTATTCCTAAAATAACCTCTTCTTTATAATATATACTCCTTAGTTAATAATATAGGGAAGAAGGCCAAAAATTCCCCCTTGTAATTTAGCCAATAAAGCCTCAGAACCCCTGTACACTAAAATGCACATAAAGCCCTCATACAAACTCCGAAATAGGTCTACTTACTCTTAGAATACTCCACATTAAAAGACCTTTAAAGTGAGACTAATTTCATCCAATTTGGAGCTCGTATGAGAAAGTTGGGTTTTTGGGCCACTTTGTATACTACATATATGTATATTTGTATCTTTGTATTTATGTATCATATTTGAACTCATCTCCGTCTTTGGTCAACATGAAACTTGTAGATCTCATCGAGATCTACAACTTTCATGTTTTGAGTTTTTCCAAATTCGGTCCCTTTCTCTTTCTACACTCAATTCTCTATCCAACCAATCACAGCAGGCCACGTGGCGCCTTCTGGTTGCGCCATGTAGCCCGCTACCCTTGGCCTCCTCCGCCCGCAGCCACAGCCATTGGATTACCCACTTAGATCCAACGGCTTAGCTGCCTCCACATACGCCTCGATTTTTAGCCATCCGATCATCTCCATCTTTGATCCTAACCGCCCGTTAGCGCCCTCACCAGAGCTTGCCGCGTGGCGGCATGTACACCGCTAGATCACATCCCTGATCTTCCATCACAGCCGCTTCTTCCTATGGCACCCCTCAGCCCTTCGATCAACCACAACTTTCCATCACCGCCCTCCGTTTGCACCGCAAGCTGAGCACGCCACGTGGCGCTTTGAGAACCGCCCGATCACGCCCTCGATCCCTTCATCCAAACCGCTCGATCTACTCTTTATTCCCACCGTCAGATCGTTACCCAGCCTTTCATCTGCACCATCCATTCCCGCCTTATTCCCCTCGCACCACGTGGTGCAATCACAACCCTTGATCGATTCGCCTGCGATCTAATCCTACCTGGCCATTATCACTTCATTCACCACCGTTGGATCACAAGATCCAACGGTGGAGACTTCGTCTCCTACCTCGGGTGCCCCTCTCTCCCACGTTCTCTGCCTTGCGGGAGGGGCGCCCCCTTCCTATTCTTGGCAGTGCCTCGACCACCGCAGATGATCACCACCACCTCCACGATGAGCCCCACTCATCCCTTATCCTCGCCGGCTACTCCATCACCCACGTCGACCTCCAGCTCGCTCCCACGAACTCCGTTAACCTCGCTCCATCAACAACATGGCCGAGACCTTCAACCTATAAATTCCCCCTCTCCGGCCATTGTCGCCGCTATCTGCCATTCCAGAGAGCTTCCCTGAGCTCCGATCTTCCGATTGGTGACTGCGATTTGACGAATCGTTGAGTGAATAAGGGTTTTCTTCTCCAGCGAGATCCACGGCATCTCCGCCGTGTCGCAGCTGCCCTCCGCGACGCTGCACGAGCTCAGGGACCCACCGGCCCTTCGAGCGACGACCTGGAACCTCCAGAGGAGTTCCAATCCCCAGGTGATACCTCCATCCCTCTCCAACTTGATCTTCATTTTTCTTCAATTTTCGTCCTTGATTTTCGCCGTCTCCGGTTATCCTCTCGCCTCGCTCTCACCTCGCCGAGCTCCGCGACAGAGCTCTCCTCCTCGCGACACCCTTCACGCAATCAGGCACTCCACTTCACACGCCACCAGCTCCAGCTCCGCCACTTGGCCGGAGCACCATCGTCGGAGCATATTCCCTTCGCTCTAGGCCTCGCCACCCCACCTTCACCTCTCCACTTGCACGCACGAGCTTCGCCTATACTTCTAACACTCGCAGGTCCCTCCTCATTCACTGATCGGAAGTCCGCCGGAGCCCCTTTGGAGCTTCGCCGCCACAGCGCTCTGACGTCCTTCTCCAGTTCCTGAGACCACCAGCATCATCGCCGCACTTCCGGGCACCTTCTGGGACATGTTCGAACCGTCGACGAGCTTCACCGACGTCTGTAGGGACGGGCGGAGCAAAGGCCTCATCGCCGGAGCCCCGCCATCTCCTCCGCAGGCGGCGGAGGACCATTGAGGGAGAAGGGCCCGCATGCGTTCGATCATCCGGATCGAACGGTTGAGAGTCATCCACGTCGCCATCCGTCCGTAGCTACAGTCAACCGTTGGATCCTTCCAGATCCGACGGAGCTTAGTCCGCCACGTCACGGACATCTGGAGCCTTATGGGAGCCGTTGGATCTTTCCAGATCTGACGGCCTCTGATCTCGCCACGCGTCTTCACCGCCATCCTTTGGATCCATCGTGATCCAAGGGTCTTCATCACGCCACGTCGACGAAGACCAAGCCTCAACTCCGACCCTAGGTTCGGACTACCCGAGGCTATGCCGAGCCCCACTCCAGACCTCCAAGAGCTCCCGAGCCAAGTCCCGAGCCTCCGAAGCCACCCGAGCCTAGGCCGACCCACGTGAGGAGCACGTGCGGCTTGGGTATTTTGCACAGAGGCCCTGGAACTTTTCATAATTGCAGAAAGGTCCCGGTGAAGCGCAGCCCACGTGAGGAGCACGTGCCTTGTGGAGAAATTGCACTCGAGTCCCCATCATAATAGGTAATTGCATTTACGTCCCTGTCAGCATATTTACTTTATGTATTTTTGATTTTCCTGTATTGCATTTACACCCCTGTGTTTCACGCATCCCTAGGTTGCATATTACATCATTTTTCAATTCTAAAAGTTACATTTTGTTGAGAAACTTGTCCTCTGTCTATTGAGCCACGTGTCACATTTTTGTAATTACAGTGGAATTTTTAATGAATTAATTGGTTATTTTGTGGAATATTTTGCCCAGTGACACCTTTTAATTTGTAGTTAATTCTTTGTAGTTCCAAAAATCCTCAAAAATTCACAGTAGCTTAAGGATAGTAGTCTCAACATGCCAAAAAAAATTCCATTCATTTGCACACATATCGAGGCTAAATAAAGTGTTGAGTGATTTTCTTATTCTAATTTTAGTAAATTCATTTCACATTGGAATAAAGATCTGTCAATTTTCCTGGATTCCTTATCATGAGTGATATCTAGGATAATTTTATCTCTTGAAGAAATTGTGATTTGATATTTATTAAAAATAAAATAGTGAAAATCACCCTGTCTGCATATTTAATTCACAGTAAATTCATTTAACGTCTAAAAATTACAAAAAAATTACGGTAGATCATTTTCATCATAATTAATCATCTGGCTAATTTTTAGAATTTTTTAACTTCATTTGATATCTTAATTGAATTAATTGTTATCTTGGCCTGCGGGTTGCATGTGTCTGCATAGAAAATAGAAAAGACCAAAAATATATTCCCTGAAAATCTCACACTTGGATTTTGTTAAAATTTGACCTAAGGAGACAGCTGCCTCCCTGAGTTCGACCTTGGACTTCACCAAGTAAAAAAAATTTTGCCGCTTGAAATTAACTCGAATCTAATTAAAGTGGTTTTTGATTAGCCCTCTCGTATCCGACTGCAACGAACGACTTTAACTTAATTTGGACAATTAATTTGCTCAAATTAACTAAGGGTGCGGGAGCGGTCATCAAAATGGCGCCGTTGCCGGGGATCGAACCCGGGTCACCCACGTGACAGGCGGGAATACTCATCCACGTCGCCATCCGTCCGTAGCTACAGTCAACCGTTGGATCCTTCCAGATCCGACGGAGCTTAGTCTGCCACGTCACCGACATCTGGAGCCTTATGGGAGCCGTTGGATCTTTCCAGATCTGACAGCCTCTGATCTCGCCACGCGTCTTCACCGCCATCCTTTGGATCCATCGTGATCCTAGGGTCTTCATCACGCCACGTCGACGAAGACCAAGCCTCAACTCCGACCCTAGGTTCGGACTACCCGAGGCTACGTCGAGCCTCACTCCAGACCTCCAAGAGCTCCCGAGCCAAGTCCCGAGCCTCCGAAGCCACCCAAGCCTAGGCCGACCCACGTGAGGAGCACGTGCGGCCTGGGTATTTTGCACAGAGGCCCTGGAACTTTTCATAATTGCAGAAAGGTCCTGGTGAAGCGCAGCCCACGTGAGGAGCACGTGCCTTGTGGAGAAATTGCACTCGAGTCCCCATCATAATAGGTAATTGCATTTACGTCCCTGTCAGCATATTTACTTTATGTATTTTTGATTTTCCTGTATTGCATTTACACCCCTGTGTTTGCACGCATCCCTAGGTTGCATATTACATCATTTTTCAATTCTAAAAGTTGCATTTTGTTAAGAAACTTGTTCTCTGTCTATTGAGCCATGTATCACATTTTTGTAATTACAGTGGAATTTTTAATGAATTAATTGGTTATTTTGTGGAATATTTTGCCCAGTGACACCTTTTAATTTGTAGTTAATTCTTTGTAGTTCCAAAAATCCTCAAAAATTCACAGTAGCTTAAGGATAGTAGTCTCAACATGCCAAAAAAATTCCATGTCATTTGCACACATATCGAGGCCTAAATAAAGTGTTGAGTGATTTTCTTATTCTAATTTTAGTAAATTCATTTCACATTGGAATTAAAATCTGTCAATTTTTTGGATTCCTTATCATGAGTGATATATAGGATAATTTTATCTCTTGAAGAAATTGTGATTTGATATTTATTAAAATAAAATAGTGAAAATCACCCTGTCTGCATATTCAATTCACAGTAAATTCATTTAACGTCAAAAAATTACAAAAAAATTAGGGTAGATCATTTTCATCATAATTAATCATCTGGCCAATTTTTAGAATTTTTG
This sequence comes from Ottelia alismoides, assembly GCA_037367405.1. Lineage (NCBI taxonomy): Eukaryota > Viridiplantae > Streptophyta > Magnoliopsida > Alismatales > Hydrocharitaceae > Ottelia > Ottelia alismoides. The sequence goes on along the minus strand of JAZKJV010002169.1, from coordinate 314,779 downwards.
GACTTCATTTGATATCTTAATTGAATTAATTGTTATCTTGGCCTGCAGGTTGCATGTGTCTGCATAGAAAATAGAAAAAGACCAAAAATATATTCCCTGAAAATCTTACACTTGGATTTTGCTAAAATTTGACCTAAGGAGACAGTTGCCTCCCTGAGTTTGACCTTGGACTTCACCAAGTAAAAAAAATTTTGCCGCTTGAAATTAACTCGAATCTAATTAAAGTGGTTTTTGATTAGTCCTCTCGTATCCGACTGCAACGAACGACTTTAACTTAATTTGGACTATTAATTTGCTCGAATTAACTAAGGGTGCAGGAGCGGTCATTAGCGGTCTCCTCCAAGGCTGGCTGACTGGTGCTCCGGCTGTTGTTACTACTATCTTATTTTTGTAATTTTTGAGTTTGCTAATTTTTTGGCTTTTTCTTTTTGGTGCTTATCTTCCATCTTCTTCTTCCTCACCCCACTTAGATGCTAGATCAACTGATGTAGAAGATGATGATTCACCTGACGATTCTTTATTCTTACCTTTACATATGGTTGTTGACTGCAAGGTCCTACCGCTCCTGAGAGTGACATCATTATATAAAAACAAATCAAGCATATTTGACCGTGTTATACTGGATGGAACATCACAAACTACTTGCTTCTTCTTTTTAAAATTATCGGGGTTTGCCTCCACTTGTGCTGGAATGGAGCTCTTCACGGTGGTATGGTCGTCAAGTTTCTAGCTCATCTCTGCTAGGCCTTTCACTAGCTGAGACAAACAGTCCAAGGTAGGGTTCACAGGAGGGGCAACCTCAAATGATTCAGTGTGCTGGCTACGCTGGTGCTTGAACTAGTGTGAGGGCTGCTGGTACGATTGTTGAGGATGGTATTAAGGAGAAGGATGGTATTACTTCTGGTGTTGAGGAGGATTCTGATATGGAAAGGCTGAGTACAACTGATTCTGCTGGTATGGATGGTACTACGGTTGCTGGTACTGATCCTGTCTCCAATTACCATGGAATGGCGAAGATTTCTGGTGGTACTAAGGCCGATTCTGGACAAATCTCCCTCCTTTTTGCTAAGGGAATTGCCAGTTTCCTGACTTCTAGCCCTATTGAGGTCCTCCTGGACAGACTGGCTATGCATCGTTGGCCCATACACCCTTCATCTCTTGTATGAGAGGTGAAGGATGGAAACATTGATCTTGCATAGGCTGGGGCTCGGGCTGGTAGACTACCAGTTGTTGCTAAGATTGTTGCGGAGATGTTGGTTCTAGGATTTGCATGTAGTAGACGCACTGGATCACTGGCTTGTTCTGACTCTACCGAGGAGGCTGTAACGATGCTGGTTACTTCGACTTAGCCGGAGTAGTAGCTAATGCAGACACGAAACTGCAGGAGCTGATTATGCTGACCAACAACTCCATTTACTTGGTAATATGGTCCATCTTTCCAGATTCTGTGTCCTCTATTCAATCACAATAAGTTTCTTGAGGTTATGATCGTTTATCTATGATATCCATCTTTGATAGGTGGCTCCCTATAATGCTCATGTTGGGCTTTAATTCCTGTATAGCTCGTGTGAAGATTCCATATGAACTGGCTTTTGGAGAGTGTGGGACTGGAGCTTATAGGCACAAAATGACAACAAGGCAACCTCTCCTTCAACCATCTCCTCAAATATCTGCTAGATGACATTCTTGTCTTTGTTGAAATGTGAGCTACCACGCACGACATCCACGAGCTTCTGACTTTCAAATGTAAGTCTCTTAAAGAAATGCTGGACCACGCTGGTCCTAGGAATGCCATGGTGGGTACATCTCTCTTATAACTCTGTAAACCTTTCCCAAGCTTCATGAATGGATTAATGGGTGTCTTGGTGAAGTTGGCTATGCACACACATCTGATTAAGTCACCCAAGAGGATAATATTTATGTAAAAAGGTGAACTTAAGTTTTTCTCATGTAGTGAAGACCTTCCCCAAGTGGTTGATCCATTGAAGTGCCTTATCCTGAAGGCTGAATGGGAATGCCGCCATCTTGACTACTCCTAACGGTATGTTAGGGTAGAGAATTGTACCACAGATGTGCCAAAAATATTGTAGGTGGATATAGGGTTCCTCATTTGCATCTCCAAGGAAGCTAGGTTGTGGCACCAAGAGTTGAGGCTTCAACTCAAAGTGTGCATGATTCGCTACGATCTGGATCCCCTTAGTGACTTGACCGGCTCCATGGTTGTATGTATCTTTGAGAGTCAACTTGTTCGCTCTCCTCTAGCTTTGTCTACTAGGGCTCCACGACCTCTACTTTCTCTTTCTTTTTCTTCTTCTTCTTATTGTCACCTTCCTCCTCCTCAGGGATTTTCTCTTCCACTCATCAAGTCATTAAGCATGTTTTGGAAGGCAACCTGGGACAATGCATGGCCAGTGAGCTGCTTTTGTATTGCCTAAATGGAGGCGAGAGGTTGGGCATTCATGACCTTCTGATCAGTCTAACCCTGCTCCGGTTGTGGCTGGGACGGGTGCTGCGATCTCTTCCTTTTTCCTCAGGGAGCTATCCCTGTACCTATTTTTGACTCTGAATCCAAGAGAATTTGTGGCTCGTGATTGGGTTCGTGATCTACACATGGAATGATGCCCCAATCAGTCTGCATTGAAGCACCAAATGTATAAAATCATTCTATGTTAATGTCAACACAAAATTTCATTAAGGATGGCGAGGTGTAAGGAGTGAAATCAATGGCCATCCTAAATAGGAAGATTCAGGGTAAGAGTTATCCCAGATTATTGGAGAAGATAGGGAGTCTAGAGATCATTTCGTGGAGTCTGAATAGGGTTCTCGGGAATCGCCCTGAATTATTGGAGAAGATGAGCACATGGAATCGATGTAGGTGTCAACGGGGTCTTGATTGAGCCATCCATGTGTCACCATCTCAAAGGTCAAGAGGAGATCAAGAATGGAATAATAATATGGTGGTCAAACAAGGAATAAATGGAGTGAAAAATAGTAGAAGGCTCAAATGAGAAGGGGGTAAAATGAGGTATAAAATGGGAGAAAGTGAAAATGACACAAAGTGTGTGGGACCGGTCTTTGAACTTAACTAAATCAAACAAACATCAAACAATTGTGGGTTCTCCAACTCAACACGAGTGAAGCCATAAGAGTTAGACTAATTTTTTATCTTTTCAGGTTTATTTTTGTTTTACAGGAAAGGTCTTATAACGAGTCCTTATGATCACTAACCCTATAGGAGCATGTGTACTGCCAGGCAAGCACCTCATACTTCTTCCATCTCCTTTGTATCCTATGATCTACGCACTGAAAGGTCTTTGATCTCATGCATGGGGGCTACTTAGTCAAATAATAAGAGAGAAAGACAATAGTCAAAACTACTACTTTGGACCTCTCTCGCAATAGGATCATCCACAAGTGTTCAAGGTCCTGCTACAATGGAAACCGATGAGACAAACACACCCGTGAGGGTGTGGCCTACACTAAGTACTTCAGACCAAGTCGGATGCTCCATAAGAACATCGTGCTCGACAAGGCCCTACTCGATCATGTACAATAGAAGCGCCACTGTACATGATTTGGGTCTATTCCTTATGGGTCGCGCGAAACTCGATCTGGAATGTACCTGAAAACAACAAGGGCATTATAAAACCCTTACAATGATGTCCATTATGATTTTTATTATGGTCAAAGTTTACTTTGTGTTCCTTTTTTTAATTTTTGGGTTTTCATTTTTTGAGTATTTTCATTGCAAGCTGCCTAATTTTTTTATATTTTCATTTAATCCTAAATGATATAAACTCAGGGGGACAAGATAGAAAAGCCGTGCAAGTTGTCACTAAGATAGAAATCTTATCTTAGTGACTAACGATGCATGTAAAGATAGAATTACTTACAGTGCTTTTCAACTATCTCCAAGAGGGACGCAAGACATAATTGAGATAATTACACTATTGACAAGTTCGATAATACCCTATTTAATTTGTGAGAACTAAGCTTTAAAGATAATGATGAATGTGTCGGGGTAATTATGTCGAGAATTCGGAATCGATCAAGAAATAACCACAATAAATTAATCAATTTTATTCAGTGTGGATTTTTGTTTATTTTACTTGGGCACGTCCCATGGTCGAACTCAAGGAGGTAAAGGAACAACTTAGAATTTTGTCTATCAAAGTTTGTGCACGATTTTCAAGGCATAATTTTTTAGTACTTTTTTAATGTAATTTTCGATGCAAAACGCAAATTAGACCAATTTTAAGGACTAAAAAATAAATATCAATCAAATGATGTCCAAAAATTATAAAACTTATCCGAGCTGTTAAATATAATGAAATGAATGCAATGTATTTTTTTGGAATTTTTAGATGCAAGATGAATATTTTATGAATACAAACATAATGAATTTCAATAATTAATTATAATATGTTAAAAATATTTATTTTCAACGGATAAAATTATCCAAGATCTATCACTAGGTGATTGATCTTAGAAAATCCTAAACCTTAAAAATAAAAGTTTTAATACCTATTAAAAATCAAAGATTGAAATATACCAAATGATTTTTATTGGGCAAACCATGCATGCAAATACAATTCTTTTTGGGCATGATGTAGAATACAAATAATTTTCTAATCCGTGATTTTTTGGAAATTTCAAGAGCTATGGTTAATTACTAATGAATTTTAAAGTATAAGATGGGTAAAATATGTAATTTTCCATGAGAATATTAATGAATAATTAATCAAAATCTACAAAAACTTCAAGCCCATGTAATAATGTAGAGAATTAATTGAAGAACACAACGCTATTTTCGAATAATAAAAATAGTGTCAAGAGTCGTATAGCTTCTCATTTATTATGGCGGCACGCAGACTCCTTTTTTCTATATTTTCAGAGAGAGAAAATTGATATATGATCTATTCGAAGCGTATGCGAATGATGCATAATTATTTCCGTATAGGAGGAGTAGCTGCTGATCTACCTTATGGCTGGATAGAGAAATGTTTGGATTTCTGCGATGATTTTTTAACGGGAGTTGCCGAATATCAAAAACTTCTCACTCGCAATCCCATTTTTTTGGAACGAGTTGAAGGAATAGGTATTATTGATGGGGAAGAAGCAAGAAATTGGGGTTTGTCAGGACCCATGTTACGAGCTTCTGGAATACAATGGGATCTTCGTCAAGTTGATGATTATGAGTGTGACAATGAATTCGATTGGGAAGTCCAATGGCAAAAGGAAGGAGATTCATTAGCTCGTTATTTGGTTCATTGATATTCCTGGTATAGTAGATGCTATCACACATACAGTCATACTCAATTCGATGGAATTGTTTGATCTTAAAGTGGATCTTCTATAATTTCGCATGTGAGGGGTTATTTCTTGGTTTCGTCCAGTCATTAATAACTTGATTATTTTTAGATAATAGTAGATAGAAACAACGCTCGTAAGGAGTCCTATTGAAACCAAGAAATATAGGCCCGCCTGCCATCCACACCAGAATAGATAGATTTTTCCGAAAAAACCTGCTAGTGGAGGAAGACCCCCTAGGGATAAGAGACATAGAGCTGAAGAGAGAGCCAAAAAAGGATCTTTCGTGTATAATCCTGCATAATCTCGAATGTTATCAGTTCCGGTAAATAGAGGTCTAATATAGAGGGGGAACACATGGGTATAATTGCAATAATATAAAATAAAATAATGCAGTAAAGGTGCTTAAGAATAATTACCTAAACCCTAGGGGGTATGACTGCAAAATTTCTAGAGGGGCACATGCGTCACACATGCCCATTGGATGGTGGGACCTTCTTACTAATCAGTGGAAAGTCGGGGGAATGCGTGCAATTTATCCAGGTGGTCACGTCCGTAGCATGTGACCTTGGGTCGTGGAGTTCTCAACAAATATGTGAGTCTTCAGGGGGTTTGACGTAATCAACCCACCCGCACGTGCCTTTCACATTGGGGGTGGGGTGTTCTCTAGATGTTTCCTCCTCATGTACGCGGCACGTAGGAGGACCTTGCGCTGGCGACCTGACCGTTGAAGGTAGAGGAGGGCAAGGCACGACGGACGACTGGAGTCGATGGTGGAGGCCCGACTGATGCGACAGAGGTGTTCTAGCCTGAGACACGGCTGAGAGGCGATGAAGATGAAGTAGCCCGACATGAGCTTCCTACTCCTGGAAGTGAAGGCATAGGTATTGATGATGAAGGGCAGCAGGCGCTTGGAGGAAGATGTGGAGGTGTGGAGGTGGAAGGTGCTTCCTGGAGTCGATGGTGTTGCGGCATGTGAACTCTTCTGGTTGATTAAGAAGGTATGGCTGTCCTTGTCGATGAAGCGACAGGTCATTGAAGAGGAGGCGCTGGAGTTATTGACCGTGGAGCACAACTATGGGCAGAATGACGCCGGAGCTCTACGATGGGCTGAGGTCATGGAGAATCTCCTAGAAGATGGAGCTTGCTGGAGTGTTGATCGTGAGGTCCTGATGGTTGTGTGAGATGAAGGTTGCAGGAATTACGGGGGATATTGCTCGGAGGCTAAAGAAGGTGGGCAATGGAGGTAGATATATTGGGAGGGTGAAGAAATCGAAGTTGTCATTGGGAAGATGGTAGCAGGCTCGACGATGATTGAGATCGGAGCAGGGGCACACATGGAGGCGCTGCTACAAGGCGATTGCCTTGGATCTCATTAAGGAGGAGGAACCAGGCTGTTACCATCGGACCTCACAAGATGCAGTCGATGGATGCTTGAAGATGGGGGGGGGTGGCAAAGCTTAAATATGAGAAGATGGCAGTGATTAGAAGGGGATCACGTGATTGAGGGTACGAGATGTGATGGGATTTGGTGGCGACCCCAAACAAGGAAGACAGTGGCGATCAGAGGTTGACCATGAGATACGCAAGGAGGGGTGGCGTAAATCACAAGGTACGTCGACAGTCGATTTTGGAAAGGAGCGGGAGGAAGATGAGGTACAGGACCTGTCCGATTGGCCGAGATCGGGCGGTCTTGATCTCGCCTCGTGGCAACAAGTGGAAGCGGGAAGTCAGTCACGTGCAGTGCGCTTGCGTAGGTGGCACGTGCTCTGCACATGCGTGTCTTTTATTTTTATTTGTACAATGAACTTAAAAATCTCAAAAATAGGTGACACGTGGCAGCATCTGGAGCAACCATGTGTCGGCCTAAAAAATCAGAAAATTAAATATAAAGAAAATCCAAAATAAATTGCAAACGACCTTGGATCGAAAAATTTTCTTCACAAAAGTTGCTTGTCTTAATGAGATCTACAACTTTCATGGGACAAAATAGATCATTTATCAAAAGTGATATTTTTTGGGGTATCCCATGTACATAGAATACCTTGATTTTTGGGTTTTATAATTTTTGATCATTTCTAAACCATATAAAAATATAAAAAATATGATAAAATAAAAGATAAATATTTACACATTAATATATTTTCTTGGGATTTTATTAATTAAGAAAAATAAAATAAAACACGAAAAGACAATTTTTATACAAATGGTTAATGAAGACTCGGACTTAGTTAGTTTCTTTATTTCAAGCCCCATTTGGATTTGGATTTTTATAAATTTTAATAAAACTTTTATCAAATAAAATAAATGAAAAGACAATAAAATAATTAGGTGTTAATTATATACATAAAATAATGAGTCAAAAACCGCTAAAATACAACATGTACAAAAGAGGCCCAAAACCCAGCTTTCACATATGAGCTCTGATTCACTGGAACTTGGTCTTGTTTTGAAGGTAGTTTAATGTACATTAGTTCAAAAGTGAGTGGTATGAAATCAAACACTAGATGAAGAAGATATCAAGGTTTTAGTCCAGAAATTCTAGAACTAGGGTTTGAGTTTTTGGTCAATTTATTTAGGTTAGTGATCTTTTGTATTTTCATTTATTTTTATTAGTAATATGTACACAATGGAGGTGGTTTCAGGTCAATAGGAGTTAGCATGAGTTAGTTAAAAATCACGAAAGTTAGGATATTTTACAGGTCATTTTGATTGGGATTTTTGGCTTCTTATTCTGTGCAATTATGAGTGATAAAATGCAATTCTTATCAATACATGCATGCATGCTAATTATGCAGAATAAATGAAGAAATGACAATGAATTTTAGACATTTGAGACTAATTAATTACTTTTAGAGTAGTGAATATGAGATTCATCAACTATATGACGATATGCAAAAGCGAGAAAATGTCCTAAATAGTAGCTACAATTATCAGGAAGAACCAAATGTTAATTATTTAGAAATGAAATCCACATGTATAGTCTTGGAAGTGCATCGGTGCCCGCCATAATGGGTCTTGCAAGCGTTGTATAAAACTTCTCTCAGTGCACGATCTCAAGTTCAAATAATCAACAATTAATTTTGACTAAGTCCAAGCACATATCACTTATATGTACATGCAATGTAATTAGGGCTTTGGACCTAGGTACCGAGTCGAGCAACCAAATGTTTAAGGTCTCACTCACATAAAACAAATATAAACAAAGATGAAAATTTCAAAATGCATGCAACAAAGTAAAAGAAGGGCAATAAAACACGAAAAATTGCGACGAGGCTCCCAACTGAATAGACACCCGGGCATTGGACCTCGTAAAGTGTGGTAGTGTCCCAATTATATACAAATTATTTTGCGGAAATAAATCATTCTCTTTACAGAAATAAAATGACAACTAAGCCAGGCTGCTCCTCTTCACTCCTTGCTCCTCTCTCCTTCTCTCTCCTAGTTGGGTCGCTAGAGAAGGTCAACCTCCGCTCGCCTCGGGTGTGTCCACCTCTTAAGAAATATTCGTCAGCAAGCGGTCCCTCACAAGAAAGATCAATAAGAAACAAGGATTCAAACTGTCAAATAATAATAAAAATAAAATAAACAGAAAATAAGTGAAATGACATGTATCTATACACAAAATGTGCTACAATCCATTGCTCCCCAACAACGACACCATTTGAAATAATGAAGAGATCATGGGAGGAGGTTCTTGTGCTCCACACATGGCAGGAGCGAAGTCGATGCAGCAACGGTTTTCTTAATCCAAGTGGTAGATCAACATCTACCCGCACAATATAATCAAGCAAGAATAATCATGTGTGAAAATTTATTATAAACTCTGCGAACAAATGTGTATAGTGACAAGCAGAATAAGGTGTTGAGCACATGAAGCAACATGGTGTAGCACTCAATATTTTTTATAAATAAATAATAAATAATATATGTACAAATGTACATAGTTATGCACACTATCAATCAATGAATGTGGGTTTAGATAATTTTTTATTAAATAATATTTTTTAAATAAATATTTTTATTTTTTATTTAAAATAATTATAAAATATTTATAATAATAAACAAAATTCTAACTTATATACTAATATATGTATATATAATACACTACAGGGTAATTTTATTATAAATATAAGTAAATATAATCAAAATAGCAAAATTAAATAATTTTTGTTTTTGAATAATTTTTCACTGTTTTGTGATTTTTCAAGCAACTTTGGTAAGTTTTAGGTATTTTTAAAGTCAAAAATATCCAAACATAGGAACTAAGTAAATAAATCGAATTGTTTGGGGTTTCAAAATAGCAAGAACCTCCAAACTTTTCCACATGCTATTTTTTTGGGAATTTTTAAATGTTCTTTTATAAATTTATTGGATTACATGCAGTATTTGATTTTTAATAAGTAGGAAATATATGTAAAATGTAAAAAATATGGTGTGAAAGTACACTACATGAGGCACATTATCCTAATTTTCTATAATTTTTGGAGCACAGATGGTATTAATAAAAATTAAAGAAAAAAGCATAAAAATACTTAAACTGGTAGGGGTATATTTGCAATTAAAATAAACTCAAGGGGCACAATGCAATTAACCCAAAAGTTTGTAACTAATATCTACAATTTATGTGTTGAATAATAATTAAAAGAACATGTAGGGGTGTCCATGCAACGTTTACAACATAACACGCGCTAGTGCACGTGACTGGCATGGGCAATGAGATACATGCAAATTATCCACTAAGAGTTAAACTGCATATAATATTGACAAGATTATTTGGGAATTACAAAAATTATGGAAGGGGTGTTGTGCAATTTACCCCTTACACTCCTTCATCGGGTTGTTCTTATTATGACACTTGGCAGATCACCTGGCTGAGGTTGGGCAACACTTTGAAAAGAACCAACGATCCATACTAGATTTGAACTGTGTTCCTCATCGGATGACTAGAAAGAGGGCACGACAAACTCAAAAGAACACTGGCTATGATTCCTTTCTTCTTTGATTCCTAACATTTCTGGTGGTCGTTCTACACTTCGATGGCTACTACATGTTGCCGGTATTTACTCGCACATGCAGGGGAGCCCAAGAGAGCTCCAAGAGGATTTAAGCACATCCGAGGAGCCGGGCCATTCATGCTTCACATGGGAGGTATCCAAGTACTTCTATTTTCCCCAGAAGGCTGGAAGTAGGAACTTACACAAAAAGATAGAGTGGCTCGAGGGATTTGTCCTCAATCGATTTGAGAAGTTGAGAGCAAAGAGGAGTGAGGTGGTAAAGGAGCTCCGACGTAGCAATGGAAGGGGAGCTCCGTCAATCCTCGATTCATGAAGAATCAAGGGGGGATCTGTGGGGGAGCATAGAAGGCTCTAGGAAAGGATATTGAGGTGGGAATGGGTTGAGGAACGAACACAATCACGATGATTTCGACCTACAGCTCAAGCTCCAGGTCATGGGGATTTTTCCGATTAAACCTAAATCTACAAATTAAATCACACACTAAGAGCAAAAATAAAAATCTACACTAAGAAATTAACTAGAAATGACTGGAAAGATGAGTCTCAACTGGTTGAGAAAGTCAGGAGCAGAACCTTGACGACAGCTGGCCGGACATGGTGGATCTGCCTCTCTGGCTATCCTCCTCACTTCAGATCAATACCTGCCGCTTCTTGTCATCGAGCTTGAGGTGGATGAAGAGATCTGAGGGGCTAAGATATATTTAATATCGATCAAAAAGCAAAAGATGAACTTGGGGTCATATTTATGGATGGGTTTCTGTTGAGTTTCGAGGAGCAATGGCATGACAAAGAGAAGTGGAAGGTAAAGATGCTCGCATGGGCGTGGAAGAGGGACGAAGTTTAAGTATTATGGAAAACCCTCAAGCACATCATGAAAGCATGGGTATCTCATCTTATGCGATCGTGAGAGACTAGTCGAATCAATTACTTGATGCAATGGAATTTAAAAAATTTAAATGATGAAACCACATGATCCATGAACCATTCATGGATTGTTTCATTTAAACCACATATTAGGTAAAGGGATCCCTTTTGTAGCGTGGTTGTAATCGAGTCTCTAAGTAAAGAGACCTCTTGTCTCAAGTCCGACCTGACAGTAGAGATGTTTGCGAACGTGGAGATGAATCGCCTGCTTCTCGCAATCCAAGTTGTTGATCCAAGCAATACATCTCCTGATCTCGTTTCGCGAGATCAAACATCTTCTTCTGAACATGATGCACGGAAGGATAATGAGATCCATGAATGGTCTAGGTAATGGCATAATGATGATGTGATGACGAAAGCAACCATCTCTTTAAGGTTAGAGTGGATGGCCACTCAAGAGGGAGAGAGATAGAGTTGACGTGTTATATGAGAATGAGAAAGAGAGAGAGCAATTTGTTGTTCAACAACCTCTCCTTAGAAGAGTAAGGGTGCCTCTTAGTATATAGTATTTTAGGAGTCCATGGATCTTAATTAAATATATATTTAATAATCAATACAATTTAATTTCAACTAAATCAATTTTGCATAGAGATAATTTAAAAGAGATAAATCTCTTTCTTAATGAGACTTGATAGCCTTCCACATCCTCCCACTAAGGTGGCAATTTATTTCCAATTAAATTTGCAACAACTATTTGTTGCAAATTTATTCTCACAAATAATTCATAATTATTTTGTGGATATTGCAATCATGCCATTGGAAAACTATGAATCATATTCATAACCCAAAATAAAATGTAAATTACATTTTCAATTAATTACCCAATGTGAATCTAATTCACATCAATACTTAACTAACAAATGTAAATTACAATTGTGTCTCTTCAATATAATATAAACCACATTTATAATATATATGAATAATATGGATAATACTATCCACATTATCCATATCCTTGATAAATTAATCATATTTATAAGATCTCAATTCTCATGCATTGAAATAATATGAAGTAAATTACATTTAATTATCTATTTCTCAATGCTTGGATATATTAACCATGGAATTATTCTTGAACTCTTTCAAGAATAATGCACTTTCTTCGCAGATACTTGGAAATAAGGGCAGAGCGATTATATGTTCCACGTATAGTGACTTGGATGTTGAGATCATATGTCAAGTCAATATCTTAAGGACCTGCCACAGATGTTTGATTAAATCATAGCCATAGATCTAATATCCTAATTGCTTCTGAATCACATTCAGATCAATATCCAACATTTTAACTGAGATTAGATTACTTCTCTACTAAGAGGAGCCACTAAAATCCATACATGTTTCATCACTCCCTCGGTATGGAAGCATCATGGTTATAGATGTTGGACATGCAAGCCCATGGCGAGCCATTATGCAATAAATGTTATTGCGAATATCATTCCCTGGTCTGAAATGAAGAATAAATAATTTACATAATAGGTCCCTAAGTACAATTAGGGTTATGTACCATGGCCATCTTAATAATCATACAGCTGTTGATTCCACTATTGAATCATAAAGGCTGGTGCTTGGATGAATATCTAAGGGGTAAGATTGAGGACTCATCAAGCACCGTCAAATGATTGTTAAGAGATGATCTCCAGATTGAGTAGGAGATGGAAATCCTTATCTCTAAAGGTTGATATCTGACCGACCCCTTGATGCAGGTCCTCTGCATAGGAATAGAGATTTGGAGGTGTCAGATTAGTTAGGTCAAAGAGTTGACTCAATGAGATCGAGATAACCAAAGTCCTATATCGTATGCTGTCACGATACAGGAATGCATCCTCTGACCGGAGACAGATGTGTTACTATATGTTTGAGTATGTACATTTGACAGACCAATAGGTTGATGACCGAACCAAGGTCTATACACTGGCACGCTGGTGTGCATATATGGGCACATGAGTAATACGATCTTTCAAAGGGATCATACAGGTTCAGTTACTGAACTGGAAGACATGAGCTCACTCATGAGATATTGGGAAGAATCAAATTCTGTGCGCACGGTCGTCTCGCTTAGGAAGCTTAACTGAATTTGTAGGTTTGATATATACTTTTGGAAAGTATATGATCAAGACCTAGGTATGATATACGCTTTTGGAAAGTATATGATCGATACCGACTCCCAATGATCGAGTGAGAAACTTACTGATAGAACCCTGAAGTAGACAATATAAAGTTGATCCAATACTTCGGGTTTATTCTGAGTCATCCAGTATGTAGGATGTACAGGTATTGGGAATACCTGAGGGTGATGTGATCATAAACGACTGTATAACCATGACGCTTCCATTCCTAGGGAGTGATGAAACGTGTCTGGATTTTAGTGACTCTTCTCAGTAGAGAAGTAATCTGATCTTGGTCCAATGTTGGATATTGATCTGAACGTGATTCAGATGCAATGAGAAGATTAGATTTGCGATATTGATTTAATCAAGCATCTATGGGAGGCCCGCGATCTGGATTTGAGATATGATCTCAATATCCAAGTCACTATACGTGGAACAATACAATCACCCTGTCCTTATCTCCAAGTATCTGCGGAGAAATCACATTATTCTTGAAAGGGTTCAAGAATAATTCCATAAATCTAAGTATTGAAGAATTAATGATTAAATATTATTTAATCATCTTGATGTGTGTGGAAAATATCCAATGTAATTAAATGTGATTTAATTATTGTGGATAAGAATAATGTGGATAGCAATATCCAATTGTTCATAATATATTATAAATGTGATTTATAATGTATTAAAGAGAGCTAATTATAATTTATATTTGTTAATTAATTATTAATGTATATTGGATAAACATTGTGTAATTAATTGAAAATGTAAATTATATTTTGCTTTGGGTTGTGAATATGATTCACAATTTTTTAATGGTAGGATTGCAATATTCTCAAAATTAATTATGAATTATTTTAGAAGAATAAATCACAACAAAAGTTGTTGGAAATAATAATAGAGAATTCCATGGAGATATGCAATCTCATGAAATCTCATGAGATTGCCTCCATATGGAATAAAGTGGATGGCCACCAAGTCCTACTTGGAATGGGTGGCCGTCCACCTTGTTATACATGGGAGATGTAATCTCCATGTATATTCTCTCCTTATTTGGTTGATGTAATTTAGGATTGATTTATATTTGATTTTGTCAATATATTTTGATCTAAATTAAATCATAATTTGTTGGTTTTTACCAACAACAATCTTGACCATTGGATTGAATATAAATCAATCTCATCCATTGATTTTATATGTCCCATGGATTGAGATCCATGGATCACAAAACCCTATAAATAGAGAGGCATGCTATGCTCTCTAAGGATATGCAATTTTGGAGCCAACTCTCTCTCTCTCTTATTCTTCTCACACGTCAACTCTCTCTCCCTCTTCTTGGTGGCCGTCCACCAAACCCTAGAGGAGAGACTCGTCGTCGCCTTCGCCACTGCGCCACCGCTTCGACGTTCTTCAGTTATCCATCTTCTTAGAGTGCTACGCTCACGAAGAGGACGTTCGATCTCGTACGATGAAATCAGGAGTTCACCGTGCTTGGATCGACTTGTTGGATTGCGAGGATCACGCGGTTCATCCCCACGCTCGCAAGCGACCTCGCCGACGATCGGACTTGAGACAGGAGGTCTCTTTTCTTAGAGACTCGATCAACCACGCTTCAAGAGGTATTCTTTTATACTTGTTATGGTTCTAGATGAAATGATCCGAGAATCGTTCTTGGATCATGTGGTTTCATCGCATGAACATTTTTAAAATTCTGCTGCACAGAACAACTAGTACGATTAGTCGTTCTACGTCGTATTCGATACGACGATCATGCTTCCGTGATGCGCTTGAGGATTATACCATATCCTTCAAGTGGTATCGGAGTCAGGTTGAAGGTTTCGGATACGATCCGCGAACCTAGGACGACTAGGGTTTGTTAGGGTCGCGAATGTTTTTTGTCGCATTTGTTTTTTGCAGATCTATTTAGTAAATAAATTAGGCCATGTTTAACATGTTTAAACGTGAATTAACACTTGGATTTCGTTCTCCATTAAATAAAGAAACCATAGGATCTGAGTTTACGTAATTCGGATTCCGTTTGCTCGAGATATGGTTGTTTTAATGAACATGTATGCACTGTTGCGGGAACTGCGAATCTTAACATGATTAATGAGTTAATTACTGTTTTGATCTACCTCGAAATCCGTGAAATATCACTTGGGTTCTGTCCTAAATTAAGTTAGCAATCTTCGAAAATTAAGTTTGTCTAATTTGGATTTAAACTGATTGAGATATGTTAATTGTAGTGAGTAGGGGTCACTACTGAAATTACACTCCTAATCAAGAACCATGTGATTGTCATTTAGTGAAATTAATTGTCAATTTCATGAAATAATTATGGAAAATATTTGTGAAATATTGGAAGATGATTATTTCCTTAATTGACTTGGCCTCAACCAATTAATTGATTAGATTTGATCTAGATCATAATTGGAAACACAATCATCAAACTTGATGCTTGAATAGGATTGAGAATTTGTGTAGCTTTCCTTATAATAAAAAATGTTTTGATTATTGCTATATGGTATAATTTCGGTTGAAGAACCGATGATCATCTCAAGTACAAATTGATATATTTGGCATTATCCTTTCCTGAGGTGGATATGGTGTCTAGTCGGAGAGCATTGGGGTTGCGGGTTGCAACGTATGTGGTCCGTCCCACTCTCGTCGATACTGGCCATGATAGCGGGTAGGGACTCGATAATGCCGGAGAAAATCAAGGTGTATTTTCTAATTACTAAAATTCGAATTAATACGTACTTTGAGATATTACCATATATATATTCTAGTTAAATAATCAAGTTTGTTGATTGAATTGGATTGATGATTAATTTAATATGATTAAATTGATTATGTCCAATTGAGACACTCTATTATGAATAGAGTTGTTGTTTCCCTTGGAAGAATTAATTATATGAATATGATTCATGATAATTAATTAAAAAGAATATGAGGTGGAGGATCACGTAAGTGACATCCATGGTCTCCCGTCAAGGCGAAGAGCTCCATCGCCAGGGATTGCATGTGGGAGACGCATGTCCGAAGTGACAGCTCCTGCATGCAAGCGCAAATGGATCGGGCTCTTTGCTTCTCGAAAGAGTAAGCCCGTATACATAGTGACCCCAATATCGGATCCTCATATTATTGGGGCGATATTGGATTGCGTATAGCGAGTACTATTCCTGTTGACGATTGGTTCAATTAATGACAGGTCAACATCACCTTAGGGTTGGTGGGCCCATGTATTAAAGACCGAATTGGGAGATGCAAGTTGGAATTGCAAGGCAGAATGTGTTCCCGCTTCTTTTTATCGGATTTGCAGATTCTCATATTATTGGAATGTAACAAAGATATGTAAGGAGATCCCAGATCTTGCTGAGATATGATGGTAAGTATATCTCTTATGTTGAAAGTGATTAAGGGAATGAACTTTCAGTGTTGACAAGGCAAGACAACTTTGATATAAAAATTCGTAAATCAAAGTAAAATATGTATATATATATATTTATATAAATATATATACTTATGAAAATTTCTTATTTTAGATAATCCTTCATTAAACCCACTCAATGTTATACTCAATAATAACCAGTAAAATATCATGGATTGAACTCATGATCCAGATATTGTACTTGCAGTTGGACATATAATGTATGTGGTTGCAATGTGCAAGTTTCCTCATAATATTGAGGAATGACAATTAAATAGATAATAGGACTGTAACCCTAGGGTTTGTATGTCTCTATAGTCTTGATCTCTCATCGGATGTACTTTGGAAGTGACATATCGCTGATGATCACAATTGTCAAATTAATCCTTATAAAAAATCTAAGCAGATATTCTGGCATACATATGTGCTCTTGACATTTGTCATGAATGACATGGTTCACTGCATCATGCAAAATGTTGGCTCCATAAGAGATGATGTATTCAAAGTGTTTGAGTACCTGCCTGAACCAATGTTTTAAGAGTATAGATGGATGTAGACATGATGAGTGTCATTATTCTACTGTCTATACTCTAGTCATTCATGAAGCTTCATAATATTCATATTGTATGAATTAAATAAAGCATGTATAAATGTTGAAATGCTCTTACATTGAATTCTTTTGAATTTAACATAAGAGGTCCTTAGTCTTAAGCAATGGTTGTTCGTAGATAAAGGGATCGCAGTGGAAGCAATGGTTGAACCCAAGTAAGAAGTATAGTCAAAGAGTTGACAGTACTTCTGTGACTTCCATATGACATCCAAGGAGTTGGATGAATGCCAATACTGCAATAAGTTGATGTGTTGATAGTATGACTATCAAGTCTGTCTAAAATCCTGAGAGAAGGACTCGGATAGAGCATCAGAATAATCTACATAAATCATTGATATTGACTTGCTTATTGAATAAGATAAAGTCTTGTAATTGTATCTCAATCTTCTACAACACTTGCAATGGGTTGCATATGTTTTAGATGACTAGAAAATTTGATCTTAAGGCTTATAGTCATCCACAATGATATTGATGCAATTGTTGCAATAATATGTATTGGACTGAAAGGCTTCATAATTTCAGTGGGAGAGACCTTAGTCTTAGAGACTGTCTCCATGACCTAGATATTAGAATACACTCATTGTTTATTTCTAAATGTTGTAAATAAACACAAATTCTGTAATAAATCTATCATAAAGAGTTATGATGGACATATTTAAGATAGTAATCTAAAATCTAGTGGACTCCACTAAATTAGAAAATTGATGAATGGTTCATTAACATTTCTAAATACTGAAATTAAACCTTAAGATCAATAGGAGTATGAAGATCATTTGACAATGATCTAGCATCAAGCCTTGGACATTTGTCTATTGATTTGATCCATAGACTAGTAAGAGATGAAACTTTAGAATGTCTAAAATTTCAAAAACTTACATACTTATGAATATTGTATTCAAAGTAAAATGTCCAATACACCCTTCCTTAGGAATGGTGTAAGATGTCAAGGTATTCGAGAACTCATGCATATTAATGTATGTGAATCATTTATATCAAAATAAACATTATGGATATGTGATATCAATTGATGATTATTTGTGATATGATATTTCTTCTCTCCACTTAGAAACCTTTGAAATGTTCAAAGATTTCACAAGTTTGGTTTAGAACCAAAGTTTGAAGGAAGATTAAATGAATTTGATCTAATCTAGGTAGTCAATACCTATTAGATGAATTCATGGAATACCGTATAGAGATATGAATATTATTTTTATCTCACTCCTCCTGATAAACCTAAACTCAATAGAGTTGTAGGGAGATACAATTGGATCATGTGTGACATGATTTGATCAATGATGATTTTTAGCACAATTTCCTCTTAGTATTCAGGTATATATGTAGCAGAGACTACATTATATATCCTTAATATAATTTCATGCAAGTAAGCTGGAATTGAGCACTTGAGAGTGCTACTTCATTAGGAAAAGAAAGGATGGTATTGGATACCTACTTTATGACCTTGAGATTCTTAAAATATCTCATCTCTGAGAATGTGATTCTTAGAGGTTGAGACTCTTGAGAATCAAGATGAAAATTAAGTGTAGGAACTCATTTGATCTTGAGAAGATAATGAGGCTCCTGAAATTGGAAACTAAAAGGACAATTAAAGATGAAACACTAATACCTCTTCAAATGAGTTTGAGGATGGATTCCATGTGTCAGAGAAATCTGACAATTATCGAACTTCATGTGATGAAGCTTCTGAAGATCATAGCATGGATAGATGGATGTTAGCAATAAAATGCTAATGTAGACTTCATATACAAGTGTTGTATATGGACCCTCGAGGATTCACCTATATGGGTAAGACCTGTAAAGGTGTAAATGGATCTTCATGAGAAAGGGAACCTGATGATAAGGTAGAGACCTTCAAAGCACGGTTCGTAGCCAAGAGCTACACATGAAGAAAGAAGACATCGCTTACGAAGAGACTTGCTTTCCATTAACCATGCCTAAAATTATCAGAATATTGCTAACCTTAGCTACACAACTTGATTATTGTATCTTCAAGATGTAAGTCAAGATTGCATTCCTCTATGAATACCTCTCTGAGGATATTCACATGAAGTAGCCCAAGGGCTTCATGGTTGAGGAAAGCAAGGTGTGCAAGCTAAGGAATCTATCTATGGACTCAAATAAGCTTCTTGAAGTTGGACCATAAGATTTGATGAAATTATAAATGTTATGATTTCAGATAAAATCTAGATGAGCCATGTGAAGCTTAGTGGGAGTGCCTTTGTGTTCATCGTGCTAAATGTAGATGATATCCTAATCATTTAAAATAATATAAGAATAATAAGTATTTTATAATCTGGTTGTTCCATAACTTGAGATATGATCTCAAAGATACCTCTTGGATCATAGTTATGAAGGTGTTCAGAAGCAAAGAGAAGAGGGTATTGGGACTATCACAATAGTAGTACACCTTGGACATATTCCATTCTTAGAAATTCCAAGAAAGACTTCCATCCCTTAAGATATGGTACTGAACTATCTAAAGGGATAACACCTCAAAGAGTTGAGGAAGTCAATGCTAGAACTTCTTGCACTTGTGCATTAGTTACGAGAAGTTGAGTGTATGTTAGATGTGTACAAAAGCCAGATATCTGCCATGCAGTGGGAGTAGTAAAGTGTTGCTAATCCTACTATGGAGAGAAAAACACTTGATTGCAGTAATAATAAAATCTTCATAGATGACAAGATTTTTGAGATAGTGATCTCAAAGTCTTATCTTCAAGAACTTAAGACTTTATAGATAGAGATCTAAAAGGTCTTAACTGTGGATACCTTAAGAGATAGTGATCTCCAGGAATAAGGGTATTCTGATAAGGATTATGGGAATACCGGTTACGATAATTGTTAAGTTGTAGTGTCAAGGACACTGTAGCTAACAAGATTGAGTATTGGTTGCATAAGATACAACATTTGCATTAGATGCGAGCACTGTTACTGGGGATATGCAAGTGCCGTAAAAGGACTTGGCGTGGTCTCTCTGGAACAGAGTGACTGATCATCTTACCTAGCTATTTACTAAATAGCCTATGATTGTCACATGAGTGTAGGTTTAAATGATTAGCCCATTAATGGCTCTTTGGGCTAGTGGGAGATTGTTGGACATGCGAGCCCACAGCGAGCCATTATGCTATAAATGTTATTGCGAATATCATTCCCTGGTCTGAAATGAAGAATAAATAATTTGCATAATAGGCCCCTTAGTACAATTAGAGTTATGTACCATGGCCATCTTAATAATCATACAACTGTTGATTCAACTATTGAATCATAGAGGCTGGTGCTTGGATGAATATCTAAGGGGTTAGATTGAGGACATATCAAGCACCGTCAAATGATTGTTAAGAGATGATCTCTAGCCTGAGTAGGAGATGGCAATCCTTATCTCTAAAGGCTGATATCTGACCGACCTCTTGATGCAGGTCCTCTGCATAAGAATAGAGATTCGGAGGTGTCAGATTAGTTAGGTAAAAGAGTTGACTCAATGAGATCGAGATAACCAAAGTCCTATATCGTATGCTGTCACGATACAAGCATGCATCCTCTGACCGGAGACAGATGTGTTACTATATATTTGAGTATGTACATTTGACAAACCAATAGGTTGATGACCTATCCAAGGTCTATACACCGGCGCGCTGGTGTGCATATAAGGGCATATAAGTAATACGATCTCTCAAAGGGATCATACAGGTTCAGTTACTGAACCGAAAGATATGAGCTCACTCATGAGATATTGGGAAGAATCAAGTTCCGTGCGCACTGTCATCTCGCTTAGGAAGCTTGCCTGAATTTATAGGTTTGATATATACTTTTGGAAAGTATATGATCAAGAACTAGGTATGATATACGCTTTTGGAAAGTATATGATCGATACCGACTCCCAATGATCGAGTGAGAAACTTCCTGATATAACCCTGAAGTAGACAGTATAAAGTTGATCCAATACTTTGGGTTTATTCTGAGTCATTCAGTATGCAGGATGTACATGTATTGGGAATAACCAAGGGTGATGTGATCATAAACGATTGTATAACCATGACGCTTCCATTCCTAGGGAGTGATGAAACGGGTTTGGATTTTAGTGACTCCTCTCAGTAGAGAAGTAATCTGATCTTGGTCCAAATGTTGGATATTGATCTGAATGTGATTCAGATGCAATGATAAGATTAGATTTGCGGTCTTGATTTAATCAAGCATCTATGGGAGGCCCGCGATCTGGATTTGAGATATGATTTCAATATCCAAGTCACTATACGTGGAACAATACAATCGCCCTGTGCTTATCTCCAAGTATCTGCAGAGAAATCGCATTATTCTTGAAAGGGTTCAAGAATAATTCCATAAATCTAAGCATTCAAGAATTGATGATTAAATGTGATTTAATCATCTTGATGTGTGTGGAAATTTTCCAATGTAATTAAATGTGATTTAATTATTGTGGATAAGAATAATGTGGATAGCAATATCCAATTATTCATAATATATTATAAATGTGACTTATAATGTATTAGAGAGAGCTAATTATAATTTATATTTGTTAATTAATTATTAATGTGTATTGGATACACATTATGTAATAAATGAAAATGTAAATTATATTTTGTTTTGGGTTGTGAATATGATTCACAATTTTTTAAGGGCAAGATTGTAATATTTTCAAAATTAATTATGAATTATTTTTGAAGAATAAATCACAACAAAAGTTGTTGGAAATAATAATGGAGAATTCCATGGAGATATGCAATCTCATGAAATCTCATGAGATTGCCTCCATATGAAATAAAGTGGACGGCCACCAAGTCCTATTTGGAATGGGTAGCCGTCCACCTTGTTATACATGGGAGATGTAATCTCCATGTATATTCTCTCCTTATTTGGTTGATGTAATTTAGGATTGATTTATATTTGATTTTGTCAAATATATTTTGATCTAAATTAAATCATAATTTGTTGGTTTTTACCAACAACAATCTTGACCATTGGATTGAATATAAATCAATCTCATCCATTGATTTTATATGTCCCATGGATTGAGATCCATGGATCCCAAAACCCTATAAGTAGAGAGGCATGCTATGCTCTCTAGGGCTATGCAATTTTGGAGCCAACTCTCTCTCTCTCTCATTCTTCTCACACGTCAACTCTCTCTCCCTCTTCTTGGTGGCTGTCCACCAAACCCTAGAGGAGAGACTCGTCGTCACCTTCACCACCGCGCCACCGCTTCGACGTTCTTCGGTTCTCCGTCTTCTTGTTGTGCTACGCTCACAAAGAGGACGTTCGATCTCGTACGATGAGATCAGGAGTTCATCGTGCTTGGATCGACTTGTTGGATTACGAGGATCACACGGTTCATCCCCGTGCTCGCAAGCGACCTCTCCGACGATCGGACTTGAGACAGGAGGTCTCTTTTCTCAGAGACTCGATCAACCACGCTTCAAGAGGTATTCATTTATACTTGTTGTGGTTCTAGATGAAACGATCCGAGAATCGTTCTTGGATCATGTGGTTTCATCGCATGATTTTTTTTAAATTCCGCTGCACAGAAAAACTAGTACAACTAGTCGTTCTGCATCGTATTCGATATGACGATCACACTTCCGTGATGCGCTTGAGTATTATACCGTATCCTTCAATAGAATCATTTATGATTACGTCACCCTCATGTATTCTTAATACCAATACATCCTGCATACTAAAAGACCTAGAATAAACCCAAAGTTTTAGATATCTTTTGGACTATCACCTCCAGTGTTTATCATTAAGATTCTCATTTGGTCATTGGGAATTGGTATCGACTTTTGGCTTTCCAAAAGCTTATATCATACCTACAAATTCTTGTCATGCTTCCCAAGCAAGAGTACCATGCATGGAATTTGATCAGTCCTAATACCTCATGAGTGAGCTCATGTCTTTCGGTTCACAAGCGAATCTGTATGATTCCTTTGAGAGATCGTATAACTCATTTGCCTTATATGCACACCAGCGACAAGTGTATAGACCTTAATTAGGCCATCAACCTATTGGTCTAGCAAATGCACATACTCAGATATATAGTAATACATCTGTCTCCGGTCAGAGGATGCATGCCTATATCGTGACAGTATACGACATATGTTTTGGTTATCTCGATCTGGTTAAGTCAACTCTTTGACGTAACTTATCTAACACCTCTAAATCTCTATTGCAATGCAAAGGACCTACATCAAGAGGTCGGTGAGATATCAACTTTTAGAGAAGACTTGCCGTCTTCTTCTCAAACCAGAGATCTTTTCTTAATAATCACTTGGCGATGCTCGATGAGTCCTCAATCTAACTCTTTAGATATTCATCCAAATACCATCCTCTATGATTCAACAATTAAATCAACAACTGTATGATCATTAAGATAGCTATGGTACATAATCCTAATTTTACTAAGGGACCTATTATGCAAATTAGTTATTCTTCTTTTCAGATTAACGAGTGGATTGTAATAACAATTATTGCTTGTCAAGGGCTCGTATGTACAACAATCTCCCACTATCCCGAAGAGCCATTAATGGGCTAATCATTTAATCCCACACTCACGTGACATCATAAGCTATTTAACATAGCTAGGTAAGTTGATCGGTCACTCTATTCCCTAGAGACTATACCAAGTCCTTTTACGGTACTTGCATATATCTAAATAATAATGCTCGCTTCCAATGCGAATATTGCACCTTATGCAACCAATACTCAATATTGTTAAAGAAGTTATAGTATTTTTGACACTACAACTCAGTAATCATTATAACCATATGTAATTTCTGTTATCCTCATTAGGATATCCTTAATTCCTGGAGATCTCTATCTCCTAAGGCTAACACCCAATCTTATGTCTTATAAGGCATCCATAGTTATGAACTTTTAGATTACCATCTATAAAGTCTTAAGTTCTGGAAGATAAGACTTTAAGATCACTATCTCAAAAGTTTTTTCATATTTGAAGATATTGTTATTATTGCAACAAAGTGTTTTATCTCCATAGTAGGATTTGGAACATTTTACAACTCCCACTGCATGACAGACATTTGGCTTTTGTATACATCTAGCATACATCAAGCTTCTCATAACCGATGAAAAGGGCAAGCTATTTTAGCATCATCAACACTTGATATGGTATCCCTTCATATTGGTTTGTACCAAATATTAAGGGGAAGAGGCCTTCCTTAGATTTTCAAAAATGGAATATATCCTAGATGTACTATTAATGTGATAATCCCGATACTCTCTTCTATTTGATTTTGAACAACTTCTGTACTTAGATCTAAGAGGTATCCTTGAGATCATATCTCAAGGTATGGAATAGCCATATCATAAAACACTTATCATCATCCTTATATCATTCCAAATGATTTGGATATTATCTTGATTTGATACGATAAACATAATGGTGCTCCTATTAAGCTTCACATGGTTCATTAATATTCTATTTGAAATTATAACATATGTAATTTCACCAGATCTAATGTTCCAACTATAAGAAGCTTATTTGAGTTCATAGATGGAGCTCTTCAACTTGCACACCTTGCATTCTTCAATTATGAAATCTTAGGGCCACTTCATATGAATATCCTCGTTGAGGCATAGAATGCAATATTGACTTCCATCTAGTAGATGTCAAAGTTAGGTTGTGTATCTATAGCTAGCAATATTCTGATGGGTTTAAGCATGGTCACTGAAGATCATCGCAAGCGATGTCTTCTCTTCGCATGTATCTTGTGGATACGAGCCATGGTTTGAAGGTCTCTACCTTCTCATCAGGTTTCCTTTTTCTCTAGAAGATCCATTTATACCTAATGGATTTGACCCCTATAGGTGAATTTTGAGGGTCCATATACAACACTTATATATGAAGTCCACTTTATACTTTATTTCTAACTTCCATCTTTCCATGTCATGATCCTCAGAAGCTTCATCATATGAAGTTAGATCATTGCCAAATTTTTCTAACATATGGAATCCATACCCTTAAACTAACTTAAAGAGGTATGAGTGTTTTATCTTCTAATTGTCCTTTTAGTTTCCGATTTCAGGAACCTCATTTTCTTCCTAAAAGATTCAATGAGTTCCTTTCACTTCATTTTATCTTAATTTTCAAGAGAGGCATCTTCTTAGAATCATATTGTTAGAGATGAAATTCTTTAAGAATATCAAGGTCATAAAGTAGGTATCAAATACCATCTTTTATTTTCCTAATGAAGTAGCACTCTCTAGTGCTTGATTCCAGTTCACTTGCATCCATGCTATGGTCACGGACCAAGCAACCAAAAATCCTCAATTTTCCAACACTGAGCTAGGTTCCAAACCATAGCTTATAAAGGTTTTAATTTTATATTAGCATGGAATCTTATTAAGGATATATATTGTAGTCTCTACTAGATATATACCGGGAAACCAAGAGGTAATTATGCTAAGATTTATTATTGATCAAATCATGGAACTCATGTTCCAATTGTATCTCTCTATAACTCTATTGAGTTCAGATGTATTTGGAGGAGTGAGATAGGAATGACATTCCTTTCTCCATAATGTACTTCTTGAATCCATCTAATAGGTAATTACTACCTTAGTTAGACCAAATTCATTTCATCTTCCTTTAAACTTTGGTTCTAAACCAAAATTTCAAAATCCCTGAACATTTCAAAGGTTTCTACAGTGAATGGAAGAAATCTCATATCACAAATAATCAACAATCGATATCATATATCATTAATGTTTACTGTGATATAGATGATCCACATACATTAAAATGTATGAGAATTCGAATACCTATGCATCTTACACCATTCCCATAGAAGAGTGTATCATACATTTTACTTTGAACCTTTATTCATAAGTATATAAATTTTAAATCTTTAGACAATCTAAAGTTCAATATCTTACTATTCTATTGATCATATCAATAGACAAATGTCCAAGACTCGATGTTAGATCATTGTCAATTGATCTTCATCCTCCCATTGATCTTTTAAGGTTTAGTTCTCAATATTAGAAATGATAATGAACCATTCGTTAATATTCTAATTTAGTAGAATCCATTAGATATTAGATTACTATCTGAAATATATCCATCATAACTCTTTATGATTGGTGTATTCCAGAATACATGTTCATCTCCAAAATTTAGAAATAAACAATGAATGTATTCTAATAGCCAGGTCACAGAGACATTCTCTAGGCTAAGGGTTCTCTCACTGAAATTATGAATTTCATGTATCCAATGAAGATTGTTGCAAGAATTGCATCAATTCCCATGTAGATGACTATTAAATGTTAGAATCAAATTTCTTGATATTCTAAAACATAACAACAATTGCAAGTGTTATTAAAAGAACGATTTACAATTTTTTTGGACTTCGATCTTATCATATAAGAAGGTCAACTTCCATGATTATATGTAGATTATTTCGATTCACTATCTGAGTTCTTTTGTAAGGATCCCAAATAGACTAGATAGTGATACTATCAATACATCGGTTTGTTACAGTATTGGCGTTCGTCCAACTCTTTGGATTTCATATGGAAGTCACATAAGTATAGTCAAGTATTTGACTTTCCTTCTTACCTGGGTTAGATCCGTGCTTCCACTGCGCTCCATTAATCTATAAACAAGAATTGCTTAAGATAAAGGATCTCTTATTCAATATAATAGCATTTCAACATTTATACATGCTTCATCCAATTCATACAATGAGAATATTATAAAATGAATGACTTGAGTATAGACAGTATAACAGTGACATTCATCGTATCTACATCCATCTTATCTCTTAAAAAACTTTGGTCCAGGTAGGTACTCAAATATTTTGAGTACATCATCTCTTATCGAGCTACGATTCTGCATAATGCAGTGAATCATGTCATTCATGATTTAATGTTAAGAGCACATATGTTAGTCAAAACATCTTCTTAGATTTTATAAGGATTATTTGACAATTATGATCATCATTGACATGTCACTTCCGAAGTACATTCGATGAGAGACCAATACTATATAGACATACAAACCCTAAGTTGATGTCGTATTGTTTATTTAATTGTCATTACTCATTATTATGTGGAAACTTGCATATTGCAACCGCATACACTATGTATCCAACTGTAAGTGCAATATATTGATCATGGATCCAATTCATGATATTTTTTATTGCTTATTACTGAGTATATTTATGAGTGCGTATAATGAATGTTATCTGAAATAAGAAATTTTACACATATGTATACTTTTGTTTGATTTTGGAATTTTTATATCAAAGTTGTCTTGCCTTGTCAACACTGAGAGTTCATTCCCTTAATCATTTTCATTGTAAGAGATATTCTTACCATTATATCTCTAACAAGATATGGGATCCTCTTTCTTACCTTTGTTGCATCCCAATAATGTGAGAAAATACAACTCAGATAAAAAGAAGCAGGAACCCATTCCGCTTTGCAAGTCCAACTTCCATTTTTCAATTCGGTCTTTAACACTTGGGCCCACCACCCCTAAGGCGATGTTGACCCATTGTCTTAAATTAACCGTCAACAGGAATAACACTCGCTATGCACAATCCAATATCACCCCAATAATACGAGGAACTGATATTGGGGTCACTTTGCATACAGTCTTACTCTTTCGAGAAACAAAGAACCCGATCTAGATGCACTTGCATGCATGAGATGTAACTTTAGACAAGCATCTTCTACATACAATTCTTGGTGACAGAACCCTTCACCTTGATGGGAGACCATGAATGTCACTTACATGATCCTCCATATCATATTCAAATTCTAATTAATTATCATGAATCATATTCACATAATTAATTCCTTCAAGGGAAAAAATATTACTCTATTCATAATAGAGTAATTTTCTTGGATATAATTCATTTAGTCATATTAAATCAATTATCAATCTAATTTAATCAACCAACAAACTTGACTGTTACTTGAAAGATTGTATAATATTAAAATATTTATTATTTAAATTTTAATAATTAGAAAATATCCCATGATCCCATCAATATTATTCTTTCTTTACCCGTTGTCATGACCAATACTGATGGGAGTGGGACATACCACTCACAGGGCAACCTACAACCCCAACACTCTCCGACTAGACACCATACCCGCCTCAGGTAAGGATAATATATTGATCTTATTTTATTTTGGGATGTTAATCGTATTTCTACCGACGTTATATCATATAATTTTTATCAAAACTATTTTGATTAATATTATAAGGATATTTGCTAAACAAATTCCCAATCCTATTCAAGCAACAAAATTTTGCATGTAAAGAATGTCCTACAACTATTGTAGGATAATATAGGGATTTTTATGAAACATTCCATCAATGGATAATGATGATAATCAATTATCTCCATAATGATTACATAATTAATCAAGGCTAATTCATAATTTCCATGATTTCTATTGAATAACAAATAAATTAAGCAAAGAGTTTTAATGATCCAATCTTCATCTGACCCATCTCCACTAAAAATGGAATATCTAGGGAAAACGGAGTTGGATTCTCTCCAAGAGTTGACTTTATGTTTCATGGTGGGAAAGCAATAAGTAAAAATAATTTTCTTACAGATCCACGAATACATGCAAAAAATAGTTTTAGCGTCGGGAACTCTTCTAATCATTTCATGCACTTTTAGCACCTATAATGGGTTGCTATTTTTGGGACATATTTAGAAATTCTCAATTACATTTTAATAAAAAAACATCTACACATTGCATAAATAGGAGGTTTTTATTTCATCGAAAAACCAATTTGAATCTTTCATCCAATGCAAAAACAATGAGTCCTGTGCATCCAAAACGTGAACCATGATCATCTAGGATTTGATCTCATCCAAGACCTTACCAAGGCTCTGCTACCACTTGTAGGATTATGGAAAATTCCTCAAGCATCACAAAAGTGTGGGGATCGCATCGTATGTGATCGTTAAACTAGTTGCTTAATGCAACAGAATTTAAAAAATTTAAATGATGAAACCACATGATCCATGGACCATTCTTGGATCGTTTTATATAAACCACATAGTTGGTAAAGGAATACCTGTTGTAGAGTGGTTGTAATCAAGTCTCTAAGTAAAGAGACCTCTTGTCACAAGTCTGACTCGACAGTAGAGATGCTTGCGAGCGCGGAGATGAATCGTGTGCTTCTCGCAATCCGAGTTGTTGATCCAAGTAATAGATCTCCTAATCTCATCTCATGAGATTAAATGTCTTCTTCACAAATGTGATGCACGAAAGAAGATGGAGATCTACGAACGATCGAGGCGATGACGTAACGACTATGCGATGACGAAAACAACCTTCTCTCTAAGGTTAGAGCAGATAGCCACTCAAGAGGGAGAGAGAGTTGGCATGATATGAGAATGAGAAAGAGAGAAAGCAATTTATTGTCCAAAAACCTCTCCTTAGAAGGGAAAGCGTGCCTCTTCTTATATAGTATTTTGGGAGTCCATGGATCTCGATCCATAGACTACACAAATCCAATATTTTAGATTCATTTGTGTTTGTTTCAATGGCCTCGATTTTGTTGCAAAAACACAACAATAATTAATTAAATTAAATTAATTATACATTGAATCATAAATACAGTTTAATTTCTCTTTGTTAATGGGACTTGGTAGTCTTCCACCTCCTCCCACAAAGGTGATTATTTATCTCCAATTAATTGTACAACAACTAATTGCTGCTAATTTATTCACACAAATAATTCATAATTATTTTTTCAATATTCAAATCACGCCACTGGAAAACTGTTAATCATATTCACAACTTAAAATAAAATGTAAATTACATTTTCAATTGTTTGTCCAATGTGAATCCAATTCACATCAACACTTAACTAATAAACATGAATTACAACTGTCTCTCTTTAATATATTATAAATCGCATTTATAATATATATGAATAATATGGATAATACTATCCACATTATCTATATCCTTGATAATTAAATCACATTTAATTATCTAAGATCTCAATTCTCATGCATTCAATTAATATGAATTAAATCACATTTAAGTATCCATTTCTCAATGTTTGGATATATTAACAATGGAAATATTTTTGAACTTTTTTAAGAATAGTGCGCTTTCTCTGCGGATACTTGGCGATAAGGACATCACGATCATACATTCAGTGTCTAGTGACTTGGATGTTGAGATCATATCTCAAGTACAGATCTTAAGGACCTCCCACAGATGCTTGTCACAAAAATCCATACCTGTTTGATCACTCCCTCGGTATGGAAGCATCATGGTTATACAATCATTTATGATTACATCACCCTCAGGTATTCCTAATACAAGTATATCTTGTATACTAAAAGACCTAGAATAAACTCGAAGTTTTAGATCTCTTTTGGACTATCATCTCCAGGATTTTATAATTAAGATTCTCATTCAATCATTGGGAATCGTTATCAATCATATCTTTCCAAAAACATATATCATACCTACAAATTTTTGTCATGCTTCACAAGAAAGATGACCATCTATGGAATCTGATTAGATCCCATACCTCATGAGTGAGCTCATGCCTTCCGGTTTACAAGTGAACCTGTATGATCCCTTTGAAATATCATATTACTCATATGCCCTTATATGCATACCAACTCACTAGTGTATAGACCTTGATTAGGCCATCAACCTATTGGTCTGCGAAATGCACATACTCAGACATATAGTAATACATTTATCTTTGGTTAAAGGATGCATGTCTATATTGTGACAGTATATGACATAGGTCTTAGTTATCTCGATCTCGTTAAGTCAACTCTTTGACCTAACTAATATATCACCTCCGAATCTCTATTCCTATGCAGAGGACCTGCATCAAGAGGTCGGTTAGATATCACACATTAGAGAATAATTGTCATCTTATTCTCAAGCTAGAGTTCCTCTCTTAATAATCACTTGACGATGCTTAATGAGTCCTCAATCTAACTCTTTAGATATTCATCCAAGCACCACCCTCTATGATTCAATAATTAAAACAACTGTATGATCTTTAAGATAACCATGGTATATAATTTTAATTGTACTAAGGGAGCTTTATGAAAATGAGTTATTCTTCATTTCAAATTAAGGAGTGGATTGAAATAATAATTATTGCATAATGGCTTGTCGTGGGATCACATGTCCAACAATCTCCCACTAGCCCAAGGAGCCAGTAGATGACTAATCAGTTAACCCACACTCACATGACAATCATAAGCTATTTAACATAACTAAGCAAGTTTATCGGTCACTCTGTTACCGAGATACTATACCAAGTCCTTTTACGGTACTTGCATATCTCTAAATAACAGTGCTCGCATCCAATGCAAAAGTTGCAGCTTATGCAACCAATACTCAATATTGTTAAAGCAATTCTAGTGTTTTTGACAGTACAACTTGATAATCAGTATAACTAGTATGTAATTTCTATTATCCTTATCAGAATATCCAAATTCCCAAAGATCTCTATCTCCTAATACTATAACCCAATCTTATGTCTTATAAGGCATCCATATTTAAGACTTTTTAGATCACCATTTATAAAGTCTTAAGTTCTTGAAGATAAGACTTTGGGATCACTATCTCCAAAGGTTTTTCATCTTTGAAGATATTGTTATTACTGCAACCAAGTATTTTACCTCCATAGTAAGATGTGCAACACTTTACAACTCCCACTACATGATATACATTTGGCTTTTGTACACATCTAATATACATCGGGATTCTCGTAACCTATGCACAAGGGCAGGCATTTTTACTTACATGAACACTTGATTTGTTATCCCTTCAGATTAGTTTCTACCAAATCTTAAGGGGAAGAAGCCTTTCTTATATTTTCAAAAGTGGAATATATCCAAGAAGCACCATTAATAAGACAATCCCGATACTCTCTTCTCTTTGCTTCTGAACAACTTCAGAACTAACTAAGAGGTATCCTGAGATTGTATCTCAAGATCTGGAATAGCCAGATCATAAAACATTTATCATCATACTTATATCATTCTAAATTATTAGGATATTATCTACATTTAGCATGATAAACACAATGGTACTCCCATTAAGATTCACATGGTTCATCAAGATTCTATCTGAAATCATAACAGTTGTAATTTCATCAAATCTAATGTTCCAACTACAAGAAGTTTATTTGAGTCCATAGATGGAGCTCTTCAGCTTGCACACCTTGCATTATTCAATTATGGAGCCTTGGGGCTACTTCATATGAATAAACTCAATGAGGCATAGAGGAATACAATATTGACTTCCATATAGTAGATGTTGAAGTCGATCTCAGACGTATCATTATTTCAAGTTGTGTAGCTATAGTTAGCAATATTATGATGGGTTTAATAATGGTCCCTGAAGATCAAGTCTCATCGCACGCGATGTCTTCTCTTCACGTGTAACTTGTGGATAGGAGCCATGCTTTGAAGGTTTCTACCTTCTCGTCAGGTTCCCTCTTTCTCTTGGATATCCATTTACACCTAATGGGATTGACCCCTATAGGTGAATTATCGAGGGTCGATATACAACACTTACGTACAAAGTCTACTTTTAGACTTTATTGCTAACCTCCATCTTTCCATGTCATGATTCTTAAAAGCTTCATTATATGAAGTCAGATCATTGTCAAATTTATCTAATATATGGAATCCATACCACTCAAACTAATTTGAAGAGGTATGAGTGTTTCATCTTTTAATTGTCCTTTCAGGAACCTCATTATCTTCCTAAAAGATTCAATGATTTCCTTTCATTTCATTTTATCTTGATTCGCAAGAGTCATCCTCTTAGAATCATATTCTTAGATATGAAATTCTTTAAGAATCTCAAGATCATAAAGTAGGTATCCAATACCATCTTTTATTTTCCTAATGAAGTAGCACTCTGTAGCGCTTGATTCCAGCTCACTTGCATCCATGCTAGGGTCACAGACCAAGCAACCCAAAATCCTCAATTTTCCAACACTGATCTAGGTTCCAAACCAAAGCTTTGAGTTTATATTAGCACATAATCTTATTAAGGATATATATTGTAGTCTCTACTAGATATATACCAGGAAACCAAAAGGCAATTATGCTAAGATTTATCATTGATCAAATCATGTCAACATGATCCAATTGTCTCTCCCTACAACTCTATTGAGTTCAGGCGTATTAGGAGGAGTGAGATAGGAATTACTTTCCTTCCTCCATAAGGTATTCCTTTAATTCATTTGATAGGTACTTACCACCTTAATTAGATCAAATTCATTTCATCTTCCTTCAAACTTTGGTTCTAAACCAAAATTTCAAAATCTTTGAACATTTCAAAGGTTTCTGTAGTGAAGGGAAGAAATCCCATATCACAAATAATCAGCAATTGATATGACATATCACAGCAATTGATATGACATATCATTAGTGCTTATTGTGATATAGATGGTCCACATACATCAAAATGTATGAGAATTTAATACATATGCATCTTACACCATTCCCGCAAAAGGGTGTATCAGACATTTTACTTTCAACCTTTATTCATAAGTATGTAAGTTTTCAACCTTTAGGCAATCTAAAGTTCAATATCTTACTAGTCTATTGATCATATCAATAGACATATGTCCAAGACTCTATGCTAGATCATTGTCAATTGATCTTTATCCTCCTATTGATCTTTTAAGGTTTAATTTTCAAGTATTAGAAATGATAATGAACCATTCATTAATATTCTAATTTAGTAGCATCCACTAGATATTAGATTACTATCTGAAATATATTCATCACAACTCTTTATGATTGGTCTATTCCAGAATACATGTTCATATCCAACAATTAGAAATAAACAATGAATGTATTCTAATAGCCAAGTCACAGAGACATTCTCTAGGACTAAGGGCTCTCCCACTTAAATTATGAATTTCTTGTATCCAATGGAGATTGTTGCAACAATTACATCAATTCCCATGTAGATGACTATTATCCAATATAAAATGTAAATTGAATTGACAATCTATTGTTTAATGTGAATCCAATTCACGTCAACAACTAATTTATAAATTATATTTACAAATAAATCTCTCTAACATGTTATAAATCATATTTATAATATCCATCAATATTATGAATAGTGATATCCACATTAATCATATCTTTGATTATTAAACTACATTTCATTCTCTAAGATGATCACTATATGTTCTAGTAACATGAATCATATTCATATTATTCATTGTAATAAAATCACAGTTAATTATCAATATCTCCAATGCTCAGATAATTTATTCAACAATAGAATTATTCTTTAACTCTTTCAAGAACAATGTGCTTTCACTGCAGATATTTGGAGATAAGGATTGGACGATTGTACATTCCATATATAGTGACTTGAATATTGAGATCATATCTCAAATCTAGATATCAAAAACTTATTAAAGATGTTTGATCAAATCAAACCGTAAATCTAATCTTCTCATTGCATCCGAATATGATTGAGATCAATGTCCAACTTTAGACTAAGATTAGATTACTAATATGCTGAGAGGAGTCACTAAAATACAAAATTGTTTCATCACTCCCTCAGAATGGAAGTGTCACAATTATACAATCGTTTACGATCACATCACCCTCAGGTATTTGTAATACCCATACATCCTGCATACTAGAACATCTAGAATAAACCCAAAGTATTAGATCATATTTGAATTGTCTCCTTCAGAGTTTTATCATTAACTTTCTCATTTGATCATTGGGAGTTGGTATCAATCATATACTTTTCAACATCATATTTCATACCTATAAATTTTGTCATGCTTCCAAAGCAAGACGACCATGCATGGAATTTAGTCTCAATATCTCATGAGTGATCTCATGTCTTTCGGTTCGATAATGCACATGTATGATCCCTTTGAGAGGCCATATTGCTCATATGCCCTTGTGTGCACACTGGCTCGCCAGTGTATAGGCCTTGATTAGGTCATCAAACTAATGGTTTGCCTAACGTACACACTCAGACACATAATAATTAATCTCTCTCTGGTAAAAGGATGTGTGCTTATAACATGACAATATAAAACACAGCTATTGGTTATCTTAATCTCATTTAGTCAACTCTTTGACCTAACTTATCTAGCAACTATGAATCTCTATTATTTTGCAGAGGACCTACATCAAGAGGTCGATCAGATATCAACATTTAGAGAAAGATTGCCATCTCCTTCTCAAGCTGGAGATCACTTCTTAAAAATCTCTTAACGATGCTTGATGAGTCCTAAATATAACTCCTTAGATATCATTAAAGAACCAACCTCTATGATTCAACATTTGAATCAATGGCCATATGATTATTAAGATGGCCATGATACATAATCGTAATTGTACATATGGACTTTATAGTGCATTCATTCATTTAATCTCAGACAAGAAGTAAAATAAACCAACAACATTTATTGATATATCAACAGATTATAATACAATTTATTATAGAAATGATTCACTCAAAGATCACATGGCTAACACATCCTCCTCATTGACAAAAGAACTTCCGTACATGTATGTACCATCCACACTAATAATGGCTCTATTTTATTTTCTTTTCTTTATTCTTTTATTTTAGACATAAAAATAAGTATTAATGTATTATTTATAGGCACTAACTAGTTTGTTAATTTGTACAAATTAGTAGATGTATTTACATGTATTTAACTAGAGGTTTACAGAAAAAAATAAAGGAATAAAGGTGAATGAATGGTTATTCATCATGACATCCATTAATGAATTTTAATTATGGTTAAGGTTTTCTTAGCAACCTCTTTTTCAGTTACTTCAATTTTTTTACTTTTTTAGATATTTTTCACTTATAAATGCCTAACGAATTTTTTATTTCCTTTATTTCCCAAGTCTAAGAGAATACGGAGAATGGAAGATAGAAAAGCTAATGCACATGAAACTATGAATGCATGCAGAGTAAGAAATACGTACCTTGATCATGCACTTGTCATGTGATATGATCCCATGCATAAATTTAAACCTAATCTATATGTAGATACAATTGATGAAATCACTATAAAATTATGAATTGATATTTGCATGAAGAACTTGATTAATTGGACTAAGTCGAAGAGAAGAGACTATAGGTACATGGAGTGTATTAGGGCCTGGGATGTAATTAACCATGATAAACAATCCTGGAGTCTAAGGGCTCAATCAACGAAAGGTATATTTTATGGATTTTTGGATTTTTTTTTTAATTTTTGTAGATTTTTATAACATTTTAGGGATTTGTGATTTTTATGTTTTATATCATGTATTATTTAGTGATTTTTGGATATGTAGTAGTATATAGTGAAATATAGATAGTAAAAGTTTTAGATTTTTTTTGAAGTATTTTCAACATTTTATGGATTTTTAAATGCTAAACATGAGAAAATGTATGTTTTGTATTTTAAAAAAAATGGAAAAATATGTTAAAAATAGAAATTAAGCATTATGTGTCATGGTTACAGGTATCTACCCTAATTTTTCTATAATATTCGACATAAAGAAAATAATTAATACAAGAAAGATATAAAGAAATAAAAATAAACAACTCATAAGGTCCTATTTTTAATTTTTAGAAATTAAAGTTTTATTCAATAACATGTCAAGAGTTTAGGGAATAGAATGCAAAATGTACAATGCCTCATATGGGGGCTAGATGTGAGCGATAGGGATGTATTTGTAATAATATCAAAGATCAATGTCCAACTTGTATTTTTTACTAAGAAAATATTACACTACACAATAATTACACGATAAATAATAAAAATAAAATGATGGAGGACACATGTGAAATATACCCTTCAATGTGTGTGAGGCGCACAAGGGATCTGATCTTATGGATTTGAGTGATCCATGTGTTCCACTTAATATCCAACGGTTGTGAGGAGGTAGCGTTTTGCCTTTAATCTACAACCTAGATTA
Source organism: Ottelia alismoides (assembly GCA_037367405.1). Classification (NCBI taxonomy): domain Eukaryota; kingdom Viridiplantae; phylum Streptophyta; class Magnoliopsida; order Alismatales; family Hydrocharitaceae; genus Ottelia; species Ottelia alismoides. The sequence goes on along the minus strand of JAZKJV010002169.1, from coordinate 277,397 downwards.
GATCTGGATCGAGTCTTTCATCTGATGACTGAGAGGTATGAGGAAGAATAGGGAAGAACATTTCTTGTTCCTCATTTTGATCTATGATTCCTCCTTTGTCTTGTATCCTTTCTCATCGTTGATCAGCTCAAAATGCTCCGGCCACCTCTCCACGTCTATAAATGATCTCTAATAGGTACTGGCCTTGTCAGAGGAGGCATGGGGCCATTTCTTGTTCCAGCGGCCTGAGAGTCATAGATGAACTCTATTCGAGCTCCTAGGCCATTCTTGGAAGCTCCAACCTGCACCAAAACGCCAAAGGCTCAAAGATGAATAGCCTCGACCCACTTTAAAGCTGAAGAGCATCAGGAAATGGAGGGGTTGCATGTCTCCAGCAAAGACTGGTGGATGGATACTTGATTGCTCAATCCTTTTTAGGATCGAAATGATCAGATGGATCGGGCAATTGAAGAAAGTAATGGGGAATGAAATGGGGGTGTTGGTGAAGCCAGAGATGGAGTGTGTCACGATGGAATAGTGGCTGAAGCCCAGATCTCCGATGAAGAAACTTTTGGGATTTCAGATGGATTAAATACTAAAGCATTGGATATAACTTGCAGGATTACACTAGAAATAGAAAAACAAATATAAATTTCTAAAAAATATCTCATACCTGGTCAGAATGACCTGGGAGTAGACCTCGCCTGCAGCTTCCTCTGACACGATGGATCTTGCCCAAGCTCCTTCTCAATGCCTCAAACCTGTTGCTCCTCCTTCTTGTCATCAAGGGGAACATACCTCTGATGATCTTTTGGGTTACTATGTCTAAATGCGGATAAAAAATTCCTTTGAAGTTGGTGGTGCTTATTTATAGAAATGGTGAAATGGAAATCTTGTGATGGAGATTGCGTGCGATAGGAAGGTGGTTGGTGAAGGCTAATGATGTAATAAGATAGAGGGTGATAAGGTCATCATAGATAGAGAAGGGATCAAGGGAAAAGGAGTTAAGGGAGAAGCATGAAAAATCGGGGAAGAAGGTTGGTCTGCTTGAGGAGGAGGCACGGGTCGGGGGCTGGTCTGTGCAGGGGGTGTTGACCGGGCGAATCAACATTCCCCGCACCTTGATTGGTCCACGTAGGACCAAGTCAAGACAAAATAGAAAACAAAATTCATATAAATAAAATAAAAAATATTAAATAATTTTATGAAATAAAACTTAAAACATGAAAACATTTTTATTTTTTTATAAACTATATTATCATGATTTTTTATTTTTAAAGTATTATTTATTAGATGTTAATATTTACATGTAGATATATAGGTATATACATGTATTTTGTATATTTTATTTTTATTTTGTACTATTTATATAATGATATATTTTTTTATATTATATTTATAGTATTATTAAGAGAAAAATGGGGCTGCTCCCTAGGAATAGCCAACGAGGCTACTCCCACCCCTATTTTTCCTTCATTTTTTAATTTTTGGAAAATAAATCATTATAACCCTCTAAATTTTATTAAAATTTCATCACAAATAGAGACTTCTAGGCCCTCCATCCAGACGTCATTTTTTAACGGTCGCAGGATTTTTTAAATCGACCATGTTTTGATGGAGGCCGTAGGAGTCTCTGTTTCTGACGAAATTTTAATAGAATGTTAGATGGATTTAATGATGAATAAACAATTTTTATTTTCCAAAAAAATAAAAAATGGAGGAAAATGGGGGTGGGAGCAGCCCGTTGGCTACTCCCAGGGAGCAACCCCATTTTTCTCTATTATTAAATAATATTTGCATATGTTTTATTGTATTTTTATTGTTTTATTGTATATATAAATAATTACATGTATTTACATTATAGATATAGTAAACAGATGTTTTTAACTTTATCATTTATTTTAGGTGTTTTTATTTATTTTTTATTGTATTTATACTTTTAATATATTTTATATAATATATACAATTATTTAGAAATATAAAGGAAGTAAAAATGTAAATAATAAAATAATATATTATTTGTACAGATGCCTCAGTATAATAGTACCCCCAAAAGCCATCTTTTGTATCTTAGCTCTGATCTTAATGAAACACCTTCATTTGATAGAAAAGTGAATTTAAATACAATGGAGTTGAGTTTGTTCAATTTGAGTCCATTTGGAGTAGATATTAATCAATGAAGTTTATTTTGCATCTTTTTCATCTGTGTGTACCATGTGCACCATGTATGGTTTATTTTGGCTATTCCGTTTATAATTTTCTCTATATTATTATGTACAAGTTTTGTATTGAACATTTTATTATTTGAGGTGTGTTCATTAAAGAATAAAATAGTGTAATTTTGGCCTATATAGCGTATATTGAATACAAAAGAATTAGGATTCTTTGAGATTTTTGTACATGATTTGTCCCTTATCTCCTCTACTTTATTTCTAGTCAACCTAGTGAATAATGATTTGGTTTCGAGGTTTAGGATCAGTTAGTATCTTTGATACTTCCTTTATTTTCCTTTTCCTTATTCTTTTTGGGTTTTAAATATATATTTACACACTAATTACATACTGATTTAGGTGTTAATTTATGGTTAGTTGTATTTACAAGTATTTTTTGACGGATTTAAAGCCAAAATGGAAGAATAAAGGTTTATGGATGGCTATTCATAAGTGAGTTATTACTGGCTCTGTTGTATTCTCATGATTTTTTCCGAACTTATTTTATTGATTCTGAAAGCTACACAAGTTTGATCGAGGTGTTTTTAAGTGTGTTGGAAAGCTTATTTGAAACTCTTCCTAATGGCACATGTTTTTCTCAAAACATTCACATAAAAGTTACTAAAATCATTCAAACTCGCATGTGGTTATCATATTTTGCCACTTTGGTCTAGTCCAAGACATGGGAGGATTCACTCCCCGTATACATTTATATGCGAACGTTCATAGGTATTTTTAAATCCTAAATATTCACCAAAGTCATCCATATAATAATAAATATATTCAATCCATCTTCCATTATAACCACTTTAACTTAGCACACAAGTGGATTTAGCAAAACATATTATTAACCATCCATTATTTCTTTGGGAAGATGAACAACTATCAACTCCGCACACCAATGGAAAAACATGTCAAACAAGAAGGACACGAAGTTCGATGGAAGACATGTATTGTGAGAAAATCATAAACAAAGGGGGTATGACCATACCTATATGATTGTTTACGCATGAAACATCATATCAGCGTAATTTCTAATGCTGTAGTGTGCTTGTGCTACCTCAAGAACATAAGATAGAAGTTTATGATCTTCTAAACAACACAAAATATGAGAATATGAGAAGTTATCTTATATTTCTAATACAAGATCTGTATAAGGATGTCAAGAGGAAGTTTTTATGCCAAAATGATGGTGAATAGTCACTCACTCCAATGAAACTCCAACAAAGCTCATGCAAACTTGGGAGGTGGTCGTTAAAGGTGGTTGTTAGGGTTTCATAATGAGATATAAAAGCATGCCTAAACATTGTTTTTATGCGCCTCTAATCAAAATTTGTCAGATCCTGCCCAAAATCCATAATGCAATTCTACAATGACCCTCATTACTAAAATGATCATATTTCATTCATACGATATCCTATCTATATAGTTTCAGATATGTTAGGATTACTGATGATGATAGGAATCCAATCAGATATAATGCACATTCAGACCAATATCAGATTTTTAGTGAGTTTTATAGTGTACTTAACTCATTTGACCATCACCAACTTAATAGAGATTCAAGGCTAAAACCCGGGGTTTCACAATAATGTCCAAGATCTTTTGTAAGATACCTCAAAGAATGTGATATAGTCCCACATTACATCATGTCGGGGTCACTTGCCATGAATGGAGTATCTGAAAGATGAAATAGAATAATTAAGAATATGGTAAGGAGTATGATTTGTCACTATATCTTTCTAGAATCTCTTTAAGGTGAATCACCCAAGACTGCATGATATATCCTCAATAGAGTTCCAACTAAGACAAATAATAAAATCCCATGTGAACTTTGTACATGCAAGAAGCCTAGTCTAATTTGCTTTCATGTTTAGGGATGTCTGCTTGATGCAAGGTTACAAGCCTGATGAAAAAAAGTGGATGCAAGAACAACTAGTTGTTTGATTGGATACTCTGCAAGATCAAAAGGATATAAAATTGATGATACCATAGCAAAGTCTAATTTTTACTTTTGTAATGATAGTTTTTTTTGAGGATGTTGAATTTGCAAGGGGATATAAAAATAAAGACTTTGCATTTGAAAAGGAATATGTTGACATTCCTATTGATGATGTTGGACTTGATAAGGATCACATTCCAATTATTTGTCATGACACAAATATTCATGACAATGTTACAAAATCAACCCACCATGAGATTATAAAGAAATAAACATCAACACCTCGGGAATCTTTCCATTAAGAAGATCCACTAGAGAGAGAAGAAGTATGATACCATGTGAATATATTTTATTTATTCAAGAACATGATGTAAACGGAATCATGCAAAGTTTGTCGTTCTTTGAAATGGATAGATGGTATGATCGAGGAAATTAAACCCATGAAGGATAATGATGTATGGAATCTTCTCCCATTACATGAAGGTGGGAAATACATAGGTTGTAAATGGGTATTTAAAACCAATAGGGATTAAAAGGTGATGTGAAAGATACAAATACCGCCTTGTCACAAAGGATTTACACAAAATGAATGCTTTGATTATCCTTATCATTATCAAAAAGAGACTATCTCTCCAATTTCTTTGGAGACTCTATTAGAATTATAATGACATTGCTGAGATTCTTTAATTTAGAACTGCATTACATGGATATAAAGATAATATTTCTCAATGGTGACATCTATGAAACACTATATACGGTACAAAAATAATTTTTTTTGTCAAAAGATAAAAAATAATATGATTTCCAAACTCAAGAAGTCTATCTATGGACTCAAACATGCATCAAGACAATGGTATTTTAAATTTCTTCATGCAATCATCTGTTTTAGTTATGAGATGATTTTTCTAGTGAATGCATATATCATAAGGTTTTCTGGAAGTAATCATATTTTCTTGGTATTATATGTTGATGACATCATACTTAACAAAGATATGAACCTACTACATGGTGATGAATTTGCGATTCGTCATCTTTATTCATTTATTTTAGCTTAAAATCCCTTATAAAACACATGTATATAATACTAACTCCATATTCTTACTAACTTGTATCTATATGTAAATATTGTATATTTGCATAGTATTTTAACCTAAAATAAATAAACAAAGAAATAAATGAAAAATAAAGAAAAGAAAAGAAGACTATATATATGTAATAGATACAGGCTGAACTGAACCCCGAGAGAAGATCAAGATTTGACCCGGTCGACCAGGAATAAAGTAGGGGAGATAGGGTCCTTAATCAGAAAACCCTAAAAAAGTGCGTTGTAAATACTTCTCACTTATTGTGTATACCTGTATAAAAATAACAATATTTTATTTGTATATTAATTGACCTTAAATAAAATAAATTTTAAAACAAAAGTTGTAAATAAAAATGTTGGCTAAATAATAAAAATAACTACACAATGAAATCATGTATATCGTAAAAGTAACCTCATCCCGGAAAAAGCCATTGAACAATAATTGAAAGATCAATTCTTGCTCCATATGAACTCAGATTGAACCAAACTCACTTCCATTGTATTCTAAATTAAATTATCTTTGAATGGCTATGATTTCATAATTTTTGAATTTACAGTAGCAAATTTGGTTTTTTGGGGTGGTTTGTGCAATTTTGCCATTTATTTGTACATATTGTATTTGTAAATATTTTTTTACTAATTATATAAAGGGATTTTTACCCGACAGACCCTATAATATTTGCCAATGACCTCTACGACCTTTCAAATATCGATATTCCTCCCTCGACCCCGTAAACTTGCTAATCCTTACCCTACAGATCCTCTAGTTAACCCCCATCCATTTACCCATTAAAACTAACCGGATTCCGTTATGGGATTTTACACTATACCCATTTTGTTTGTTAAATTTACAGTCAATGTCATTCCACCTCTCCCTCGTCCTCATATCCGTTTCCCACCCCCTCACCCTCCACGAAGCCCCCGCCTCTGCTGCGCCGCTCGAAGACCCAGGTCGAACCCACCTCCCCCCCCCGGTCGGGTCACGCTGTGTCGAAGCCCTCCCCCTCCCCCCCCCCCCCCCCCCGCATCGAATATCCCCTGCTCGAGCCCCCTGCTGTGCATCCGCCCGAAGCTCCCCTTTCGGGTGCCGCCTCCACTGCTCGAGGCCCTGCCCCAACCGCTCGAATCCCCCCGGTGCCACCTCCTCTGCTCCTGCTCGAAGCCCCCTCGGCCTGCCTCGTCCCTCGCTTTGGGCCCTTGGCCACTCTGCCTTCCCTGCTCAAGCCCCCCTCCCCCCGCACTCTAGGTCGATGCCGCCTCCCCCGTCCACCGCCCCCCCCCCCCCTCCTTGTGGGTCTCCTTCTCGAGCCCTCCACCTCGATAGCCGCTCGAAGCCCCCCTTCTTAGATGTTGGAAGCCTCCACCAGCCCCGTCGCCTCCTCTGCTCGAGCCCCTCGCCGCCAATTGCTCGAAGCACCCCTGCCCCCCCCCCCCCCCCCCGTGCACTGCTTGAAGCCTCCCCCGACCCTACCGCCTCCCCTGCTCGGGCCCCCCTCTGTTTTTTTCTTCTCTTGTTAATTCTAGCGATCCAATTGTGGTTGGTTAGACTAACCTATTTTTAACCTAAGGAAGTTAACTCTAGGTGTGTCAATTTAACGGTAGGGTTTGTGGGGCAAGACGGAGCAAGTTTACGGGGTCGACGGAGGAATATCGATGTTTCAAAGGTCGTAAAGGTCATTAGCAAAGATTATAGGGTCTGCTAGGTAAAAATCCCTTATTTAAAATAAAAAATAATAAAAAATTTAAACAAAAAAAAAACTAATTTGCTTATTTACCCATGTAGATAATGTCATATTTGTATATATCACATGTATATAGTTAATTTTCTTAACTAACTATCACAGACAAATAAAAAATTAACTTTTCATTTTCCAATAAAAAAGTGAAGAAATTACAAAAAAAATTGTTAATATCTGTAAATATTTTTTAACACTTATCTTGATACTTTATCTCATTTCAATTTTTCTTCTCTCTTATTTCTTATCTCATCCAAAAATTCAAAAATTCAAACTTCAATCCCATTTTATCTATTAGTAAGGCTCCTCCATCTTTCAAATTGATCAATCTTTGGTGAGAGGAGCTAGATCTTCGAGAGTCTTCTTGTCGCAGAAGAGTGCCTAGTCTCTGAGCCATCCGATGAAAATGAGTCGGCCTTCATCGAGGTAATCAAGGTCTTTTCCGCTCCTAAAGTGAGTTCCATCATTTTCTTCTTGTTTTTCATATAGATTAATCTTAGATTTATTTTTTGCCTCTTTATTTCATCATCATTTTTTTAGATTTCAAAAAACCGTCACGATATGATTCGCCAACGATCCGATATTTCATTTCACTTTCTCTATCTCTATGCATTCTTTTCTACCTTGCACGATCTCCCACCTCCGACCACGCACGATGGTTGGAGATCCGGTTCCATCCGCCATTTTCTTCGAATCCACATTCATTCACATCTTCTGTTTTGATTTTGGGATCGAGCCGTCATGCTCACATCCTAATTTTTTTATAAATAAAAAAAATAAAAATAAAAAGATATTTTTCTCTTTCTTTCTAACATTTGTTTTACAGGATCACCTAAAAAATAAATAAAAAATTTAAAAAAATCAAAAATAAAAAAATCATTATTCAATTATGTTTCTAAAAAAATATATTTTTTAATCTTTATTTACGTTTACAAATAGTAAAAAACTTCTGCCTAGGCACGTCCCCGTCACCGCCCAAGCGCGCCTCCGCTGACGTAACTTCCAGACCACTTGTCTTCGACCTCCGCTGCCTGAAGAATGCCTCCACGGGGTGGAGCACAACCATCCGAGCGGCAAGAGCCCGCCTTCTGTCACCGCCCTCACGCTTGTCATTCGTGGCGAACTAGGCCCCCAACCATTGTCTTCGACCTCCACCGACATAACTTCCAGGCTGCTGGTCTTCGACCGCCGCCGTGCATGCTCATAACCGTCGCATGCGAGTGCGCCGCGAACCACCACCCCTCAGCACGACTCCTTCACCATGACCACCAATGCTCGTCGATCCGTCATCCATTGCCCGCAGCTCCGTATGCCTCAATATTGCAGAACAGGGGTGGAGACCCCCCTTGGGCCATCTTAAAGAACAACGAAAGCATCACAAACAAAATCCTAGAGTTTTTGGTTAAAAATTGGAAAATTATCAGTCTGAATCTAGATGTTTCCAAAATCGCCAAATAGCCCCTACCAGAATCAAACACGTGCATTACACGATTGCATTTGGGTAAATTACATTCAACACCCTCGGAAGTTCTACAAATTACAGAGAAGTCCTACTCCAGCAAGTTACTTGCATCTTTCGCCTGTAACTTTATTTATGTTACATTTTGATAAACAAACATTAAATATTTTATGTTTAGTTTCTGACTTCCAGACCTTTATTTTGCTTGCTTTTCTTATTGAAATAAATGTTTTTTTGGTAAATAAAATTCCCAAAAATCATGCTTTGTTTCTGATGTGCTTATCTTTCTAGCATAAGTTTTTCATTGCATTTTATCATCATTTGTTATTATTTAAACAAAAAACAGTGTCATTTTCTCTTCCTGAAATTCAAAAATTCATAAAATTTGAATATTGCTCTAAAATTCCCAAAAAATTAGAGTAGTTTTCTTTTATTGTCTTTTATTTTCTAACCGAATTTCACACATTAATTTCTTTCGAAATCCAGAAAGTTGAAAATACTAAAAATCTTATAAAAATCATAAAAAATTCTACAAAATCCAAAAATCGTGATTTCAGTTCCATTTGTAGATATTTACATATATTTCATCATTAAAAAAATATCAGGAGTTTAGGGCACTTAGAACATTTTTAAGTTGCAAATTACTCCAGGATGTGCATTGTTTCTCATTTTTGTCACTGTTTAATTTTTAGGAAAATACAAAAATATCTGAAAACTCTACAAAATTCTCAAAAATATTTCAAGGTCTTTAAAACCCAAAAATATTTTCTCTGGATTTTTATGATTATTTTTTATATAATTGAAAAATACATAAAGAGTTTGGTACGTATAGTTCTTATCTTGTTCATATTGTTCTGTATTTGAAATTAAAAAATTGCAAAACTAAAATCACTAAAAATTTGAAAAATAAAAAATAAAAAAAAATTAAAAGATAAAAAATTCCACAAAACCAAGGATAGTTTACCTATGAGATTCCTATTTTTTTCTTAATTGATTTTTCGTCGATTATTTGAATAACGCTATGGAATTGTAGCCTCCCTGAGTTCGATCATGTCTGCTATGCAGGTAAATAAGTAGAAAAAATTTCTCTTGCTTTATTATTTGCTTTTAGTTAAATTTGCAAGTTGAGAAGAAAAAATTTTGTTTGTTTGTTGTCGCAGGATTATTTGGGTCAACGACACTTTCATATATCATTTAAATCAAAACATGAAAAATCTCACGCAACACATGGCACCATGAAGTTTTTTACATAAAATTTTGACATGACAGATCTTATTGATGCTTTTTTATATATTGCGATATAAAAGGATCGCTCTCAGCATGCCCTTGGTTTGTCATAGAAGAGATATATTGAAAAGGATCTCAAAAGATGTGACATGCAAGATGATAGACCAGTGGATACCTTTGTAGCTAAGGGAGACAAATTCATCCTTCTAAAAATGACTTCGAGAATACACACACACATATATTATATGCAAAGAATTTCTTATGTATCGGTAGTAGGGAGTCTAATGTATGCACAAGTTTGTACCCAACTATACTTGGCATATACTGCATGGATATTGGAAAGATATTTGAGCAATTTGGGATATAGCCATTGGAAAGCAACTAAATGGGTTTTGAGATGCGTGCAAAGAACAAAAGATTATATGCTCGCAAATAGGAGATCGAACCAACTTGAAATAATTGGTTATAACATTTCAGTTTTTCTGGATGTTAAGATAGCATGGAGTTTATATCAGGATATATTTATTTGGGGCAGATGCGGGATTTGTTAATAGGTGGAGCCAATTATAACAAATCGAAACATGTTTATTGTGTACTATATAGTGAAAATAAGTAAATATTAATTTGTAATTAATTAATATTCCATAAAATATAATATATATATTTATTATATAAATATATATATATATATAAATATATATATTTATTATATAAATAAATATATATATATATATATGTATCTATGTCCCTAAAAAATGAAATTTCATTCGATGTATTTGTATATGCAAAATATAAGCATGTGTATCCTTATTTTGGTGTGGATAAAACTTCATGGAGCCCATCATCTAACTTCCTGACCACATTCAACATGTGATGATTTCAACTGTGTCGAATCTAATGAAATTACAACAAACCACATTGTAATGGGATCAAGAAAAGGACCAAACAAATTTTAGGGCTCCAACAGAAATATGATATCTACGAACTTGTTCATTGGAGTTTGTATATTACTAAAACCCTCCAAATGTGATCCAATTCCATATTATATAAACATAAAGATCAAAATTTTGCAAAAACTTTAACAAATCAACAAGCTATCTTCAATTTGTAGAAGATAATTGAAGTATGATAATACACAATACACTTATTAATATATCATTTAATGTATTATTAATAATTCAAATTCCTTTTAATATTAAACATTCATGTAGCATACTTATAGAAATATCTAACCCACCTCCACGAAGATGCACAACTCGATACATCACAACACCACACCATTGTGATTTATGTGGATGGTATAACATGATTACACAAGATTCATCTGCAAAACTTGTTTCGCAAGGATGTGTCAGTATAGATCTCACGTCGATTAAAAAAACCCAACTTTCGAGGTAATGGAAGGAGGTGATGGGTTTGGATTTCCTATGTTGAGTCGGCAATGCCCTGACAGTGATGTTATTATCTTTACCACAAGTCTCATAGGTCACAACCTCAAGGCAACAAGGAGGTTTTAGATGGGAATTCTAGTACTTAAGAAGAGGGAAAAGATTTTGGATGAAACTCAATGTGGAAAAAGATTAATAAAAAGGTATCTGGAATATGGGGGACCTAGACATGGGGGAGGAGAGAATTTGTGGGTGGGGAGTGTCGTAAATTCCTATTGATGTGATTCTAATGGAAGGATAAAGCGAAATTTTGAAACAAAATAATAAGGGAAAATTATTAAATATATGGTTTCGCTTTTGGGAAGGGAGATCATGGTCCCTACATGTTCCCCTCTTCCTCTATGTTGTTATGTATCTACTTATTGGGGGAAATATTTCTTGAAATAGTTCTAAACCGTCTTTTATAACATCTTTTACCATGATTACATAATTATGGCATGTTATGAGACAACCAATCACAGAATTTGACCACAAGAATTTCATCACATGAGTAAAGTTAATGACATTGAAAGATCGCTAAAGATATTTTGTTACAAGTCAGCAGTCTTATATTCTAATAATAGCATGAGTTTGATAAATTCTAGGAATATAGATATTGAAATCCCACCTATTAATAAAAAGAGTACAAAGTGCATGGTTATCTATTGAGCATAACAATGCAAACTCCATTACTGCATGTAAGCAACAATTATGCGTTGTATTAACCATTGAGACAACAAATTATTCATCAATTGGTTGACAATGACAATGCAATCTCAACAAGTGTCCCCTGGTTCGTTCACTGCAGTGCACATTCCAGACCTTTCTGTCTGATTCAATCATCGTGAAGTTTTATTGTCATTTAATATGAAACACCATCACAGAGTACACTAGGTTGGTTTTGCATTTGAAAAGCATCCCATTCTTCAACTCGCTACTCGGACTGATCCCATCGTCAAAGTTCATACAATATTACCATTAAAAATATAACCATCACCCCCTCTCATTTTTAGAAATGGTATGTCAGACACGATATGTGTTCCCAGATGATCATGTTCCTCACTATCATCATTTTCCATCTCGTCATCAATATTCCGTGGAGTGGGTTCCATCAACCTATCAAATTCTGGATCATTATCCTCAGTTACTACACAAGAACCATGTTCACCATAGGAGGAACATATGTATTTCCACATTGAGGTACATATGCATGAGGTATTGATCTGAGCACAGAAACCATGACAGTAAATATCATGGGTCAATATGCGGCACCAATCTCCATGGCGTATTCCGCAATCTCTCAAACATTATCATCAAACTTGACGCACCCTATGTAAAACGCTGCACTATCTTAGAACATTCTATGAAACACATGTAGTTCGACTCCTTGTGACAAGTCCATCATGAACACAGATTTGATGTTCTCAATAAACCCCGTGAATGTCATTTCATGACCAATCTTGATGATTTTCATGCGACCTCCGATGTAGGTCACATCCTTACTCGACTTCGAAATAGTCCCACCACAATGAAGAAAACAACGAACCTCACGAGACATCCTAATAGATTACAACATATTTACAATCATCCATTACTGAAGAAAAAAGTCAAAAGAATTTAACACAACCCAAATAAAAAGCATAAAAACGTAAAAACATATAACCCACGAAAATAATAGACCAATAAGATGTTATGGGAGGGCAGAGCTACACATTATCTTCAAGAGGCATTACCTTCCTTGAGGTTGGGGTGGGTGAAGCGATGGAGGTTGGTCGAAGGTGGGGACCGAGCAAGATAGAGGCGATCGAGCACAAGGAGGGGCAACCGGTGGTTGCAACACTAGGAGGATGAGGAAAGGTCGACCACTGGGAGGAGAAGAATGCATGGGGAGAGTTCTGTTTATATCATGGAAATTAAAACCTTGTGGAAGCTGCCTCTTGAAGAGGGGGCTTTAGTTAGGAGCCGCCTCTTCAAGAGAAGATTTTTCTTAACCAAAGCTGCCTCTTCAAGAGGTGGTTTACCTACAGTACATAACAAAAAATATTTGCGATCGCTCACGGGAAATAAATTTAGAAACTTACCCATGGGATGAATTTTCCTCCTCCGACTATTGTATATAAATCAAATCAAGCTCTTATTTAGAAATTCCTAAGTAGTACCTTGGATTTACTTAAATCCCTAGGTGCTACGAATTTTTTATCTAGAAGCTCCTGTTTTTTTTTATCTGGGAATCATAGGCATAATGCATCTTCGATATGTGTTTTCAATTAGGACATGCACTATATAAGGAACACCCCATTTCCAGGAAGTTTCACGTATAACGCATGTCAAACATGCACTATATTAGCAACTTCCTGTAATATTTCAGGAACATTTCCAAGAAGTTTCACGTATAACGCATGTTGAACATGCGCTATATGAGCAACTTCCTGTAATATTATAGGAACAATTCCAGGAAGTTTCACATATAACACACGTTGAACATGCACTATATGAGCATATTCCTGTAATCTCCAGGAAGTCTTAAGTATCTCGCATGTTTAACATGCGCTATTTAAGCTAATCCCTGGATATCCAACATTTCCAGGAAGTTTCACCTAACTCACATTTTAACCTGCACACATAATATTTCCATGGAATTCTGATCTCTGCATTCACATAATTGACATACTAATTCACAAACATTCACATTCACATAAATTATATATTGATGCACCGATACATTCACATAAATTACATAAATCAAATTGTTACAATGATATACACTATCATAATTGTCTCACATGAACAACTATATATTTAGTACAACATAGAAGTTTACAACTCAACGCCTTCTTCTACAATGATATGTCCTCGTTGTATCATGTAGATCAAAGAGTAACAAACGACTTGTCTCATCTATCATACTTATTTGCGAGGGTCCTGCACCGTCTTCGTCAAAGGTTGGCATTGGTGGCGGTGTCAGCTTGTAGTAATTGTGTTGTGTTTCTCTAGTATCCATGCCCTGCCTCATCGGTGCTCGCATTGTTGGCATGTCGTCACGTGGTCGCTCGACAGCTGGTGACGAACTGACTCTCCAATTCCGTGGATGCAAGATCTTCATCTACCCCCGCAGCTTCCTCCTCGTCCATAGGTACGGCTGGCGATTCGCGCACTCGTCCCCGACCTCTTCCTCTCCATCTGGGCCTTCCTCGCCTAGCCTGTACCCGAGCCTGGTCAGCATGCTCCTTGTGTATCATGAGTGCATCTATAAATTGGAATGCCAACCATTGCTTCATTTCTTCCTTTGCTTGTACCGCAATCTCCTGACACTCCTCGTGTCCCTTATCGTATTTGCATCCCCACCTGGGAGCTGCATCTAAAAGAGAAATACATATTGGTTATTTTTACAGTTACTTCTTAAAGCAAATTACAACAAACTTGATTAGTGTACTTACATTGCTTACCAAAGTTGCTCCTAACCAACCAACAAATCTTCTCGTAATCATCACCAATCTACGCCGGCTGGAGTTGCGAAGATCCCATTGGATTGGTCAAGAGTGACAACTCTATTTTTCCGATCATCCCACTCACTTATCTGCACCCAATGTTTTGATCTCAAATCAACATGTACCTTTCCCCTCAAGTCGATGGCGTAGAGGTCCTGGAAGGTAAAGCAAGGGCGTGGAATGTCAACAAGTCCATGCATTCTTTTGAATGTCATCCTCATAGGTTGAACGAGTATCGGATCCTCTCACCCCCAAAAAAGGTAAACAAGGTACAAACTATTGTGTGCATTGTTCATCGACTCGGATCTCCTCCACTACCACATTATCTTCAACATCTTCATCACTATCTTCTTCCAGCTCATCATCGGTTCCCCAAGGGATGAAGTCATCTAAAGCATGATTAACCTATCTCAGCATAGTGTCGCTCATGCGCCATTCCTGATCTGTATATGGCTGCGTTATAGGCACATCAGTGCTAGTGACAATAGAGGGTGGTGTGCGAGATACAACGAAGGGTCCCGTGTTAGTGACAACAGAGGGTTCAGGAGCAAGGCGGTCGTCCACATCAACAACATTAGCGACTTCGCTCACCGATACAGTTTTAGCAATAATGTCAGTAGGCATCGATTTCCCAATGGTCCAAGCATACACAAAAACTCCTTGCACATTATCATCATGGACGATAGATGAAAACAATGGATCTTCGCCTACGCCCCGAGGGATGCGATGTAGTAATTGGTTTTTCTGATTATTGACATCCAGGTTGAAATTATGGTAAACTAAGTTCAACATCTCATCGAATGTCATGTTAGGCATTAATCCAAACCCACATACATTGGTTGTCGAAGAGCCAATAAGCGTACCCTTCAAATTAAACATACAATATACTGACTCCATTCCAACCTAATATGTGATGCACCCTATAAGTCAAAATTATACAATCATGAAATGAAGATAAATACACATATTATATAACATATTTATACGAACAAAATTTTTTTTACCAAAGCTCTCTGGATGCAACAGAGGGTGAGCATTAGTGAGAGGCTGTGACAACTAGGGCGGTAATGCAGGAGAAAGGCACAGAAAGGGACCTCTTGGCAGGGCTTAGGGTGTCAAAAGGAAAATTTGGCGGAGAGGAGGAGGTCGCAGATGCGAGGGCAGAAATGTGGAGTCGGGCAGTGGCCAAATGCTCGAGGCGTGGGGATGGTTTTCGAGAACACATGGTTTAACGGGGTCAGAAATCACATATTTGACGTGCGCTACAAATAGCGCATATCGAAGATGCGATATGCTTACTGTTCCGAGGTAAAAAAAATAGTAAGGGTGTCACATATTAAACATGTGATAGCACTGTAGCTCCTGGATAAATTATTTTTGTAGTACCTAGGAATTTAAGTAAATTCAAGGTACTACTTAGGAATTTCTCTCCTCCCCTCCTCCATCCAAACTCTGCCAAGGATTCTCGTGAGTCACAGTCATCGGTCAAGAGTTCTGAGAGAATACAGAGGGAGTATCAACATGGGTGCATCTTGATCCAGTTGCTGGGCCTTTACCTCGTCGTCGCGTAAAGGTAATGAAGATCAAGCTCTGACGAAGCTCGACCCCCAAGCACTTAACTCCTCATTTCCTTGATTTTTTTGTTCAAGTTCTGGGTACAATTTGATCTCCTCAATCCATTTATTTTCCAAATTTGGATTCTAACAGTCTCTCACTTAAACTATATGTCTAGTTTTATAACTAAATAACACACTGACTAGCTCAAAATTTATGTCCTCTCTTTAGAACATATCCATAAACCATGTCTTTTAGTTATATAGTTATACAATCAAAATGGCTTAGAATTTACATTTAATCAATCTTTAATGGTCACACGTGTCAATACAACTTAATAATGTGGATTTAAAAATGGATACGCATCATGGGATAAAAAGAATAATTTCCAACTGGTCTGCTTATAAGATCAAACTTGGAAAATAAAAAGTGAACTTAAAAGAATCATTTCTATATAATAATAACCATAATGCTCAAGAAAATTCTATAGTACCAAAGTTTCTTTTTACACAAGCATTATGGAAACATATGAAATGTTCTTTGTTTAAAACATTTTTCTCTATTTTTGATGATTTGGGGGAGATTATTTTAATTTTTATGGATTTTTAAATATAGTAATATGTCAGAACATTGAATATGAAAAAATGTATCTTTATTTCAAGGTTTAATAAATAAATAAATTAATACGTGATAGAATAATCATAAACTAATTCTAATATATCTTATAGATCCCAAAGAATATTTAGAAAAAAGAAATAATATTTTAGATTTTTCTAGATTTGCAAATTTTATAAGGCTTTTAGGATTTTGTAATTTTTAGGAATTTTGTTTTATATTTTTCAAAATACTTGGACATAAGATGAAATATAACTAAATAAACATATATGATTTTTGAGAATTTTTTAAAATGTTTTGTAATTTTTATGGATTTTTAAATAACAAATAGGAGAAAATGCAATGCCTTTGTATTTTTATAAATGGGAAAATAATTTTAAATGTGCAAAAAATATACGTAATAGATATGTGTTCCATGCATTTAAGATAATTTTCCCATAGTTTTTAGATTTAAAATGCTAAAAATACAAGAACAAAAAAATAAATGAAATAAGGTCTTCATTGCAATATTTAGGAAGTTTACATGCATTTCATACAAAATAGCAAAGGCTAGGGGCATGCATATAATATTTGTTATTCAATATATAAAAATATCCTCCTAGCTAGGGTATAAAAGTAAATAAAAGAAGTTTCATGTACAAGCATGTAATTTAATCAAAAATATTACACTATTCTACAAAAGTTTAAGGCCAAATCAAAATATCCGAACCCGAAGGGGTTATATGCAAAAAACCCAGGTGCCTCGTGTGAGTAGACATGTTAGGTGACTTGATAATAAATCTAAATATAGTAAGAATGAATCCAAGGGTCCTATAATTAAATATTATAAAAAAGTTATGCTACAAATGAAATATTGAAAATAGAATACAAAAATACGTGAGGAAGAATATGCAATATACCCTTAGTGTGCGATCGGAAGGCTAGAAGTGCTCCACGTGGCGCTTCTTAATTCGATCAGTGGTCCACTGATGAATCTCATATGCATCACTCTAAAAGACACTAATTAAGCTCAATTCCTCAAAATTCATCGACATTTCATCCATTATAGTGCATAATTAGCATTCATGTATGTATAGATAATAATTGCATAATTACATAAAATTGGAAGCCAAAAATCCCAATCAATTGACATGTAAAATAACATAAATTCTATGATTTTTAACTAATTCATGCTAGCTATAAATCACCTAAAACCACCTCTACTATGTATATATCACTCACAAGAATAAAGGAAAATACAAAAAAATCACTAACCCAAATAAGTGGACTAGAAAATCAAAACCTAATTCCAAGATTCTCGGATTAAACATTGATATCTTCCTCATACCGTGTCCGATTTGATCCTACTAACTTTTTAACTAATTTACATTCAATTAACTTCAAAACAAGACCAAGTTCAAGTGAATAGGAGCTCATATGTGAAAGTTTGGTTTTGGGCCTCTTTTGTACATTTTGTATTTTAGCGGTTTTAACCTAATATTTTATCTTCATAATTAAATCATATTATTTTATTTATTTTTAATTTTTTCTTTGATAAAATTTTTATAAAAATGCACAAAAATATAAATCCAAAATGAGCTTGAAATCAAAGAAATTAACTAAGTTTGAGTCTTCACTAATAGTTTGTAGAGAAGTTGTCATTTTTTGTATTTTATTTTATTTCTTCTTTTTCTTAATTAATAAAATTTTTTTAAAAATATTAATGTGTAAATATTTATATTTGATTTTATCATTTTTTTTCTGGATTTTTTATCCGGTTTAAAAATAACAAAAACCAAAAATCAAGGTATTCTATGTACAAGGGATACCCCAAAAATATCACTTTGTGAAATTGATCGATTTTTGGTTTTTCTCTCTTCATGAAAGTTGTAGATATCATCTAGACGAGCAACTTTCATGAAGAAAATTTTGTGATACGAGGTCGTTTGCTATTTCTTTTTGAATTATCTTTATATTAAAATTTTTGATTTTCTAGGGATGACATGTGGCACCTCCTGGAGCCGCCACATATCACCCATTTTTGGCCTATATTTTTGTTTATTTTTATATAAAAAATAAAAAATTCTTTAATTAAAAAATAGAAATAAAGCATCGACATGTGGCATAATCAGGACCGTCTGATCTCGGCAGATCAAACAACCCTCCTTTCTTCTGCATCCAGCCACTTGGCCGCACTAGGGCCATCCGCTCTCGGCCAATCGGACGACACCTGTGCACCATCTCCTTCCTCCAGCCAACTTTCCCAAGACATCGTCCCACGATTTTTGTTCCGATGCCCGCGCGCTACCTTCCTCTTCTGGATGCGCCTCCTCCTCGCTAACCGACCACCTTCCTCTTCTGGTCGTGCCACCTCCACCATCTCCTCCTCATCCGTTTCCTATTTTGCCTCACCGCCATAGATCAATCAACCCTCATCAACCTCCACCAAATTTTTCTGCCACGAATCCAATCAGATTGCATTCCTCAATAGAGTCCTCGTCGGATCAATCTCACGCCGACTTCCCTCCATAAACGACCAACCCCCTCGCCTATTTAAGAATGCCTCACTCCCTCTGATCTTCGTCCTACGATTCACATAATGCGAAGGGATAGCCTAGAGGATACAAAACCGTTAACGACCCCCCTTCAGGCCAGCGAGATCTGAGGCTTTTATGCCTAGCTACAGTGCATGCATCTACGCTTGCTGCTGCCCTTGATCCAGCTTCTTTGCTTCGTTGAGCCCACGTACATCCATAAACTTCCACCTCCAAATATGCCTTCCGCCCCGCTGTTGAGCCAACGCTTCCCCTCCTCCATCGCTTCAACTCTGATCACCTATGATCTTCCAGTTATCCTTCATTAAACATTCCACCTCGTCACGATGTCGATACTCAACCAAAAAGCTCCACCTCTCTGCCTCGTGTTCATCCTTGACTCCAGACCTCGTTGATACAGTTCCTAGGAGGTCTAGTATGCCTCTCGAATCTTCGACATAAAGCAGAAGCCGTGCACTCCACCGACAAGCTGTCTCCATTGATCAAGAGAAACATGGCTCCAAATACCCGCAAGAACTCAACCTTCGATGCCGGAGGCTACCTCTGTCAGGAGGTCCCCTCGAAGACCCTCTAATTCCAGAAGACCCCACCCTCTTACGTGATCCGCACACATGGTAAAAGGGATTTTGCAGCTTATTAGCCCCCAGACGTCAACTTATTTCCAGAACCAGCCCTAGGGCATGTGCTGGGCAAGTGACTACTTTGGAAATTTTACAGACACCCCTCCTTGTTTAGGTTATTTTAGTTTAGCCCCTATTCTGCTTTTTTCTTCATTACTTAATTATTATAATTTGTGCGTTCGTACCCCTATGTTCCCTCAATATTTTGAACTGCTTTATTGCATCATTTTATTATTTAAAAATTACAAGATGTTTTTCAAATAATTCTCTACAATATGGCATGCTTGTGATTTTTTTCCTAGACTGTGGTTAACTAATAATTAATATTCTTGTGAAAATTATTTATTTCGCCTATGTCGTGCCTCAAAATTCATAAGTAATTAATCACTTCTTGAAAAATTGCCAAAAATGCACCGATTATAGAATTAGGTGTATTTCACATTGTGAAAAATAATTACATTTGCATGCATGGTTTGCTCAATAAAAATCATTTTGCATATTTCAATCGTTAATTTTGATAGGTATTATATCTCCTATTATTAAGGTTTGGGATTTTTCTAAGATCAATCACTTAGGGATAGATCTTGGATAATTTAATCCCTTGAAAATAAGTAGTTTTAACTTTATTATAATTAATTATTGAAATTCACTTTATGTGCATTCATAAATTCACAAAATATTTATCCAACCAAAATTCTAAAACTATTACAGTGCATTTATTTCATCAAAATTGACATCTCGGCCAGTTTTCGTAATTTTTAGACATCATTTGATTGAAATTGCATTTTAGTCCCTAAAATTGTCCACATTTGCATTTTGCATTCCCAAATTGCATTAAAAATTCCAAAAACATTCCGCCTTGAAAATCGCATACAAACTTTGATAAAAAAACTAGGTTGTTCCTTTGCCTCCTTGAGTTCGACCTTGGGACATGCCCAAGTAAAATAAACATAAAACCATTAAAAATTAAATAAATCCTTTTGGTTATCTCTTGATCGATTCCATATTCCCACCTACAATGAAACAACAAATTTAAATGATAATTCACAACATTTAAAAAGGGTATTTTCAGATTCGTCATATGACGCCGTTGTCGGGGAGGCAAACAACTTAGATTTTGTCTAAAAAAATTAGTGTCACGTTTTCCTTATTCGAGTAGTATGACCCCCGAATCTTCATTGTATATTTTTTATTTTTTTCTTTCTCATATTTTTATTTTCATCATTTATTTTCTTATTTTATAAATTTTTAGGTCACTCTCTTACACTCTCTCTTATTTTTATACGAGGTACCTGGTGTACGTGGAGCGGTTTTCCAAAATCGACGCATCTTCACCAACTTTCGAAAAGCCACATTAAAATTAAGATCGAGTAGTGTGGTGAGAGACCGTAGAGTCTAAGATTTATTTTTATACAATTAGATTTTTTGTAATTAATTTACAATGGTCCCATTTGGACTCTCGTGGGTGTAAGAAGACATTGAACTTCTTCTATGGTGTGTCATGGCCTATTTCACTCTCCGGTGAGGGTGGGGTTCGACTTGAGTGGCTCGTAGGCTAGACCCACACATACGTCTATTAGAGCTGTATAACCTAGGACCACATTTCACTTAATTAAGATGCACCTTAGATTGTTCAACTTAGTTAAAAAATTTTAACTCAATTCTTCACGGCTAAATAACTTTTTGCTAGGTACGTTTTTTTCGGTATGCATCCATTTAGAATAATTTTCAAAATTCTTATATTGCATCCCACATGGAGATTGCGAGGAATCACTGTAAGTCTTCAAATTGAACATACATCATTGTTTCACGTGCATCAGATTTTTCCGAATTCCTCCTTCTTATTTTGTCGCGTAAATTTTAAAGGAAACTGGGACTATACAATAGACGTGTATTTTTTCTCAACTTAAATTTTCAGTGATTATCTAATTAATTTGGGACTGCTAAATAAGGTCAACTTTAATTAAACCATAAAATGAAGAATTTTTGTGGGAGAGAAACCCCGACCTTGTATTCATTTATATTGCAAAGAGGAGAGAGACGAACACTAGCATAGAGACAAGCCAAAATTTTCATATTAACTACTGATTGTACAAAAATGATTAGCTACTTCTCAGTGAGGATCTATGGGTAGCCGGTAAATAGTCCGGATTTTCTTAGCAGAGTGGGTGGTTTAAAGGACACTGTGTAAGGCTCTGTCCTTAAGTAACATGGGTAGCTGTTTTACAGTCCATACTTACACCCATACTGGCTGAAAGTGGATGCAACTAGTCATAAGAATTCATGCCAGTTTTTTAAAAAATTCTGACACCTAACATCTAGCTTAAATGTTTTCAAGATTTGATTTATCACCAACTAAGATTGAAAAGATAATTGTCGAACTCTTGCAGCTTCATTGTGTGAGTTAGTGAAATTAGGGTTTGTATTACGTTTGCATTGGTATGTGTGAACCAAATTCGAAGATAAAAAACCGTACACTTGTGCCATCACTCTCCTTGATTTAAAAAAAGGTCTCTTCTTGTGAATATCCTGTGCACTTGCACCGAGATCAACCATGTCATTTCATCATCAACCTCTATCGACAAATACGGGACAATGGTCCGAGTACCCATCTGATCTATACTATGAAAATGAAAATGTCTTGATTAGACCAAAGCATCTAAAGCCACTTTTGTTAATAATCCTCTAACATTTGCGGGAGACTTTCACTCTCGGATGAATCCAACCCGCTCGATGAATTCCAAAACATTCTACTCGAATCATCCGATCAAAGTTACCACATCATCATATTTTTCATCTCCACCACCTGTAACCACACATGATCAACTGCCATCCTGGACTGAACCATCTTATTCCCGATTTCTCACCAAAGACCAATTCACTTTTGAGACTCATGACTGGCCGAGAGGCCCAACCACCTTCATTCTTTCCTCAAATCTTGTTGGGACAGGTCAACAACTCACAGAAATACATCTAGACTAGACCTTAAGGAATAATATGATGTCCCGATCAAACCACAAGGAGAGGTCCACACACAATGATCAACCATACTTGATTGACCCTAATGATCAAATCCCTATTGACCTACCAGAATACCACTCTTTCAGACCTCCTGCACATACAGAGGACCAAACTGATGATATCTACCCATATGAACCATGTATGACTTCATTATTTGGGAATATGATCAATCATAACCATGGTTGAGACTCTAGTCAAACCATCATTGCATGCCTGAGTGACGGTATGCTGAGTATGAGACCTACAGATTCCTACAAAATCCTCCCATAAAGCAGACTCCTTCCATTAATTTTGAGGAGAAAATTTCAGAAAGTAACAATCATATATTGGATATTCCAAGAGGATCTTCTCCCAGGTCATACAGGAAAATGGAAGATGAAATTACGAAATCTCAAATTCAAAATGAGAACCCATATAAACTATTCTCATTATTAATAATGAAAAGTTTTTTATGATGACATTTCGAGGATTACTAAGAGATATGAATTAATTGAAGATAAATTTAAAAAGTTCACTAACCAACTAGTTTCATTCTATGATGGCTCGGATATAAAAATGGAAAATGAAAAGATTGGATCTCCTGCTGAAAGCCCTGAGGATATTCAGAAACCCATAGACTATATTCACCCTAGGGACGACTCTAATAGCGACACCTCTGCATATTACTCCCCTAGGTATGACTCTGATTCTAACTCTTACTTGGCAAATCAAATCACCTCATCATCTACAGAAAACACCATATCTACACAGAATACATATAATACCGAAAAAGCGAAATATTAAAAAACAAGCAAAAACCTGAAAACCATAAAAATAGATAAAAGTTGAAAGTGAAGAGGATTTGAAGATTTTGGATCCTGCTTTACGGGAAGCACTGAGAAAAGATTGATCTTTGAACTTCCCTTGATACATGCCATTGAACACTTTCCTGACCTCAAAGGATTTATAATGAGCAAATTAATGATGAAAAAGTCAGGAACGATAATAACAAAGATTGAAAGACATATCTTGTCAATGACCACCTCCTTGGTGTTGAGGAAAAACAATCAAGAGCCGCATAGCAAAGCGGTTGCCCAGATTTGACTGTTGAATCAAAGACATAATATTTACCCATGCTCGAATCGATGACGACTCACCAATGAATATCCTCACGACCTCTGTATTTGAC
This sequence comes from Ottelia alismoides, assembly GCA_037367405.1. NCBI lineage: Eukaryota > Viridiplantae > Streptophyta > Magnoliopsida > Alismatales > Hydrocharitaceae > Ottelia > Ottelia alismoides. Next base: position 253,333 of record JAZKJV010002169.1, on the reverse strand, counting down.
AAGCTCAAACTCGGACATATTAGGAAGATAAGAGAGATCGTTCATCTGGCTGATCGAATGGACGTCCAACAAGTCCCAATGGGATTGGGTGGTCATTCCCCCTTGGTTGGTATAGGATTATCTCCTTCCAATTATCTCCAAGATTTTGATTTGAAATTAATTTATATTTATTATTCAATATATATTTAAATTAATCAAATTTATTGTTGTTGTGTTTTACAACAAAATCACTGCTGTTGAAGAGGCATGGATTGCGATCCATGGATCCCAAACCACTATATAAGAAGAGGCACCCCTTACTCTTCATAATACATAAAAAATAATGTGCTTTCTCCATCTCTCTATCTCTCTCTCTCTTTCTCTTTCATTGTGGCTGTCCACCATGGAGCCCTTGAGAGAGTTGCCATCACCACAACATCCTCGTTATGATGCCTGATTGCTTACTCATGGATGTCATTCTCCTTCAGTGCACTTCATCATGAAGAAGACATCATATCTCGTGTGGCAAGATCAGGAGATTCGTCGCTTGGATCATCAACATGGACTACGAGGAGCACGTGTCTCATCAACACGCTCGCAAGTGTCTCCTCCGTCGGATCGAATTTGAGATAGGAGGTCTCTTCATTTAGAGATTCGATCTCAACCACGCTTCAAGAGGTAACCCTAGTACTTATTTGTGGTTTAGATGAAATGATCCAAGAAGTGTTCTTGGATCATGCAATTTCATCGGATTAAAATTTTTAAATTCTGCTTCATGGAGCTACTAGTGTGACTAGTTGTTCCCGATTGTTTACAATACGATCCTCATGCTTCTGTGATGTGATTAAGGATCTTGCCATATCCTTCAGTTAGATCTACGGATTTGACTTTGACTTTTGATCACAAATTTCTAATCTTGCAGCTTTCTAAACAGCTAAGTTATTCATGTAAATATCTCGAGCTCTAGTAATGTAGTTGATTGCTTCAGCTAACCGCAAATCCTGAAATTAACTCATGCTTTTCACCCTGATGGGTTTATGCGGTAACATCATGTGTAGTGTGCTTACTTGGTTAATTGGTTGTATTATGCTTAGATTTATTCTATAAAATATTTTATTATGCTATTCTACTATTCACCCCCTTTAGTATAATTCTGGTACTTAAGAACTCACCAGTGGTATCAAACTGGGTTTCACTGCAACAAATCAATGCATTGCAGATGCACATGGCATCATCTGTTGGACATGTGAACCCACAGCGAGACATTATGCAATAAATGTTATTGCAAATATCATTCCCTGATGTGAAATGAAGAATAACTAATTTGTATAATAGGTCCCTTACTACAATTAGGGTTATGTACCATGGACTTCTTAATGATCATACAACTGTTGATTCAATTGTTGAATCATAAAGGATGGTGCTTGGATGAATATCTAAAGAGTTAAATTGATGACTCATCCAGCACAGTTAAATGATTATTTAGAGAGGATCTCCAACATGAGAAGGAGATGTCAATCCTTTCTCTAAAGGATGATATGTAGCCGACCTCTTGATGCAGGTCCTCTGTAAAGGAATAGAGATTCAGAGGTCTCAGATTAGTTAGGTCAAAGAGTTGGTTAAACAAGACTGAGACAACCAAAAGTCCTATGTCGTATACTATAACGATATAGGTACGCACCATCTGACCAGGGACATATGTGTTACTATATATCTGAGTATGTACATTTGGAAGACCAATAGGTTGATGACTTAATCAAGGTCTATACACCGATACGCTAATGTGAATACAAGGGAATGTGAGTAATACGATCTCTCCAAGGGATCATACAAGTTCAATACTAAATTGGAAGACATGAGCTCACTCATGAGAGATTGGGAAGGATCAACTTTCGTGCACAGTCGTTTCGCTTTCAAAACTTGACTGAATTATAAGGTTTGATATATCCTTTTGGAAATTAAAATCAACATATGGGTATGATATATGCATTTAGAAAGTATATTATTGATACCGACTCCCAATGATCAAATGAGAAACTTTATGATAAAACCCTGAAGTAGACAATGTAATATTGATCTAATACTTCAGTTTATTATATGTCTTCTAGTATGCAAGATGTACATGCTTTAGGAATACCTGAGGGAGATGTGATCATAAACAATTGTATATCCATGGTGCTTCCACTCCTAGGGAGTGATGAAATGGGGTTGGATTTTAGTGACTCCTCTCAATAGAGAAGTAATCTAATCTTGATCCAAATGTTGGACAGTGATGTGAATGTGATTCAGATGCAATGAAGAGATTAGATTTACAGTTTTGATTTAATCAAACATCTATGGGAGGTCCACAAGATCTAGATTTTGGATGTGATCTCACTATCCAAGTCACTATACATGGAACAATACAATCACCCTGTCCTTATCTCCAAGTATCCGCAGAGAAAGCACATTATCCTTGAAAGAGTTCAAGGATAATTTCACTGTTGATATATGTATATGAAGCATTGAGAAATTTTATAATTAAAATTGATTTTATTATCGTGAATAATATGAATTTTATTCATATTATAAAGGGAGTTACATGAGATAATTAAATGTGATTTAATTATCAAAGATGTGAATAATGTGAATGTGATTTGTATAATTTACGCACATGAGAAAAGAAATCCAAGATGATTAAATGTAATTTAATTACGACGAATATGAATAATGTGGATAACATTAAACATATTAGTCATATATATTATAAATACAATTTCTAATGTATCAGAGAGAGCCTATTGTGATGTATATTCGTTGATTAATTATTGATGAGAAATGGATTCACATTTTATAGTTAATTGAAAATATAATTTACATTGTATTTTGGGTTGTGAATGTGATTCACATATTACCAATGGCATGATTGCAATGTTTACAAGATAATTATGAATTATTTGTGAGATAGTTTACAATAAGTGTTGTTGTACTTATTGTGAGATAATGTTGGAATGAGATAATGGAATCACATTGGAAGGAGATTACCATCCACCAACAATGGTGGTGAATGACCATCGACTCCTAATTGGAGTGGGTGGCCATCCCCCCTTATTATGGAAGATGATTATCTCCTTCCCAATCATCTCCAAGGATAATTGATTCAATTGAAATTAATTTAAAATGTTTATTTAATATACAATTTAATTTAATTTAATTAATTGTTGTTGTGTTTTTTGCAGCAAAGTCATGGCCATTGAAGGAACACAAATCAATCTCATCCATTGGATTTGTGTGTACATGGATTGATATCCATGGACTCCCAAAATACTATATAAGAAGAGGCTCCTTGTGCTCTTCAAATAACACAATTAACATATGCTCTCTCCCTCTACCTTTCTACACGTCATCTCTCTCTCTCTCTCTCGCTCGTTATGACCATCCACCATGGATCCCTAGAGAGAGTCACCATCGCTGTAGCATCGTCATTATACTAATGGATTATTTACTCGTGGATCTCTACCTTCTTTAGTGCACCTCACTCATGAAGAAGACGTCAGATCTTGTGTGACAAGATCAGGAGTTTCTTCGCTTGGATCATCAACGGGGATTATGATAAGCACGCGTTTCATCAATGTGCTCGCAAGAGTCTCCTCTATCGGATCATACTTGAAATAGGAGGTCTCATCGTTTAGAGACTCGATTGCAACCAACTTCAAGAGGTAAACCTAATACTTGTTTGTTGTTTAGATGAAATGATCTGAGAAGTGTTCTTGGATAATGTGGTTTCATCGTTTAGATTTTTTAAATTTTGATGTCCCGAACAACTAGTATGACTAGTTGCTCCCGATTGCATACGATGCGATGCTCACACTTTTGTGACGCGCTTAAGGATCTTTCACATATCCTTCAAGTGGTATCAGAGCCATATTGGAGGTTTCGGATACGATCCTAGGATGACTTGGGCTCATTAGGGTTAGTGAAATTTTATCGCATTTTGTTGACATATCTTATTTTGCATGATGAGTTCACTATATTTGAAATTTTAAACACAAAACTATCATTTGGATTTTGTTTCCCATTAAACAAGGAAATAATGATAATTGAGTTTGCCTGATTTTGAGTTTATTTTCTCAAGTTATGATCATTTTAGTGAACATGTATCTACTGTTTTGGGGATGGTGAATATTGACATAATTAAAGAGTTAATTACGGCTTTGATATGTAGATTAAAATTGATTGAGATATGCTAATTTTAGTAAGTGAGGGTTACTGTTGAAAATTTCTTTCCTAATCAAGAAACTTTTGATTATCTTTTATTAGTTAATGGAAATTAATGGTTAATTTCCCAAAATAATTGTTAATATTAGTTAAATATTTAAGGATGATAATTTTCTTAAAGTACATTTCCATAGTTAAATTTGATTAGATATGATCAAGATCACAATTGGCTACATGAACCTTCCAACAAACATAGTTGCTTGAATATGATTGGGGATTTATTTAACAAATCTTTTTATAATATTATCAAAAGGGTTTTGATGAATATTATATATGGTATAACTTCAGTTTAAAGACCGATTATCATCTCAAGTATAAAGTAATCAATTCACATTATCCTGACCTGAGGCGGAAATGGTGTCTAGTCGGGGAGCGTTGGGGTAGTAGGTTGCTTCGTGAGCGGTCTGTCCCACTCACATCGATACTATCCATGATAGAGGGTAAGGAAGGGATAATGTTTGAAGGGATCATGATGTATTTTTCTAATTATTAAAATTCAAATAATACGTATTTGGGATAATGCCTATTTCAAGTAACAATAAAGAATGTTTGTTGGATATTAATTAGATGATTGATTTAATATGATTAGATTAATTGGAATCTAATTTAAATTAAAACACTCTATTATGAATATAGTTGTATTTTCCTTAGAATAATTAATCGTAAAGAATATGATTCATAATGATTAATTAGAATTTGAACGTGATATGGAGGATCACATAAGTGACATAAATGATATTTTGTAAAGGCGAAAGGTTCTGTCACTAGTGATTGTATATAAGAGACTCCTATCCGAAGTGACAGCTCCTACATACAAGTGCATTGGGATCGGGTTCATTTCTTTTTGAAAGAGTAAGGTCGTATGCATAGTGACCCCAATATCGGGTCCTCATATTATTGGGGAGATATTGGATTGTGCATAGCGAGTTCTAATCCTGTTGACAGTTGGTTCAATTAACGATAGGTCAACATCACCTTAGGGGTGGTGGGCTTGGGTGTTAAAGACCAAATTGGGAATGCAAGTTGGACTTGCAAGGCAGAATGTGTTCCTTCTTTTTTTTATCTGAGTTGCAGGTATATTTTACTTTGATCCAGGAATATTTATATCAAAGTTTTATTGCCTTGTCAACACTGAAAGTTTATTCCCTTAATAACTTTCAATGTAAGAGATATACGTACCACTATATCTAAAGCAAGATTTAGGATCTCCTTTCTTATCTTGTCACATCCAAAATTAGAACCTGCAAGAGGAAAGGGAGCCTGCTCTACAAAGCAGAGAAGTTCCCTGCTCCATGTATCCGAACCGTCCATTCCAAATCGCCTGTACCGTCGGATGAAACTTCCTCCCCAGGCGAATCTATTCCCCCTCCCCGTCACCTCCCTCCCTCTCCAGCGCCCGCACTCGCCCTACCTCCTCCCCTTCTCATGCCCTCGCCCTAACTCCTCTCATGCTCTTCCAGTGGCGTCGCCCACACGCGCTTCCCTCCAACCTTCCACCGTAACCGCCGAAGCAATGAGCTCGCTCGTTCTTCCCTCCTCCCTCCATCAGCTCGCGTACGCACACATGACGGCAGCCTCACCGGCGGTCTCTTCCCTCCTCCCTCCATCAGCTCGCGTACGCACACATGACGGCAGCCTCACCGGCGGTCTCTTCCTCACGTCACTCGTCCTCCTACTCTCTCACCAATGCCACCTACGCGCGCTCCCTCCACCAGCGTACAGATGCAGAGGATGACAACCACACCGACGGAATCATTAGGTGTTATGGGAAAGATAGAGGTCCGAAGCATTTATGAGATTTGTAGATTTAGGATAATTTTTGCATATACAATTTGAATTGCTGAATTAGAAGATGTAAATTAATATATTGTCTTATGAAGGTATTTTCCAGATGAAACTTTGTTCAAAGAATGCAAGGGCTTTCTTGTGGCTGGCGACTATTTAAGCAAACCAGATATCTCAGACACGATCTGGAGTTCCTATAGATGCTACCCAAGGCTAGGCGTGCGATCAAGATCAGTACTCGTTTTCCGGTGTTGCTTATTTTGTATCTGTGTATAGTGTGTCTAACTCACTGTTCATTTGAGATGTATGGTGGTCTTGTGGTTCCATTCTAGGATGATAATACAATTCCAAGGCGATTGTAATTTCTGTAGTTTGCGGAAGGAGTATACATATCAAAGTTTTTTTTTGATATCTATTTCAAACTTGTTTTGCACGGAGCACAGTGTTGATAGCTACCAATGGATTATTTATGTCTTGATTTGATTTGCAGTGATTGTTTGTTTCACTTACCTCTATCTTGTATAAGTAAACAGTTAATTATGGTAATTGGTATAAGTTATAGCAAACACAGAAACCTTTGTTTCCAAAGCATCTTGAGTTGCTTTATGTTGTGTACGCTTGGACTTCCAGATTCATTGATTTGGAAATGTGCATCGATTGATAAATGCTGCAACAACATAAATGATGTATTATTTAGGCAACTTGGATATGTATGATGTATGTTGTATGACTTTTAAGGTGCAACTTGCATCTTGAGGAGTGCAAGTTCCTGGTCGTCTTGCAGTTATAAATCTTTTGGTGTTGCTCAAAAGCATGCATGTTTTACATACATTTGCTCTAAGCTAATGGCATTAAATCTCCTTTTAATCAAATACACATTATTTACAAGGTAATGAGATATTATCTCTAAACCTGCAATTAAAATAAATGTACTGCTAGAATCTTTATGTTGTAAAGTTTTTTAATTAAGATGGAGGGTTGGTTAAAAATTGAAGAATGAGTGATACTCTTGCTCTAATGTACTGAACGAGATTTTTTTGATCTGATATCTCATTACCATCACGGTTGCTTTAAATTTATCGGAAAGAGGTGGACTTATACATAAGATTTCATTGTATTAGAATACATAGAACACAGTAAACACAAGGGAAATCTTTAAAGAACTTTTTGTTTGCCAGTGCCCGCATAACTATTTCCAGAGAAATTTCAGGTGGGCACCAGTAGACTTATACATTGTTCCGCTTGTGGAGTTTTTTTTGTATACGAATCATTGCTGAAAGAAGTTATGGAATCAAACTTTACCAATGAAAAGGAAAATCACATATAACTGATAGAACCCAAGATTTCAACACAAACTCTTCCTGATATCAACTGGAAACATTGATTTTGTCATTATCTGTATTGGATATTTCAACACAGAGTCACGATTTCAGGATTTACTGGATGTAGAAAGGAGATTCTAACGTAAATTCAATTGTATGTGTTGAACAAGGAAAAATCGTAAATATGATGGGAATGGAAAGAACAAAAAACTCTCAACACGATCCGTGTCTGGAGAGAGACGAATGGGGAGCCGAGGACGTCACCTCGATAGGGGTTGGAAAATTGGAATGACGAAGGAGGTAAGGCGGCCTCGCATGGACCACGAAGTTGGTGCCTGAGGTGTGTTACTCGCAAGGAATTCAGAAGAAGGGAGGAGAGGTTGGAAGTGAACGAGAGATGGTGCATCTGCCTCGCAAAGGAACCTGGAGACGAAAAGACAAGCAGGTGTGATGGAGAGGACTGAGTGACGTGAGGAAGAACCCACCGGCAAGGCTGCCGTCATGTGCGCGTACGCGAGCTGATGGAGGGAGGAGGGAAGAGACCGCCGGTGAGGCTGCCGTCATGTGTGCGTACGCGAGCTGATGGAGGGAGGAGGGAAGAACGAGCGAGCTCATTGCTTCGGCGGTTTCGGTGGAAGGTTGGAGGGAAGCGCGTGCGGGCGACGCCACTGGAAGAGCATGAGAGGAGTTAGGGCGAGGGCATGAGAAGGGGAGGAGGTTGGGCGAGTGCGGGCGCTGGAGAGGGAGGGAGGTGACGGGAAGGGGGAACAGATTCGCCTGGGGAAGAAGTTTCATCCGACGGTACAGGCGATTTGGAATGGACGGTTCGGATGCATGGAGCAGGGAAGTTCTCTGCTTTGTAGAGCAGGCTCCCTTTCCTCTTATGCAAATTCCTTATTTTAGATAATCCTTCATTAAACCCATTCAATATTATACTCAATTATAACCAATACAATATCATGTATTGGATCCATGACAAGATATTATACTGACAGTGTGACATATAATGTATGTGGTTTCAATGTGCATGTTTCCTCGTAATAATAAGGAATGACAACTAAATAGAGAATATGACTACAAGCCTAGGATTTGTATGTTTATATAGTCTTGATTTCTCATCGAGTGTGCTTTGGAAGTATTAGATCGATGTTGATCATAATTGTCAAATAATCATTATAAAATCTAAGAAGATGTTCTAGCATACATATGTGCTCTCGACATTTAATCACGAGTGACATGGTTCACTGCATCATGTAGAATGATGGTTATATAAGAGATGATGTATTCAAAATGTTTGAGTACCTACCTAAACCTAAGTCTTTAAGAGTTAAGATGTATGTAGATATGATGAGTGTCATCATTCTACTATCTATATTCAAGTCATTCACGAAGCTTCATAATACTCATATTTTTTGAATTGAATGAAGCATGTATAAATGTTGAAATACTCTTATATTGAAATATTTTGAATTCAACATAAGAGATCCTTTGTCTTAAACAATGTTTGTTTATAAATGAATGGAGCGCAGTGGAAGCATGGGTCTGACCCAAGCAAGATGGAAAGTCAAGGAGTTGATTGTACTTATGTAATTTCTATATGATATCCTAAGATTTGGATGAATGCCGATACTGCAACAAGTCGATGAATTGATAGTATGACTATCATGTCTACATAGGATCCTTAGAGAAGGACTCATATGCATCGGAATAATCTATATCTATATATCATCATTGAAGTCGACTTTCTTATTTGATAAGATCAAAGTCGGACAATTATATCTCATTCTTCTAATAATACTTGTAATTACTTGCATATGTTTAGAAGACTAGAAAATTTGATCTTTTGGTTTAATAATCATCTAGATGGATATTGATGTAATTGTTGCAACAATCTTGGATAGATAAACTACATAATTTCAGTGGGAGAGTCCTTAGTCTTAGAAAATGTCACTATGACCTAGATATAAGAATACACACATTGTTTATTTCTAAATGTTGAGAATAAGGATGAATTCTGGAATAAACCTATCATAACGAGTTATAATGGATATATTTCAAATATTAATCTAACATCTAATGGACTCTAGTAAATTAGAAAATTAATGATCGTTTCATTAACATTTCTAATATTGGAAATTAAACCTTTAAAGATCAATAAGGGGATGGTGATCATTTGATAATGATATGGCATTATGTCTTGGATATAAGTCTATTGATGGGATCAATAAACTAGTAAGATATTGAACTTTAGATTTTCTAAAGGTTTAAAATTACTTACTTCTGAATATTGTCTTCGAAAGTAAAAATGTCGAATGCACCCTTTTTTTGAAAATGGTGTCAGATGTCAAGGTATTCAAGATCTGATACATATTCATGTATTATATCATCAATATCATAATAACCATTTATGATATGTTATATCATTCAGTGATTATTAGTCATATGGGATTTCTTTCCTTTACCTTAGAAAGCTTTGAAATGTTCAAAGATTTCACAATTTTGGTTTAGAACCAAAGTTTGAAGGAATATGAAAATAAATTTGATCTAATCTAGGTAGATAGTACCTATTAGATGAAATCGAGGAATACCTTACGGATATATGAATACATTCCTATCTCACTCCTCAAGATACACCTAAACTTAATAGAATTGTAGGGAGATGCAATTAGATCATGTGTGAAAAGAGTCTATCAATGATGAAGATTAGCATAATTACCTCTTAGTTTCTAGGATATATATGTAGTAGAGACTAAAATATGTCCTTATATAGTTCCATGCAAGTAAGCTGGAATCTAACACATGAGAGTGCTACTTCATAAGGAAAATAAAGGATAATATTGGATACCTACTTTATGATCTTGAGATTCTTAGATTTTATCTCTAAAGATATGATTCTTAGAAGATGACTCTCTTTAGAATCAAGATAAACATGAAGTGAAGGAACTCATTTAATCTTTAGAAGATAATGAGGCTCCTGAAATAAAAAACTAAAAGGACAATTAAAGATGAAACACTCATACCTCTTCAAATTAATTTTAGGATGGATTCCTTGTGCCTGTTAAATCCGACAATGATTAAACTTCATGTGATGAAACTTCTGAGGATCATGATATGGAAAGACTGATGTTAACAACAATGTCTAAAGTAGACTTCATATACAAATGTTGTATATGGACCCTCGAGGATCCACCTATAAGGGCAAGACTCATTAGGTGTAAATGGATCCTCAAGAGAAAGAGGGAACTTGATGAGAAGGTAGAGACCTTCATAGCATGACTTGTAGCCATAAGCTACACTCCGAAGAGAAGGCATCGCTTGCGATGACACTTTCTCTTTAGTGACCATGCTTAAACCCATTAGAATATTGCTAACTTTAGCTACACAACTTGATTTTGACATCTTCAAGATGGAAGTCAAGATTGCATTCCTCTATGAATACCTCTATGAGGATATTCATATGAAGTAGCCTCAAGGCTTCATGGTTGAGGAATGCAAGGAGTGTAAGTTGACTAACTCCATCTATGAACTCAAACAAGCTTCTTGTAGTTGGAACATTGGATTTGATGAAATCATAAATGTTATAATTTTAGATAGAATCTTGATGAACCATGTGAAGCTTAGTGGGAGTGCCATTTCATTCATCGGGCTAAATGTAGATAATATCCTAATCATTAGGAATGATATAAGGATATTAATAAGGATTTTATAGACTAGTTATTCCATACCTTGAGATATGATCTTAAGGATACCTCTTAGATCTTAGTTCTGAAGTTATTCAGAAGGAAAGAAAAGAGGGTATTGGGACCAACAAATAGTGGTACACCATGGGCATTTCCATTTTCTGGAAAATTCCAAGAAAGGCTTCCTTCCCTTAAGATATAGTACAGGCCAGTCTAAAGGGATAACACCTCAAAGAGTTGAGGATATGAATGCCAAATCTACAAGACCTAGTCATTAGCTGTGGAAGCTCTATATATGCTAAATGTGTACAAAAGTCATATGCCGGCCATGCAGTGGGAGTAGTAAATTGTTACTAATCCTATTATGGAGATAAAACACTTAGTTGAAGTAATAACTGTATTTTGAAAGAGGACAGGACTTTCAAGATAGTGATCTCTAAGTCTTATCTTTAAGATCTTAAGACTTTATATATAGTGATCTAAAAGGTCTTAACTCCAAATACCTTAAGAGATAGAGATCTCCGAGAATAAGGGTATTTTGATAAGGATAGTAGAAACTACATAGTGGTTATAATAATTATTGAGTTGCAGTGTCAAGGACACTATAACTGATAAAATTGAGTATTGGTTGCATAAGATGCAACATTCGTATTAGATGTGAGCACTGTTACTAGGAGATACACTAGTATCATAAAAGGACTTGACGTAGTCTCTCGGGAACATAGTGACTGATCATCTTACCTAGCTATTTTTCTAAATAACTTATGATTGTCACATGAGTGTGGGTTTAAATGATTAGTTGACAATTGGCTCTTCGGGTTAGTGGGAGATTATTGGGCATGCGATCCCACAACAAGCCATTATGCAATAAATTTTATTACAAATATCATTTCCTGATCTAAATGAAGAATAACTAATTTTCAGAACATGTCCCTTAGTAAAATTAGGGTTTTGTACCATGGCCGTCTTATTGATCATCCAATTATTGAGTCCATTGTTGAATCATAGAGGCTGATGCTTGGAAGAGTATCTAAAGAGTTAGATTGAGGACTCATCATGCACCGTCAAATGGTTATTAAGAGAGGATCTCCAGCCTGAAAAGGAGGTGACAATCCTTTCTCTAAAGGCTGATATCTGATTGACCTCTTGATGCAGGTCCTCTGCATCTGAATGGAGATTCAAAGGTGCCAGATTAGTTAGATAAAGAGTTGACTTAGCAACATCGAGGTAATCAAAAGTCTTATGTCGTATAATGTCACGATATAGGCATGCATCCTTTGACTGGAGACAAATGTATTACTATACGTCTAAGTATGTACATTTGGGAGATGATGAACGTGAAGATGCGATCGACTAAGATGGAAAAATAGGCAAGTGTTGTTGTTCCTATCCAATTAATTTGATCAATCAATAAAATAGAAATCACTCAGATAAATCAATCAAAATAAGGGAATATCAACGGTCTCCACTATTTATTTAACCTAGTAAAGCGATTAGGGTCGAACACCAGGATCGTAGAAATGTACAAAGTAGTCCTAATCAGAGAACAAAATACATATTTTTGTAGTAATTAATTTTGAAAATTTTTATATTTTTCAATTAAAGAATGCATGCAAGAATGAAGGATATGAGGAAAATCTTCAAGCGCATCACAGAAGCGTGAGAACCGCATCGTATGCGATCGGGAGCGACTAGTCGTACTAGCTGCTCCGAGCAACAGAATTTAAAAATATTTAAATGATGAACCCACATGATTTAAGAACACTTCTTGGATTATTTCATCTAAACCAAAAAAAGGTACTAGGGTTACCTCTTGAAGCGTAGCGATCGAGTCTCTAAACCAAGAGACCTCCTATCTCAAGCCCGATCCAACAGAGGAGACACTTGCGAGCACGTTAATGAGATGCATACTCCTTGCAATCCATGTTGATGATCCAAGTAGCGGATCTCCTGATCTCATCACATGAGATCCAACATCTTCTTCATGAGTGAGGTGCACCGAAGGAGATGGAGATCCATGAGTTGATGATCCGGCAGCATAAGAATGATGCTGCGGTGATGACGACTCTCTCTTGGGCTCCATGGTGGATGGCCACAATGGGAGAGAAGGAGAGCACCTTTAGCGTGTAGAGAGAGAGAGAGAGCTTATGGATAGATCATGTATCTTGAAGAGCAAGGGGTGCCTCTTCTTAAATAGTGTTCTGGGATCCTTGGATCTCAATCCATGGACAATACAAAATCAATTGATGAAGTTGATTTATGTTTCTTTCAATGGTCATGATTTTGTTATGAAAATACAAAAATAATTAATTAAATTAAATTTAATATATATATCGATAAATCAATATATTTAAATTCAAATTAAATCAATTAATTATCATTGGATATAATGTGGAGATAAACCACATCCCCTTAAAAGGGGGGACAACTACCAACATCTCATGAGATCTAATTATCTCATGAGATCTCATTATCTCATGAGATCTCATTATCTCATGATATCTCATTATCTCATGAGATACCATTATCTCATGATATCTCCAAGATTTACAACAAGAATTGTTGTAAATTATTTAATAAAAATAATTCATAATTATCTTGTGAAATATTGCAATCATGCCATTGGAAAAATGTGAATCACATTCACATCCCAAAAGAAATGTAAATTATATTTTCAATTAATCATCCAATGTGAATCCAATTCACATCAATAAATAATTAACAAATATGAATCACAATATGCTCTCTCTAATATATTATAAATCACATTTATAATATACATGATTAACATGGATAGTGCTATCCACATTATTCAAATACATGGTAATTAAATCATATTTAATCATCTTGAATCTCTATTCTCATGTGCCAAATAATATGAACCACATTCACATTATTGACATCTTTGATAATTAAATCACATTTAATTATCTTAGATATCTCTTCTTATATGGATAAATAATACGAATCAAATTCATATAATATATTATGATTAAATCACATTTAATCATCTATATCTTAATGCTTGGATATATAGAAATCAACAATGGAATCATTCTTGAACTCTTTCAAGGATAATGCACTTTCTCCATGGATACTCGAAGATAAGGACAGGATGATTGTATTGTTCCACATATAATTGACTTGGATATTGAGATAACATCTCAAATCCAGATCTTGTAGACCTCCCATAGATGCTTGATTAAATCAAAGCCACAAATCTAATCTTCTCATTGCATCTAAATCACATTCAGATAAATGTCCAATATTTGGACCAAGATCATATCACTTCTCTACTGAGAGGGGTCACTAAAATTTAGACCCATTCCATCACTCCCTAGGAATGGAAGCGTCATGGTTATACAATCGTTTATGATCACATCACCTTCAGGTATTCCTAATACCTGTACATCATGCATACTGTAAGATCTAGATTAAACTCGAAGTTTTAGATCTCTTTTATATTGTCTCCTTCAGGGTTTTATCATTAAGTTTCTCATTCGATCAATGGGAGTCGGTATCGATCATGTACTTTCCAAAAGCACATATCATACCTAGGTGTTGATCATATACTTCCCAAAAGCATATATCAAGCCTACAAATTCAGTCAAGCTTCCAAAGCGAGACACCCGTGAATGAAATTTGATTCTTCCCAATATCTCATGAGTGAGCTCATGTCTTACGGTTTAATAAATGAACTTGTATGATCCCTTTGAGAGATCATATTACTCATATGCCCTTATATGCACACCAACTCACTGGTATATAAACCTTGATTAAACCATCAACCTATCAGTCTACCAAATATACATACTTAGATATATAGTAACACATCTGTCTCTGCTCAGAGGATGCATTCCTAAACCTTGACAGCATACGACATAGTTCTTTGGTTATCTCGATCTCGTTAAGTCAATCTTTGACCTAACTAATCTGACACCTCTGAATCTCTATTCCCATGCATAGGACCTGCATCAAGATAACAGTCAAATATCAACCAAGTGAGAAAGGATTGCCATCTCCTACTCAGGTTGGAGATCATCTCTTAACAATCATTTGACGGTGCTTGATGAGTCCTCAATCTAACTCTTTAGATATTCATCCAAGCACCAGCCTCTATGATTCAATAATTGAATAAATAGTTGTATAATCATTAAAATAGCTATGGTACATAACCCTAATTGTACTAAGGGACCTATTATGTAAATTATTTATTATTCATTTCATATTAAGGAGTTAATTGTAATAACATTTATTGCATAATGGCTCGCCGTGGTCTCGCATGTCCAATAATCTCAAACTAGCCCAAAGAGCCATTAATGGGCTAATCTTATAAACTCACACTCATGTGACAATCACATGCTATTTAATATAGCCAGGCAAGATGATCATCCACTCTGTTCTTGAGAGACTATGCCAAGTCCTTTTACAACACTTGAATATCCCTCAGTAATAGTGCTCGCATCCAATGTGAATGTTGCTTCTTATGCAACTAGTACTCAATATTGAGGCAGTCATAGTGTCTTTGACACTACAACTCGACAATCGTTATAACCATCGTGTAATTTCAATTACCTTATCAGAATACCATTATTCTCAGAGAACTCTATCTATTATGGTATCTGCAGTTAAGACCTTTTAGATCACTATCTATAAAGTCTTAGGTTGTTGACGATGAGACTTTGAGATCATTATCTCTAAGTCTTGTCATCTTTGAGGACACAGTTTTATCACTGCAACTAAGTGTTTTATCCTCATAGTAGGATTAACAAAAGTTTACTACTCCCACTGCATGGCAGACATCTGGATTTTTGTATATATATCTAGCACATACCAGGCTTCTAGCAACCAATGCACAAGGGCAAGCAATTTTAGCAACATCAACACTTGATATGCTATCCCTTCAGATTGGTCAGTACCAAATCCTAAGGGAAAGGAGCCTTCCTTGGATTGAATATATCCAGGATGTACCGATAATGTGACAATCACAATTCTCTCTCTTCTCTTTGCTTCTGAACAACTTTAGAACTAAGATCTAAGAGGTATCCTTGAGATCACATCTCAAGGTATGAAATAGCCAGATCATAAAACACTTATTATCATCCTTATATCATTCTAAATGATTAGGATATTATCTACATTTAACACGATGAACACATTGGTACTCCCACTAAGCTTGACATGGTTCATCTAGATTATATTTGAAATCATAACATTTACAATTTCATCAAATCTTATGTTCCAACTACAAGAAGCTTATTCGAGTCCATATATGGAGTTATTCAACTTGCACACCTTTCTTTCCTCAACCATGAAGCCCTGGGACTACTACCTATGAATATTCTCGAAGAGGTATTCATAAAGGAACGCAATCTTGACTTCCATCTCGAAGATGTCAAAGTCAAGTTGTGCAGCTATAGTTAGCAATATTCTAATGGATTTAAGCGTGGTCACTGAAGGAGAAGTCTCATCGCAAGCAGTCTTCTCTTTGTGTGTATCTTGTGGATACGAGCTGTGCTTTGAAGGCCTTTACCTTCTCATCAGGTTCCCTCTTTCTCTTGAAGATCCATTTACATCTTAAAAGGTCTTACCCTTATAGGTGGATCCTCGAGGATTCATATACAACACTTGTATATGAAGTCTACATTTATACTTTACTGCTAACATCCACCTCTCCGTGTCATGATCTTCAGAAGATTCATCACATGAAGTCAGATCATTATCAGACTTATCTGGAACATGGAATTCATCTTCAAACTCATTTGAAGAGGTATTAGTTTTTCATCTTTAGTTGTCCTTTTTGTATCCGACTTAAGGAGCCTCATTATCTTCTCAAGATTCAATTAATTCCTTCACTTCATTTTCATCTTGATTCTCAAGAAAGTCATCATCTTAGAAATATTCTTAGAGATGAAATTCTTTAAGAATCTCAAGGTCATAAAGAAGGCATCCAATACCATTCTTTATTTTCCTAATGAAGTAGCACTCTCTGGTGCTAGATTCCAGCTTACTTGCATGGAACCTTATTAAGGATATATATTGTAGTCTCTACTATATATACCTTGGAAACTAAGAGATAACTATGCTAAGATTAATCATTTATCAAATCATGTCACACATGATCTAATTGTATCTCCCTACAACTCCATTGAGTTTAGGTGTATTAGGAGAAGTGAGATAGGAATGATATTCCTATCTTCATAAGGTATTCCTTGAATTCATCTAATAGGTACTTGCTACCTAGGTTAGATCAAATTCATTTCATATTCCTTTAAAATTTGGTTCTATACCAAAATTGTGATGTCTTTGAACATTTCAAAGCTTTCTAAGGTGAAGGGAAGAAATCTCATATCAATAATAGTTATCGAATGATATCACATATCATCAATGTTTATTATGATATAGATGATCAACATACATCAATATGTATAAGATATTGAAGACCTTGACACCTTCACAATTCTCATAGAAGAGTTTATTGGACATATTTACTTTGAATACAATATTCACAAGTATGTAAGATTTGAACCTATAGATAATCTAAAGTTCAATATCTCACTAGTCTGTTGATTATATCAATAGACATATATACAAGACTCGATGCCAGATCATTGTCAAATGATCTTTATCCTCCTATTGATTTATTAAGATTTAATTTATGTATTAGAATGTTAATGGACCTTATATTAATATTCTAATTTAGTAGAGTCCACTATAATAACTCTTTATGATAGGTCTATTCCAGAATACATGTTCATCTCCAACAATGAATGTATTCTAATATCTAGGTCATAGAGACATTCTCCAAGACCAAGGGCTCTCCTACTGAAAATATGAAGTCTATCTATCCTATGAAGATTGTTACAACAATTGTATCAATTCCCATATAGATGACTAATAATCCTAAGATCAAGTTTACTAATCCTCTATAACATATGCAACAATTGAAAGTGTCATTAGAAGAATAAGATATAATTATTAGACTTTAATATTATCTTATAAGAAAGTTAATTTTAATGATTAAATGTAGATTATTTTGATGCACTATCAGAGTCCTTCTCTAAGGATTCTACATAGACTTGATAGTCATACTATCAATACATCGGCTCATTGCAGTATTGGCATTATCCAACTATTTGGATGTCATATGTGTGTGGAAACCATAGAAGTACAACCAACTCTTTGACTTTCCTTCTAACCTAGATCCGACCCATGCTTCCACTACGCTCCTTTCATCTCTAAACAACCATTGCTTAAGACAAATGATATCTTATGTTGAATTCAAAAGATTTCAATATAAGAGTATTTACATGCTTCATTTAATTCATACAATATGAATATTATGAAGCTTCATGAATGACTAGAGTATAGATAGTAGGATGATGACACTCATCATATCTACATACATCTTAACTCTTAAAGACTTAGGTTCAGGTATGTATTCAAACATTGAATACATCATCTCTTATAGAGCCACCATTTTGCATAATACAGTTAACCATGTCATTCATGATTAAATGGCAAGAGCACATATGTATGACATAACATCTTTTTAGAT
This sequence comes from Ottelia alismoides, assembly GCA_037367405.1. Lineage (NCBI taxonomy): Eukaryota > Viridiplantae > Streptophyta > Magnoliopsida > Alismatales > Hydrocharitaceae > Ottelia > Ottelia alismoides. The sequence continues at coordinate 234,752 of JAZKJV010002169.1, read as the reverse complement.
TTTATAAGGATTATTTGACAATTGTGATCATCAATGATACACCACTTCCAAAGTACACTCAATGAGATCAAGACTATATAGACACATAAACCCTAGGATTGTAGTCATATCGTCTATTTAATTGTCATTCCTCATTAGTATTAGGAAACTTACACGTTCCAGCCACATACATTATGTGTCCAATTGCAAGTACAATATCTTGATCATGGATGCAATCCATGATATTTTACTGGTTATTGTTGAGTATAGCTTTGAGTGGGTTTAATAAGGATTATCTGAAATAAGAAATTTGCATAAATATATATACATATACATATATACATATTTTACTTTGATTTAGGGATTTCTATATCAAAGTTGTATTGCCTTGTCAACATTGAAAGTTCATTCCCGTAATCACTTTCAATGTAAGATATATTCTAACCATTATATCTCTAGAAAGATCTGGGATCTCCTTTCCTATCTTTGTTGCATCCCAATAATATGGGAAATTACAACGCAGATAAAAAGAAGCAGAAACTCATTCCGCCTTGCAAGTCCTACTTGCATTTCCCAATTAGGTCTTTAACACCCGAGTCCACCACCCCGAAGGTGATGTTGACCCGTTGTTAATTGAACCAACAATCAACAGGAATGGAACTCGTTATGCGCAATCCAATATCGCCCCAATAATATGAGGAACCGATACTTGGGTCACTACGTAGACAACCTTACTCTTTTGAGAAGAAAAGAGCCCAATCCAGATGCGCTTGCATGCAGGAGCTATCACTTCAGACAAGCACCTCCCATACACAATCCCTGGCGATGGAACCCTTCGCCTTGACGGGAGACCATGGATGTAACGTATGTGATCCTCCATATCATATTCAAATTTTAATTAATTACAATGAATCATATTCATGTAATTAATTCATCCAAGGGAAATACAACTCTATTCATAATAGAGTGTCTTAATTGGATATAATTAATTTAATCACATTAAATTAATTATCAATTTAATTCAATCAACAAACTTGATTGCTTAAAATAGTGGTATTATCTCAAAGTATGTATTATTCGAATTTTAATAATTAGAAAATACATCATGATATGTCAAGCATCATTCATTCCCTACCCACTGTCATGGTCAGTACCGACGGGAGTGGGACAGACCACACACGGTGCAACCTGCACCATATCTATCTCGGGAAAAAATAATGCCAAATCAATCACTTTGTACTTGAGATGATCATCGGTTTTTCAACCGAAATATACCATATAGTAATAATGAAAACCATTTTTATTATAAGAAAATTTGTTAAACAAATTCCCAAAACCTATTCAAGTAACAAGTTTGATGAGTGTATCAAGTAACCAATTGGTGATTTAGATCTAATCTAATCATTCATCGGTTGAGGCAATGTCATTTAAAGGAACAATTATTATTCTAATATTTCCCAAATATTATCTATAACTATTCCAGAAAATTAACCATTAATTTCACAAGATTCTTAAATGACAATCACAAGTTTTATGGTTGAGCAAGTAATGTTCAACAATGACCCCTACTTAGTAAAATTAACATATCTCATTTATTTTAAATCCAAATTAAGAAAAATCAATTTTCAGAGTTTGTTAATTTAGTTTAAAATAGAAAGATGTGATTAGCATGCATTTCTAGGCATTTTAAAAGAGTAATCAGCATCTTTATTACGTCACTAACTGCTATCCCCGAAACAGTGGACATAAGGTCACTAAAACAATCATATCTTGAGCAAACGACATCCAGATTATGCAAACTAAAATTCCACATTTTCCTTGTTTAATGGAAACATTATCCATGGATAAAGTCATGTTTAAACATTTTAAACAGGGCCAAAAATATCACAAAACAAGGCTACGAAAATTGAAATGCGACTAAAAATTTTCACGAACCCCAACAAGCCCAAATCTTCGCAGGTTCATGAATCGTGTATAAAAAAACTTTGACCTATGGCTCTGATACCACTTGAAGGATATGGGTAAAATCCTCAAGAGCATCATGGAAGAGTGAGGATCGCATCGTATGCAATCTGGAGTGACTAGTCGCACTAGTTGCTCCGAGCAGCAGAATTTAAAAACTTTTAAATGACAAAACCACATGATCCAAGAAAACTTCTTGGATTGTTTTATCTAAACCACAAATAGGTACTAGGGTTACCTCTTGAAGCATGGTTGCGATCGAGCCTCTAAACCAAGAGACCTCCTGTCTCAAGTCCGATCCAACAGAGGAGATGCTTGCGAGCACGTTGATGAGACGCGTACTCCTCGCAATCCATGTTGATGATCCAAGTAGCGGATCTCTTGATATCATCACACGAGATCCAACATCGTCTTCACGAGCGAGATGCACCGAAGGAGATGGAGATCCATGAGTATATGATCCGGCAGCATAAGGATGATGCTGTGGTGATGACGACTCTCCTTGGGCTCCGTGGTGGACGGCCACAATGGGAGAGAGGGAGAGCACCTTTGCGTGCAGAGAGAGAGCTTATGGATTTATCATGTATCTTGAAGAGCAAGGGGCGCCTCTTCTTAAATTGTGTTTTGGGATCCATGGATCTCAATCCATGGAAAACAAAAAATCAATGGATGAGATTGATTTGTGTTTCTTTCAATGACCATAATTTTATTGTGAAAATACAACAGTAATTAATTTAACTGAAATTAATATATAGATAAATCAATATATTTAAATTCTAACCAAATAAATTAATTATCATTGGAGATAATGTGGAGATAAACCACATCCCCGTAATAGGGGGATGACTACCAACATCTCATGAGATCGCATTATCTCATGAGATCTCATTATCTCTTGATATCTTCATGATTTACAACAACAATTGTTGTAAATTATTTCACAAAAAGAATTCATAATTATCTTTTGAAATATTACAATCATGCCATTGGAAAAATGTGAATCACATTCACATCCCCCCAAAAAAGTAAATTATATTTTAAATTAATAATCCAATGTGAATCTAATTCACATCAATAATTAATTAACAAATATGAATCACAATATGCTCTCTCTAATATATTATAAATCACATTTATAATATATATGATTAATATGAATAGTGCTATCCACATTATTCATATCCATGATAATTAAATCATATTTAATCATCTTCAATCTCTATTCTCATGTTCCCAAATAATATGAATCACATCCACATTATTCACATATTTGATAATTAAATCACGTTTAGTTATATTAGATAGCTCTTCTTATATGGATAAATAATACAAATCAAATTCATAGAATATTTTATGATTAAATCACATTGAATCATTCATATCTCAATGCTTGGATATATATAAATCAACAACAGAATCATTCTTGAACTCTTTCAAGGATAATGTGCTTTCTCCATGGATACTTGGAGATAAGGACCGGGCGATTGTATTATTCCATGTATCGTGACTTGGATATTGAGATCACATCTCAAATCCAGATCTTGCGGACCTCCCATAGATGCTTGATTAAATCAAGACTACAAATCTAATCTTCCCATTGCATCTGGATTACATTCAGATCAATGTCCAACATTTGGACCATGATCATATCAACTGAGAGGGGTCACTAAAATCCAGACCCGTTTCATCACTCCTTAGGAATGGAAGCGTCATGGTTATACAATCGTTTATGATCACATCACCCTCAAGTATTCCTAATACCTGTACATCCTGCATACTGGAAGACCTAGATTAAACCTGAAGTTTTAGACCTCTTTTAGACTGTCTCCTTCAGGGTTTCATCACTAAGTTTATCATTCATTCAATGGGAGTCAGTATCAATCATATACTTTCCAAAAGTACATATCATACCTAGGTGTTGATCATATACTTTCCAAAAGCATATATCAAATCTACAAATTCAGTCAAGCTTCCAAAGCGAGACGACCGTGCACTGAATTTGATTCTTCCCAATATCTCATGAGTGAGCTCTTATCTTCCGATTAAGTAAATAAACCTGTATGATCCCTTTGAGAGATCGTATTACTCATATGACCTTATATGCACACCATCTCGCCGGTATATAGACCTAGATTAGGCCATCAACCTATCAGTCTACCAAATGTACATACTCAGACATATCGTAACACATCTGTCTTCGGTTAGAGGATGCACGCCTATACCGTGACAGCATATGACATAGGTCTTTGGTTATCTTGATCTTGTTAAGTCAACTCTTTGACCTAACTAATCTGACACCTCTGAATCTCTATTCCTATGCAAAGGACCTACATCAAGAGGTCAGTACAATATCAGCCAAGTGAGAAAGGATTGCCATCTCCTACTTAGGCTGGAGATCATCTCTTAACAATCATTTGACGGTGCTTGATGAGTCCTCAATCTAACTCTTTAGATATTCATCCAAGCACCAACCTCTATGATTCGATAATTGAATCAACAACTATATGATCATTAAGATGACCTCATATCTAACCCTAATTGTACTAAGGGACCTATTATGCAAATTAGTTATTCTTCATTTCAGATTAAGGAGCAAATTGCAACAACATTTATTACATAATGGCTCGCCGTGGGCTTGTATGTCCAACAAAGAAAAGAAGGTCAATAAACACACAAGATGACCTTTTCAATTTTTTAAGGTTAAAAATGCTTGAAAATATGAAGAAAAAATATTTTTATGTTTTTCAAATATTTAGATATATTTTTGTGATTTTCGGGGATTTTTCCTATTTTTATATAATTTTATAAAAATATAACAAAAGCTAAACAGAAAGACAGTGCATAGTCAGCACAATATTACAGATTAAAAGAGCAATTTTGTAATAAAATTAGAGAAAAATGGCAACAAGCAGAAATCGAAATCTGATTTTTTTTATTTTTCTAAATTTTTAATGATTTTTACAAGTTTTTAAGAATTCTGTAATTTTTAGGGCTTTTATAAGGTTTTTTTGGACAAAATTACTACTACAGAAGACAGAGCATACAAAAATACACACATCAAAACTTTCGTGGAATTTTTCAGACAATTTTTATATTTTTTATGTTTTTTCTAAAATAAACAAAGCAATATTTTGTGGGTTTTTTATTTTTAGAAAATAAAAGACAACATAAAATCAATCCCAAAAATTACTACAAATACTATACGCTATCATGAGCCATCAATAATTTTTATATAATTTTTGGGCTTGATTTGAAGGCTATTTAATCAAAAAAAGGTAGACAGTTCACATAGACCTACTTGAAATTATGCTAAAGTTCCTAGACCAATAAATAACTCGTATAGAAACCTCAGAGACAATTTTGCAAAATGTCCAGAGTATTCAAGCATAGGCTCAAATAACCACACACAGGGGCATAAATGCAAATACCAAAAATAGTCATTCAAAGCATAACATGGCAAAAGTTCAGGATAAAGCATGCAAATACACCACAAAACCACGTGGGACGGCACGTGAGTTAAACTCAACTTGATTGAAATGCAAATACTAAAAGTTCGAGGTCCAAACTTTAAAATATATGAACTACATGTTTATTTAAGGGACCATATAAAGCGTAAAAATACAGGATAAATAATGCAATATACCCTCGCAGGGCGCATACGGAATACGTGAGTCCACGTGGCAAGCTCTAAAGAGATGATGGTGTACAGTCCTGATCACTGGCAGGCAGATCTCATGGTTCAGGGTATGTCCCCTACGTGCGGTCGGATACATCAAAATGTGTCAAATCCAATAATTGCAGCAACCTTCTATCGGGTGGCTATGATACGATCTAGCAAGCGGAGGGCCATCCGACGGTGGAGGAAGGTGCTGGAAAAACACCTCCCCATTGAGCTTCGATCGAGCGAAGGAGGAGATCCACCAGCCTGATTGAAGAGCGAGGAGTTCCACTAGCTTCATGAAAGCACGACGCATCGGGATGGAAGGCCTGATGGAGGTGGCAACGGTCGGATGTTCGTAGCGATGGCCGACCACCTGGGGGTGCTCTGCCTGAGCAAAAAAGGAGCTCAAGAGGGGTTCCTTGCAAGCTAAGGTACCTGCAATGCTAAGCAAGGGCTTGGGGTGAAGCGTTGATCTGGGTTATTGAAGCTAAAAGGGAAAGAAGCGACGATGGATGGGATTAAATCTCTTGCAAAGATGGTAGATGGAGTGTTTTAGCCTTAATCTCAACCTAAGGGATGAGTCTAAGGTTGACCAGATTGCGGTGCGAGATGGAGAGCGATACTGTGAGTCGATCTGAATAGCTGGGTGTGGATATCGATGCTTTTACCAGCAGGTCAGAGCAGGTGGACTTGCGGTGGAGCGTAATGGAAGATCGAATCAGACTGAAAAAGGGAGGCAAAATAGGCTATACTTGTGGATCTGAATGAGCTCAGGAACATCTGGCGACGATGGGAGTCGGGGTTGTGGCCTCGACCTCACTGCGGAAGTTAGGGAGGCGAGACGTGGTGGCGCTCGCCGGCCACGTAGCTGAGTTGATGCTTCGGGACACAAACACTCGATCCAAAGGGCTCCTCCAGTTGCTGTCAATCCACTGAAGATTCCTAGGGATGAGACAAGGGGCGAGGCACGAGCTGCCGCACTGGGAAGATAGAGGAGGTGATTTATAGCCGACTCTAGGGTCTCCAAAGATCAATCGGTAGCGTGTAACCCTAGGAAGATCCGTGGCTTCCTAGGGATCTGTGAGGATCACAGATCCTAGACGAAGCGACGGACGAGAAATCAGGGTGAGAGGCTGCTGGAATCAGGCTGGAAAAAGGGGAGAAGTAGGTCTGGCAAAATGGTTCGGGTCTGGTCAACCCTAGAAGAGGGCATTGACTCAGGTCAACAAAATGAGATGGACCAATCAGAAGGAGCGTAGAATAAGGACAAGCCACGCTACATGACAAAGTAGAAGAGAAAAATAAAGATAATTACATAAAAAATAATAAATGAATTTAAATGAAAATTGAATAAAATGAAAAAACTTTATTTTTTTCAAGGAATTTTTCTGTGATCTTTAATTATTTTTTTGAAAAATAAATTAGTATATATATAATATAATGTGATATATACATGTATAATTTACCTATTTATTTTGTACACTTATTTTTATTTTGTTATTTGTACATAAATACCCTAATTTTGTATTTTATTTATTTTCAGCATATTTTTAGGAGTACAAAATAATTTTTATTTTATTTTTATGATCTTTTTACAGGTATAGAATAAATTGGGAGTGAGACATATATACTTGTATTTTGTACACGTGAGGGAGGATTTTATTTTTAATTTTCTTTTTCTTTTTATGATTTTTGTTTTATTTTAATGATTATATACAAGGAGGTAGAAACAATATTTTATTTTTATTTTATTAAAAAAATTATTTACATATATGGGTAATATGTACAACATATAGTAATCCCTATCTCTCTCTACTTATTGTCTTTGGCCATCAGGACAAGGTTTGACCTTGTCTTGTGGTTCGGGTCACTCTGTATTTATTATAACCACCACCTTCCTTTTTCTTTTCCTTTATTCTTTTATTTTCGCACAAATACGGGCTAATTATACAATTTCAACATATGCATGTTGAATGCTAACTTATTGTACTTACACTAATTTACATGATGCTTTGCCGAGATAAATAGCTAAATAAAAGAATAAAGATTGAGAATAAGGGATTCATCACCCTTCTATACTTTACCTTTGTTAGTCCCTTAGCAAACACTTATTTTAAAAAGAAGTGAAAACGAAAATAAAAGAAAAAGGAGAATCATGATTGATTATTAATCTTGTCTTCATTAAATTGAAGTATGGAGCTCAGTCAGACCTTTAGATTATTAGTTTGTTGAAACCTTATTTGGACCTAGGTTTAAGACTCAATATCCCCCTAGTTCCACCATTCAATGGTTAAGACTCCTCAATAATCCAGATCAGAACATGTTTACATAAACAAACTCTAATGACCATGAATCTTTCCTTGTACTGTGTAAGTGTTATGTAGCTCCCCACCTCAAAAATGACAAAGAAACATCCTCCCTCAACAAGGTAACTCTAATTCCTCAGTCTAGAAACTTTTTCCTCGAGGAGTAGGTGATTTCTTTCTAAGTTCAATTGCAACCTACTCAAGAAGAGGGGAAATAAGAGAATGAACCATGACCAGTGTAGCCATGTATCCTAGGGAACCCAATCAGTGTAGCTAAGTCTCCCGATGCTAGCTTCATGCGATGAGAAGGTGTAACATTTCTTTGCTTTATTTTACTATATACACTCCGACAGGCATTTTATTTTCAATCAGGCCTGTCTACTTTTTTAGAATTTCTTTTGCACATTTTTTTGAATGTGCATATGTACAAACTATCTACATGGTTCAACATATATACATAAGGACTTTTTCCTCTTGAGCCAGTAGACTATCCCTCTTTTGAAGCATTATTGCAACCCACAACTCATGTCTTTAGACCATAACACCGTCAGACCAAGTTGAGGCACACTTCCTTCCCTAAAGGAAGATATGAGGTTCTTCCTAGAAGTACTACCCTCGTATGCTACCCCAAGCCAAAGGAAATTGTCTCCTCATCACCTCATTCATAGAGGGATATGTGTATGGTGTTGGTGCAAGTAAAGCCATTGTCTATGAGAGTCATGTGTACGTTGTTAAGTTTTCTACATAGGCTCATCAAGATGACATGTGAACATAGCCTAGTGGACTTAAAGAATTAAGTCACCCATGGATCTGAAAAGTCTTAACTCCAAATCCTTTAAGATTCCTCTTATCATTAGGTGGATTAAGGTCTTAACCAAGCTCCATTTTTCATTTTAATTCCAGACTAGCTTAATGTCAACTACGGTTCAGAAGAATGTACAAATATTTACAACAATATCTTTATGAAAAGTTTTTGAAAATGTTTGAATGTGTGCATGGATGCATAAGTTTTGCAAACTATTTACAAACATTTACACAAGGGTTTTTGCAAACTTTTATATTTCAAACATTTTACAAAAATTATGTACTATATACATAGTTTTGATACAAAAATATTTACAAACACTTTACAAGCAAAACATTTTTACAAACCTTTGTACAACAATAATTTTTATAAATAGCTATGTATGTGAAACAAATATTTTTATGTACATAAATTTTTTTAATTTTTGTGATTTTTTGGTTTTGGTTTTTAGCCATTTTATTTATTAACACACTCACACAAAGTACGAGTTATGGCTAAAGTATATGTGTAATATACATGACACCCCCTATACTTAGCTTGAAATGTCCTCAGAGTGATCAAAGAGCGATGAAGAAGACACAACTCATGCTTAGTATAAGGAAGTTAAAAGAAAATCTATACTACAACGATGAATAAAAGAATGGAATGAATAGAAGTTGGTGATCCCCCTATACTTAGGATCAGGTAATCCTAAGAATAGCAGACTGTACACAAAGGGAAAACTGTGTAAAAGAACGTACATGGTCTACCTCCCCTATACTTAGGGTAAAATATACCTAAGTATAGGAAAAAAATAGAGGTAAAAAGAATCAAAAGAATAATAAAAAATCTGGCACCCCCTATACTTAGGGCAAAGTACACCCTACGTATAGCATAGTCATAAGATGCAAATGGGGTGTTAGACTAAAGAATGATATGATATGGACATCTGGATCTATACAAGGTGGAGAACACTTATAATCAGGCATGGTAGCAACTGATATGAGTCAAAGACAACATTGAATGCAAAATGAATCGGGGTGGCGTCAACAATCACTGAATCATGGTCTAGAAATGGCTTGAGGCGTTCATCGTTGACACGAAAGGTGAACTCAGATGACATCTCAGATATGTCGATACTGCCATTGTCATGCACCTTTCAGACCAGGTATGGTTCTTTCCACTTACTCTTTAATTTCCCTTGAAATAATCTTAACCTGACATCAAATAACCACAATCTCTGATCTGGCTCAAACTGCTTATGGCTGGTATGAGAATCACACCATTCCTTTACTCGCTCCTTATATTGTAGGCTATTTGAAAAGGTTGTATCACCAAGCTCCTCTAAGGCTGCCAATTGTGCCTTTCTTTATCACCTATACTCTCTGAATTCAATAATATCTTAGTGACATCCCATAGTGACTTATGCTTAATCTCAACAGGTAAATGGCAGGGCTTGCCATAAATGAGACGAAAAGGAGATGTACCCAAAGGAGTCTTGAAGGAAGTCTGATATGCCCACATGACCGAGTTCAAAAGCTGTGATCAATCCTTTCGATCTAGATGGACTACCTTCTATAGTATCATCTTGATGTCCATGTTCAACACTTCAACAAGACCATTGGTCTGAGGATGATATGGAGTGGCAACTAGATAATATATGCTGAACTCGTTAACAAGGGCCTTTATCTTGTAGTTGAAAAAGTGAGCCCCCCTTCGGATATTAATACTCTAGGCACCCCGAATCGTGAAATGATATTCTTCCTCAAAAATCTACAAACAGTCTTAGTATCTACGATTCGGGCGAGTATGGCCTCAACCCAACGACGCACAAAATCAACAACCAACATAATGTACTCAAACCCCTGACTATTAAGGAATGCACCCATGAAATCAATACCCCATGCATCAAAAACCTCACAGAAGTGAATGGGCTGCATCAGCATCATATCGCGTTGTCCACATGTGCCCATCCTCTCATAGTCAGTACACCTCTTCATGTATTCATCAGAATCCTTGAAGAGAATAGGCCACCATAGGCCGGATTGGAGCACTTTCTGTGTTGTTCTCCTCCTAAAATGATGCCTTCCTGCCTTAAGCTTGTGTCAATAAGTGAGGACACTGTCGTGATCCTCCTGAGGAATGCACCGATGCCAGATGCTATTCCATCCTTCATGATAAAGGATGGGATGCTCCCAATGGTAGGACTAAGCCTTCGCAAGGAAGGTCTCAAGTTTTTGTCTGGGCCAACCTTGTGGAACTTTCTTGGCAACAAGATAGTTCACAATGTTGTCATACTATGGGAGAGAGGCAATATCAAGGATCACCTCATCTGGGAAGGTCTCTGTAATGGGATCAGTCTGCTCAGATTCCTCAAGATGTTCCAAACGGGAGAGATGTTTCATCACCACATTCTTAACTACAGGTTTATCCTTATTCTCAATATCAAACTTCTGGAGTATAAGGATCCATCTAATCAGTCTCTCGCTTTGGCATCCTTCTTTGCCTTGAGGTACCTGATGGAGGTGTGATATGTATAGATAGTCACTTTGGATCCAAGAATATGTGATCTGAATTTGTCCAAGGTAACAACTACGATTAGAATCTCTTTCTCTGTGACAATATAGTTCCACTGAGCGACATCCAATGTACTACTAGTGTAGTGAATGGCAAATGGTACTCCATCCCTCCTCTGTCCTAGTACGACCCCTATGGTAAAATCAGAGGCATCCATCATGATCTCAAATGGGAGAGATCAATCAGGTGGCTGAAGGACAGGAGCCTCAACAAATAAGCATTTGAGAGTCTCAACTGATGCAAGACACTTATAGTCTACAACAAGCTCAGTGTCTTTCATCAGCATATTAGTCAACAGTCGAGAAATCCTGCTGAAGTCGTGAATAAAACGTCGGTAGAAACGTACATGCCCCAGAATAGACCGTAACTGCCGCAAGTTGGATGGTGGATTGAGTTTCTTGATGATATCCACCTTGGTTGGATCAATCTTCATGCCCCTGTTAGAGATAATATGACCAAGCACCATCGCCTGAGTCACCATGAAGTAACTCTTCTCCCAAGATAAAACAAGATGGACCTCTATGTAGTGCTGAACCACTCGGTCTAGGTAGTCAAGACAAGCATCAAACCCATCATCATAGATCGAAAAGTCATCCATGAAGACCTCTAAATAGTCACCCACCATGTCCGAGAAAATGGACAACATACACCTTTGGAATTTCATCGGGGCGTTACATTGACCAAAGGGCATCTGTCTGAAAGCATAAGTCCTTACTCACTCACAATTGTAGTGATGCCCGTATTCTTGGACACCACAAGTAATGTACTAACCCACTTGGAGTCGGAGATGATGTAGATAAAATCGGTGCTCCACCATTTCGATATTTCCTCCATGACAACCTCTCGCAGATTTAGGTTCAACCGTCGTTGGAACTCATGCGATGGGTTAGCATCCTCTTTGAGATAGATATGGTGGGAGCACATGGCTTGACTTATCCTATAGAGATCAGCTACACTCCATCCTATTTCTTTGTTGTTTCATTCAAGAACCTCCATCAGACGAGATTCTTGCTCTCCAGTCAAATTTGTTGAGATAATGATTGGGTACATCTCATGCTCACCCGCAAGGAATCTATACTTCAGCGATTGTGGCAAAGGATTCAATTCCGGACAACTGGAAGTTAGCAAATCTGGCCTCTAAAATGTCTGAGTGAAGGCAAACAGATCTGAATGTGAGAACTCTTGCTGATCATGCAAAACCGGTGAAGACAGCTCTACTGGTATGTTTGTACTCGGTGTTGGCACGGTCTCCATCCTAGTTTCTGGCTCTATGGAAATCAGATAAGGAAATAAGTCATCAAACTCTGCCCAATATATGTCTGAATTCAGGGGATCTAAATCAGAATCACATGACACAAAATCTGCTTCACTATCCTGAATGTGGTCATCAGCCTCAAAAGTGTCCTCAGCCAGGAGTGTGCTCTCCGAACTCTCCTCTGCTAGAAGCTGTGAATCTGCGTCATCTGAAGTTGAGAGAAGGGATCATGAAACATGGTCGAACCAAGCATCTTCATCATCAGTGATCACAAAGTCGCACTCCTGGTGGACATCTCGCTCTACCTCTGTCATCTGCTCTACATCACTAAACTACTTTGAGGAAGTTGAATCTCGTGCTCTAGTCTCGTCAATCATCTCTATTTGTATACTCTCACCCTTGACATAAAAGTATACCTTCCCACTATCATGGTAGGACACCTCCTTAGCTTTGGCCAAGAATGGTCATACTAGAATGATGGGGGTATCGACCACAGATTAAGGGATTTCCAAGTCCAATACAACGAACTCCATGGGAAATTTCAGACCTTGAATTGTGAAGACTACAACCTTCAACAACCCCTTTGGCCTCTTGATAGATCTATCAGCAAATTGAAGGATTGTCCTGCTCTGTCAAAGAGGGACAAATTTGAATCGATCGAGTAAGGCTGCTGGAAGGAGGTTGATAGAAGAGCTATTGCCTAATAGAGTACGATCAAATCTCTACTCATAAATGTGACATCTAACATAGGGAGCTCTCGCATCTAGCCTCTTGGTTGGCAGATGGTTTAGAATAGCGAAGCAGGTGGCACAAGTCAACACATGGATTTGTTCCTAATGGTTCCTCTTCTTCCTATGGATAGTGGTCTTCTCTCTCAAGTTCTTCTGAAAGAGAGAAATGTGCTTGAAAAGCCTCTTACTACCCTTACCAATTCGATCAAATTAATGGTCAAATTAATTATTTGTTCGTTGTAGTCGGATAATAAGAGCAGATCAAAAACCACTTTTAATTAAAGTCAAATTAATCACGAGTGGCAAATTTATTTTACATGGGCAAGCACAAGGTCGAACTCAGGGAGGCAGCTGTCTTCTTAGGTAGATTTTAAGCAGATTTCCAAAGTCTGATTTTCAGGAGATGTTTTGCTTTTGATCTTTTTCAATATATTTCATGCAGGAAGTAAAAGACACATGCACAATCGAGCCAGTTTACAAGTTAATTCAAAAATATGGTCAAATTGATTCCAAAAATTATGAAACTTGGCCAGGTGGTAGAATATGATGAAATGAAGCTACACTAATATTTTTGGAATTTTCTGACATTGGATGAATTTACTATGAATTTTAAAATTAATGCAAATTTTTGTGATTTTTGGAGTTGCAGAGAAATTACTATGAATTAAAAGGAATAAATATGCAAAATATGACAAAATCCCACCAATTAATTAATAGAAAAATTCACTGATCATAGAAAAATGTGCCAAGTGTCGCATATGAAAGATGGCAAAGTAAGCTACACAATGCAATTTTTAAAATTGAAAAATGATTTAAAATGAGTGCCTAAATATGCGTGCAAAGAGAGGGGTGTAAATGCAATTACATGAAACAAAATTGATAAAAAGTAAACGTGTTGACAGGGACTGATTTGCAATTACCTATAATGTTGAGGGGGTGGATGTATAATTTCCATAGAACACGTGCTCCTCGCGTGGGTTCTCCTGGCAGGGAATGGAATGCAAATACAGAAACCTCCAGGGGCCTCGCTGCAAATTGCCCAGGCCGCACGATCACGTGAGGTCCAAGGCTCGCTGGACTTCAGAGGCTCGGGTCGAGGCGCGGGTGACTCTGGAGGTTCAGACTTGGCTCGGTAGGAGGCTTGGCTAGATTCGATGTATCCGAGCCTGGTGGTCGGAGAAGAGGCTCGGATCAGGCGACGTGGCTCGATCTGGACCGTGGATCAAGTGAAGATCCAACGACGTTTGGAGCGCGATGGAAACAATGACGTGGCGTGCTCTAGAAAGGAGGATCCTCCTGATCCGATGTCTACAGCTGATGGCGACGTGGATGGCTCCGAACCATCCGATCAAGGGGATCAGATGGCTGTTGGGCTTCGTGCCCAACGATCCTTCGCCTCCTACGGTGGAGGAGGCTGTACTCCGGTGAAGCGGACATATCTTCGCCTCCTCCTCCAGTCGTCACTGAAGCTTGTCGGAGGTTGCTAAGGAGCTGGGGAAGGTCGTGGGAGCGTCAGGTACTAGCCGGAGGTCTCAGTTGAGGTCAGGGTGGACTGGAGACCGACAGCTGCGAAGCTCGAGCTAAGCTCCGATGAAGTTCCGGTCAATGAAGTAGAAGTACCTGCAAGGGGTTAGCAGTATAGCCGAGGCGTGCAAGTGTACGTGGAGTTATTGGGAGTGATGTGCGAGGCCTGAACAGAGAAGTGGGGGTTCGGTGATCGCGATCTGCCAAGGTGGCAGAGCTGGCATCGGTGGGTAGTGGAGTGTGTCATCGGAGTGAATGGAGTATGGTGCGAAAATCAGAGCTTCAAGGAGAAGCTCGGTGGAAGTTCAGCGGAGCATGAAGTGAAGGAAGGGTGGCGAATAAAATGGGAGAAAAAGCAAGTAAAATAAGAAGAAGATCAGAGAGGATATGGAGGAGTCTACCTGGGGAATGGAGCGCGATGAAGTGCTCCTGGTCGTCGCTCGACGGACAGTAGGCAGTCCTGAGCTCGTGCTGCTCGCGGAGGAGCTGTGACACGGTGATGGAGGGCCGTGGATCTCGCTGGAGGTGGATCTCGGTTATCGCTCACCTTCACGTCAAATTGCTGTCACCAACTCGAAGGTGGGAGCTCGGAGATACCCTCCGTGATGGCCGATAGGCTTGAAGGTGATTGGAGATGGAGTATTTATAGGGAGGAGGTGAGAGTATAGGTGACTAGGCGACGAGGTTCGTGAAGGTCGTGGAGCGACGTGTGCGAGATTCATGGGGATGGTGGAGGTCGGCGAGGATATGGGTGTAATGGGCTACAAGATGGAGGTGATAGGGGGCAGAGAGAACGACTGGAGTGGGGCCGAAAATAGGAAGGGGGAGGCGAGCGCGCGAGGTGGAGATCGTGGGAGAGAGAGCGTCTGGAGGTTGAAGACGGGTTCTTAACTTTTGGATCGAGTGATCCAACGGCAAGGAGAAGGGCGTAAGGGGATCGCCTGGATTACATAAAAGTGGTGTGATCAGAGGGCTACGGAAGCGAAGCGTGGAGGGCGTAGGTGAAGGCACCGAGGGATGAGTGGGATGAGATCTGGCGGATCTAATCAAAGGTCCAGGGGTAGTGCAGAAGCGTGTGGTGGAGATGGAGGTTCTTTGAGGAGATCAGATGGCTCATGAGTCAACATGTGGCGTGTTGAGGGCAAGGCGCTAACAGATGGCCCGGATTTGATCTGGGGGAAGATCGGATGGTTGAGATCAGCGGTGCAAATGGATGGCTTGGATCTGAAGAGAAGGAGGGGATCATGCGGTTAAAATGCAAGGGCGCGTGACACGCAAAGAAGCGGGCCGCGTGGCGCAATCATAGAGTGCCACGTGGCCTGCTTTGAGTGGCTGGGAAGAAAAAAATAAATTTACAGAGAGAAGGAGGCTGAATTTGGAAAAACTCAAAACATGAAAGTTGTATATCTCGATGAGATCTACAAGTTTTTGTTGACCAAAAATGGGGATGAGGTAAAATATGATACAAAAAATACCTGCGTACAAATATACACATAGTATACAAGGGGGCCCAAAAACCCAAGTTTTGCATACGAGCTCCGAATTGAATGAAATTAGTCTTATTTTAAAGTTCGTCTGGATGTGTATTCATCTGAAGGTGATTAGACCTAATTCAAAGTTTGTAATAGAGGGATATTGGCATTCTAAGGTCTAGGATCTCCAACTGGGTTTGGGGCTTTATTGGGTATTTTACAAGATAGGGATTTTGGTCGTCTTCCTTACATTATTAACTAATAATGCACACAGTATAAGGGAGGTGTTATTTGATTTAAGAGGGGATATAAAATACAAATAATTAGGTGAGTTATTGGTGGATATTTTACAAGTGGATTTTACAAATGAATTGGCTTCTTATTTAATGCAAACATGAATGCTAAAATGCATGTATTGTGGATTGATGCATGAATGCTATTGATGCAAGATAGCGGGAAATCTGCTGCTAAATACCCGAGGACAGAGATTCATCAACCCCCTATACTTAAACCTTGCCCATCCCCGAGCAACTAAATGAAATGCAACAGTGAAATGATTTTGGGTTCCATACCAAGGTCATGAACAAAAGTTGAAAATGGAGCTTCACTCGACCTTTAGATTAATTGTGTGGCGGAACCTTATTGGGATCTGAACTTAAGACCTAACAGACTTCGAGTTCCTCAAGTCTTCTATTCAAGATGCCATAATAGTCAGGTCAGAACAAATCCTCATACGTAAATTTCTGATGACTATGATTCTTACTTGTACTTTGTAAGTGAAATGTAACTCTCCACATCAGAGATGGCTAAAAAGCAACCTCCTCTAACAAGGTAACTCTAATTACCCGGTCCAGTAACTCTTTCCTCGAGGAGCGGGGTATTCCCTTCAAGTTCAAGTGCCACCAGCTCTAGAGGAGGAGGTGGAGAAAAGAATGGACGGTAGCTAGTGTAGCTACCTATCCCGGGATGCCTGACCAGTGTAGCCAAGTCATCCAGCTGCAGACTTCTTGCTAATATACATACTCCGACAGGTATTTTATTTTCTATCTGGCCTGTCTACTTTTTTGGAGTTCTTGCATTTTTTTCTCTTTTTTTCTTTTGTTTTGAAACTATATACAAGGTGCAGCATGTACATCATGAGTTTTTCCTCTTGAGCCGATAGACTATCCCTCTTTTGAAGCATTATTGCAACCCATAGCATCCTGTCCTCAGACGCCAACACCACCAGACTAGGTTGAGATGCACTACCCTCCCTAGAGGAGGATCGATGTTTCCACCCGTGTGCTACTCCAAGCTAAAGGATTCTACTTCCTCACCACCTCATCAATGAAGAGCTACGTGCATTGTGCTTGTCCAAGTTAGTTCACTATCTAAAAGAATCATGCTTGTGCACGAGATATTGTACTTAGACTAATCAAGATGACATGTGAACATAGACTTGCGGACTCAAAGAATTAAGTCACTTGACCTGAGAAATCTTAACTCCAGCTCCTATAAGGTCCCTCTAAAATTAGGTGGATTAAGATCAAATCAAGTCCATCCTCAACATCTATTCATAACTTGGTTTAGAACCCACTACCTTTTCACCTTGCATATGCAAGATATGTAGATGAGGTGCAGACGACATGCTATGTAGATGAATGAAATGCAAGACTCTGTTTCTTTTCTTTTCAGATGCAGAGATGATGTGCAAGAGAAAAATAAGAAGCCTTTGAATTTTTCATTGTTTTTAATTTTTTATGAGAGTTTGGTGTACCTCCTATAATACAACATTTCAGAAGAGTTTTATAAGTATTATATAGATTATACAAGTGTATTTTACAAAACAATTTCTCCAATTTATTCATCCCGTAATTATTAAGTAATATATACAGAAAATACGTGAAAGTACGAGCTATGGGTAAAGTATATATGTAATATATACACGCCTCCTATACTTAGCGTGTGCTATGTCCTCGGAGCACAAAAAGCGATGAAAAAGACATAGCTCGTGGTAAGTGTAAGAGAGCTAAGGGAGAGAAAATGTGTAGAAGTCGTCCTGCCCCCTATACTTAGGCTCTAGCAGCCTAAGTGTAGAAGAGGGTCAAAAATGGGGCAACCGAGGTCAAGAAGAGAGAGGGATGATTATATACAAGGTGGACATCGGTCCCCCTATACTTATTCTTAGGTAAGCCTAAGTATAAGACTGGTGTGAGTATGATGAACAATGTGATCTGAAGGATGTGCATAGAACAGACTCAGGTGGCTCATCCCCCTATACTTAGGATATGGTCATCGTAAGTATAGTCATAGATGGATATAGATGAAGCTGGGATGGCTCATTAGAGTCGTGGAAGAGAGCAGAATGTACAAGAATGATGGATATATACAAGGGTGTCGGTCTGAATATTTCAAGATGCTGCTGATGGCGAGAGCTCACTGCTACAAGGTCTCATGGGTGGCTCGAAGTGCATCCGCTGTATCTGTCTCATGCATGAATACAATCTCCTCGACATGTACTAACTGCTCATTGGACTCGACGAAGTGCTTCAATAATTGTCCATTCACTAGGAATGCCGGTGCGTTATCTGTGAGATTTGAGATCTCGACACATCCACTATCATGCACTGTACTGACAATGAATGGGCCCGTCCACTTGGACTTCAACTTGCCTTGGAAGATCTTCAGCCTTGCATTAAACAACCATACCTTCTGTCCAGGAACAAAGGTCTTTCGTCTGATATATTGATCGTGCCAATGCTTAACCTTGTCTTTGTACACCAAACTGTTGTCGTATGCACGGTTTCGGACATCCACAAGCTCATTAAAATCCATTTCTCTCTGCTTCTGCCCAAGGTGCGTGTTCCAGTTGACTTTCTTGATTTCCCATTCTGATTTATGCACTATCTCTGCGGGGCAAATGGCACAGCTTTCCGAATAGCATTCGGAATGGAGAGGTTTCTAACGGTGTCTTGTAAGCTGTCCTATAAGCCCATAGGACTTGATCCAATATCTGAGACCAATCCTTCCTGTTTGGGCAGACAAGCTTTTGCAATATAGTTTTCACCTCCCTATTCGACACCTCAACATACTATTAGTCTGTGGGTGGTAAGGACTGGCGACACGGTGTTTGATGCCGTAGTCCTTCAGAAGGTTCTTCACATCTTTGTTTACAAAGTGGCTACCCTCATCTGATATCAACATCTTGGGGATCCCGAACCTAGAGATGATATGATCTCTGATGAATTTACAGACAGTCCTGCTGTCTGCGGCTCAGGTTGGGATAGCCTCTACCCATCTAGACAGGTAGTCTGCTACAAGAAGGATATACTCGAATCCGTGGCTAACAAGGAATGGGACCATGAAGTCGAAGCCCCAAACGTCAAAAACATCGCATATGATGACAGGTTGCATCGGCATATCAACCTTGGAACCAATGGTTCCTCCCATTCTCTAGCATACTAGGCACGACTTCGCAAAGGTGATGGCATCGCGAAACAGAGTTGGCCGGTAAAAGCCACACTGAAGTACCTTCCATGCAGTCCTCTTCCCGGAGTGGTGTCCTTCTGCCTCCAAACTATGGCATAAAGAAAGGACACTCTGGTATTCCTCCTCAGGAATACACCGTCTCCAGACACAATCCGGTCTTTCAAAGAAAAGGATCGGATCCTCCCAATGGTAGTGTCTAGCATCCGACTTCAGTCGGTCAATGTGGCTCTTGGGCCAATCCTCGGGAACCTTTTTGGAGACAAGATAGTTCATGATATTGGCATACCATGGAAGTGAGTCGATAACAAAAATCGACTCGTTGGGGAAGGAATCTCAAATTCTAGACGGGAGAGATGATCGGCTACTATGTTCTTCTTTCCAGGTTTATCACGAATATCCAAATCAAACTCCTGGATAAGCAAAATCCACCTAAGAAGACGTGCCTTTACGTCCTTCTTTTCCATCAAGTATCGTAGCACCGTATGGTCAGTGAACACAATTACCTTTGATCCGATTAAGAGATCTGAACTTTTCCAAGGAAAACACTACCGCAAGCATCTCTTTTTTCGTAACTATGTAGTTACGCTGAGCGGTATCAAGCACTTTGCTTGCGTAGTGAATTGCAAACGAGATGCCATCCCTCCTTTGTCCTAACACAACCCCAACAGTGAAATCTGATGTGTCCGTCATGATCTCAAAAGGTAGAGACCAATCTGGGGCCTGTAGGATCGGGGCGTCCATGATCATTCCTTGCAGTAGCTTAAAGGCCTCAAGACATTTGTGATCAACAATAAAATCCATGTCCTTGCCTAAAAGATTAGTTAGCGGTCGGGAAATATTAGAAAAATCTTTAATAAATCTTTGATAGAATCTGACATGCCGAGGAATGACCGCAACTATTTAATGTTGGTGGGTGGCTGGAGTCGTCTGATCACGTACACCTTGGAAGGGTCAACCTCCATTCCTCTCTTGGAGATTACGTGCCTCAACACAATGCCCTCCGTCACCATAAGTGACTTTTCTCCCAGGAGAGCACCAGATTATCCTCACAACAACGTTTGAGGACTAGGTCCAGATTCCTAAGACAGGAATCGAAGGAATCACCGTGGACCGAGAAGTCATCCAGGAAGACTTCCAGGAATTCACAGACCATTTCGGTGAATACAGCAATCATGTACCTTTGAAAAGTACCTGGAGCATTGCATAACCTAAAGGGCATGCGCTTGAAAGCATAGGTACCAAAGGGGCATGTAAACGTGGTTTTTTCCTGGTCCTCTGGAGCTATGGCTACTTGATTGTAGCCCGAGAACCCATCCAAGAAGCAGAAGAATTCTTACCCTGCTAGTTTCTCTAGGATCTGATCAACGAACGGTAGGGGGAAATGATCCTTCTTCGTCGCAGCATTCAAGCACCTATAATCCACACAGACGCGCCACGACGTGGGCACTCGTGTCAGGATCTCCTCTCCGTCCACATTGGTGGTCGTCTAAATTCCCGACTTTTTCGGGACAACATGAATCGGGGCCACCCATTTAGAGTCGCAGATGGGATAAATGAAATCCGCATTGCACCATTTCTCTATCTCCTTCTTCACTACCTCTCGTAAAATTGGATTCAAACGACATTGGAATTCACGAGAGGGTTGAGCTTCATTCTCCAAGTAGATATGGCGCGAACACAGAGCGGGATTTATCTTGTGGAGATCGTAAATGCTCCAGCCTATCGCCTTGCGGTTTTTCTCCAAGATCTCTAGCAAGCGAGATTCATGTTCCTCGGTCAATCGCGAACTGATGATGACCGGATATTTCTTCTCCTGACCTACAAGGAAGGCATATTTTAATGTTGTGGGTAAAGGCTTGAGATCAGGTAATGTGTGGTCATATAGGAAGTGTGGCTCAATCAAATCTGATTCAGTGTTGAAAGTGGCTAGATCTGTCTCTGAAATTACTGCCACCAAGTCATTCGGCTCTGGAGTTGGATTGTCAAAAGTTTCCATGCAATCGGCAAAAGCCTCGTCCGACTCGTCATCCTCATCTTCTGATTATCGTAAAAGAGGGAAGGACTAAGAGGCCCAGCTGGGCCTCTAAGTCATCGAAGATGTAAGGCGATGCAGGTTTTGAGTTGTACTCGTTTCTGACGACCTCGCAAACTGACTCATCACTGGATCATCTCTGGAGGGAGGGACTCATTTGTGCTGGTTGGGTTTTGTCTCCATGGCCCAACTGTGTCTACATGGTCGCAGTCTACTTCAGATGAAGAGTACTCGGTGCTGAATTTGGAATCCGGTCTCTGCCATCTAGTTTGCTTCATCTCAAATTCCTCATCTCCGCCTGGAGTTTGGAACTAGATCTTCCCGATCATGTAATCAAACAAGGCCCCTTCTTTTTTGAGGAAGGGCCTGCCTAGGATGATCTGGGAATCTCTCCAATGATTAGGGGTTTCCATATCTAAGACAGTAAAGTATATCATGTATTCTTGACCCTCGACTTTGATGACAACATTCCTCAATTCTCCTTGGGACCTCTTGGTTGATTTATCAGCGAACTGAAGGAGGGCTCTAGATTTCCTAAGAGGTCCAAGATTAAGTCGTTCATAGAGGGTTGTAGGCATTAAGTTGATTGAGTAGCCGTTGTTTAGGAGAGTGCGTGCAAACGCAATGTCATTGACATGACTCAATACAAAATGTGCACCCATGTCTCTTCGTTTCCTTGGAAACGAGTTCTTTTGCGCAAGTCGTGGCTATGGACAGAACGTGTTTCTCAACACAGCTTTTGGTCTTCCTGCTAACCCTAGTAGGTGTGTATCTCACCTTAAGGTATCTCTGAAACGCAAGTGTCATCTCCACGTACTTGTTAAAGGAATTGTGACCTTGATATGTTTGTTACAAAACTCTGCCATCTCAGGGTCATCTTTTTGGATTTTTTTAGTTTTATTCTTTCCACCCTTAAGAGCTCGGGGAAAGGGATTATTGACTCCAACTCAGATTCTAAAACAGAAATATTATCATTCAAAGCAGGAACTGAGTTCTGTACAGGTTTCGGACTCTGAAACTGACTCTAACTTGGATTATGACGAAAAGAAAAATGCTGCTGTGAAACCAGTGATGCATCCTTCGCGACTGCTGGATTGTCCTCCTCAGATGGAGGTGCGAACTCTTCATCGGTTTCGGTGGACTCCCTACTGGTGTGGTTCCCTTGCTTCTTTGAGGACTCAAAAGTCCTCTTCTTCTACCGGTAATGGTGAAGGTGATGTTGCTCCTCTTCTGCCTCCAAGTTCTTATCATGTAGAGACGGCGACTTCTTTCTCTTGTGCCCATGCTCGATCAGGTACGTTCACGGTCCTTCTGCTCCTGAGGGACATATGGTTTACATTATCGTATGAAAGTATCTCATGTTCAGATAAAGAATTATATGAATAGTATACATGATCACGAGGTCGGAACTAGCCTTGATTTAAGCTGTTCGGGTTGGCCTGAACCTGGGCGGGAATTGGGGTCTTTGGCGCCATTTGTTGATCTTGGGTACGAGAAACACGATTCAGATCAGTTCTCATATCCAGATAGTCATTCTGGATCTGTTGGACCCTATCAAATAGGGTCTGGATCGCCAAGGTGAGGGACTCCAATTCGGCGGGCTGGGCGGCTTGATGTTGTCCTGTAGATGAGTTCCTATATTGTCCCTGCTGGCCATGCCAATACTGCTGTTGCGGATGGGTCGGTGACGGGCCCTGCTGGCACGAGTAGAACGTACGCTGCTGCTGGTGCTGCTGAGGCTGGAACCCTCGTTCAGGCCTGGACTGAACAAAGCGTAGTACAGGGACGGAGCTGTTTACTGGTAAGCTAGGGAAGGTCGGTGTGGCTGGCCGTTCCCTATCCCCAACTGTCTGCCGATGGGGTCATGGCTATACCATAGCCCGTTGATCTCGAACACTTGTGGAGGCTCCTCGTATCCTATCTCCACTTGTGGGAGTGCATGATGGTCCTGCTGGGTGTAAGTCCGCTCCTCTACCCAACCACTCTGAGGCCCCGGTGCCTGTTCCTGTACAAGATGGACTCGGTGTACAGGTACAGGTGGTACAGAAGGGGCAGGTAGCTTTATCTTAGCTACCCTTTCAGTAAGTTCCTCCACTTGCTTCGGCAAACGTGAGAGAGACTAAGGTCAGTGACCCTCTTGTGGATCCGCTCGACCATGGTTAAGTTATCAGCTATCATCCCTATGCTGGGAATGAGGTCCTCTGTCAGATCCGCTACAGTCCTCCTAGTTGTCTTGTTGGATAAAATTGATGTAGACAACTGATAGGCCCTAGTGGCCTGCGACCTGCCTATTTCCGCCATCTTCTCCAGTATTTTCCATACAGCATTCTCATTCTTGTTCAGATAGCTTCCTCCACAGGCGACACTTACTAACTCCTGCATCTCTGGGGTCAAGCCACATAACAAGGTCTGGACTAAGATCACCTTAGAAATGCCATGGTACATGCATTTCTGAATGAGGTCATTAAACCTATCCCAGGCCTCATGGAATGGTTCACTGGGTCCCTAGGAGAAACTAGTGATCTTCATTCTCATTTGATTAGTCCTACTGAGGGGGTAGAACTTTTTCAGAAAGACGTCCTTGAACTGCATCCAGGTGGTACACGTCACCCCTAGGTTCTTCAGCCAATGTGCTTCCTTATCCCCTAAGGCAAATGGGGTGGCCTTCAGCTGAATGTAATCCTGCCCAACCTTAGGGTGACTAAGGTTGTTGCAAAACAGCTCGAAGTCTCTGAGGAAGGCATATGGTTCTTCATTTGCATTTCCATTCAACTTCAGAAGCAGGCTAAGAAAGTGGGACTTGAGCTCGAATGCTTCGGGGGGAACCGCTGGTGCCAACTAAAAATGCATCTCGTTTTCCGCTGGGTTATAGGTATCAACCATTGGTTAGTCGATTCCTCCTACCGTAATGATCTGTCTCATTCTTGCTGTAAGATCCGCATTCTGTTGTTCGGCTGTGGCGAGGGGGGCAAGGATTTGTTGGAGTGGGTCATCTCGGTGTTCTTCCTCATCTAGAGGTCGCTTAGGTGGCATCTTATCCTCTAGTCCTGGATAAAGAAGATGGTCTTGATTAGAGAACATATCAAGGAAGGGATTCATACCGAGGCGGTGGTCTTCCTCGGTAATCTCAGAGGAGATGAAAGGGTTGGTTTGATAGTAACCACCCTGGGTATGAGGGATCCATAACTCAAGAGGGTCATGAGCTCTGGGTGGTCCAAGTTGCGCTTGGGCCGGTGAAGATGAGTTTCGTGGTGGACTCAAAGAGAGATTTGCGAATAATGTGTCGATATTCCCCCAATCAGTCATCTTGGATTGGCGAGAAGAATGGGGAGTTCTAAGTGAAGATAGGATTTTACTCCTACCTGAAGCAAGCAATACAATCCAAACCTTGTATTTTCACACTCAACACGGTGAAGGACCCGAAACCGAGTCCAATTAATCTGGTTGATTTAGTGTGAGTTTTAAGCAAATAGCAAAGGTTACGTGGCCTAAAGGGAAGTCGGCTTAAATCCGGATGCGTCTTCCCTATTTAACCTGTCGCCTAATATACCTGCGACCTTCCTTTCTTCACTCCTATCCCAAGTTGATGGATTCAAAGACCATGCCCCTATCTACCAGCATGCAGGCGGAGGATGACAAGGCTGGAACTTCGCCTCGAAGGGTTACTTGCAACTTGTCGCGGAGTACCGCTAGTTCACCCCTGACTACATGTAAACAGGCGGAGGCTACTTGGTACTAGTCGATGATCCTGAAAATATTCAACTCATGATATTTGCTAGGATCAGTTGGTACGTGATATGGAAGGCGGGATTTGGGCTCTGCCTTAAGGTGTTCACACACACTCAAGTACCCTTACTCAGCCTGAAAACAAGGTCGGGGTTAATCTCCCGCAAGCAGAATTTCCGATTTTATTGAATTTTTTTGTCAATAATGTTAGAAGTCCTGATTTTAAGTTAAGTTTTCACTGATTTAGTCCAATCCACACAGCACGCCTATCGTCCAGTCCCAATTTCCTTTAACTTAAGTTGGAAAACTAAGAGAGAGAAATCGAGAAAAGCTGATGCACGAAAAATAATGATGCTTATGATGAGTAAAGAATACTTACAGTGATCCCTTCGCTTTTATGCAGGATGCAAAACAGAATTGAAATCTTTTTACACTACATGCAAATACAGATGACAAAATCCGCTCCTAGACAGGCAGTTCTATTAGCGATTTAAGCACAGGTTGATTTGACTAGATCTGCGGTCTAAGTGCGTCTTTTATGGGTTGTGTGGTCCTAAAAATTACGAGCACAAGCAAACCCTAGAGTGGCCCAAGGAGCCGCTAGTGCAAGCCTATTCTAAAAATTCAGACCATACAGCAGACGGGGACACACTTTCATTATGTTGACACTCGCGAGAAACCAAACGGGAACCGCTGGAAATAATGCAAAATTTAAAGAAAATGAGAAATACAAGTCCTATCAAATCACTCGAACAAATTAAAATGCAGGTTCCTCGAAGCGTCTTCGACTCCTCGCGTTCCTTGCATAAAAACAAGTTGAGGTTAGATAGAGAACGACTCAAAAATACAGGATTTAAAAGACAGAAAAATATTCACAAGAGAACCGGGGGTCAGACTACCCGGGGATAGAAAAATCAAACACTCAGAAATTAGTTGTAAATTAACCTAAGCCGTGCCTCCCCGACAACGATGGCATTTTGAAAAGTGTCTTACTACCCTTACCAATTCGATCAAATTAATGGTCAAATTAATTGTTTGTTCGTTGCAGTCGGATAATAAGAGCATATCAAAAACCACTTTTAATTAAAGTCAAATTAATCACGAGTGGCAAATTTATTTTACTTGGGCAAGCCCAAGGTCAAACTCAGGGAGGCAGCTGTCTCCTTAGGCAGATTTTAAGCAGATTCCAAAATCTGATTTTCAGGAGATGTTTTGTTTTTGGTCTTTTTTAATATATTTCATGCAGGAAGGAAAAGACACATGTACAATCGGACCAGTTTACAAGTTAATTCAAAAATATGGTCAAATTAATTCAAAAATTATGAAACTTGGCCAGGTGGTGGAATATGATGAAATGAAGCTACACTAATATTTTTGGAATATTCTGACACCGAATGAATTTACTATGATTTGCAAAGTGATTTTGACTAAATTAATTTCAATAAATATCAAATCACAATATTTTCAGATATCAAAATTATCCTAGATAGATCTAAGTGTGAAGAATCCATGAAAATTAATCAACCTAAATTTCCAAGTGAAATGTACCTATTAAAAATTAATTAAGTAAATCACTAAATGATTTAAACAGGGCACGGGATGTGTGAAAATGAGATGAATTTTTTACATAATGTGAGTCTAATTATCCGAGGTCTAATGTGAATTTTTCGTGATTTTTGGAGTTGTAGAGAAATTACTGTGAATTAAAAGGCATAAATATGCAAAATATGACAAAATTCCACCAATTAATTAGTAGAAAATTCATGATCATACAAAAATATGTCGTTTCTCATATGAAAGAGGTCAAAGTAAGCTACACAACGCAATTTTCAAACTTGAAAAATGATTTAAAATGAGTGCCTAAATATGCGTGCAAAGATAGGGGTATAAATGCAATTACAGGAAATAAAATTGATAAAAAGTAAACGTGCTGACAGGGACTGATATGCAATTACCTATAATGTTGAGGGGGTGGATTCAAATTTTCTACAGAACGCGTGCTCCTTACGTGGTGCTCCTGGACGGGACTGGAATGCAAATATGGAAACCTCCAGGGGCCTCGCTGCAAATTGCCCAGACTACACGTGCACACCACATGGGGTCCAAGGCTCGGTGGACTTCAGAGGCTCGGGTCGAGGCTTGGGTGACTCTGGAGGTTTAGACTTGGCTCGATAGGAGGCTCGGCTAGCTTCGGTGGATCTGAGCCTAGTGGTCGGGGAAGAGGCCCGGATCAGGCGCTGTGGCTCGATCTGGACCGTGGATCAAGTGAAGATCCAACGGCATCTGGAGCACAATGGAAGCGATGACGTGGCGTGCTCTAGAATGGAGGATCCTCCTGATCCGATGGTTGCAGCTAATGGCGACGTGGATGGCTCCGAACCGTCCAATCAAGGGGATCGGACGGCTGATGGGCTTCGTACCCAACGGTCCTCCGCCTCCTGCGGCGGAGGAGGCTGTACTCTGATGAAGCGGACCTATCTCTGCCTCCTCCTCTAATCGTCACTGAAGCTCGTCGAAGGTTGCTAAGGATCTGGGGAAGGTCATGGGAGCGTCAAGTACCAGCCGGAGGTCTCAACTGAGGTCGGGGTGGACTGCAGACTGGCAACGACGAAGCTCGAGCTGAGCTCCGATGAAGTTCTGATCAATGAAGTAGATGTACTTGCAAGGGATTAGCAGTATAGCCGAGGCATGCAAGTGTACATGGAATTATTGGGAGTGAAGTGCGAGGTCTTAATGGAGAAGTGGGGGTCCGGTGATCGAGCTCCGCCAAGGTGGCGGAGCTGGCGTCGGCGGGTAGTGGAGTGTGTCATCGGAGTGAACGGAGTATGGCGCGAAAATCAAAGCTTCGAGGGGAAGCTCAGTGGATGTTCAACGGATCAGGAAGTGAAGGGAGGGAGGCGAATAAAATGGGAGAAAAAGCAAGTAAAATAAGAAGAAGATCAGAGAGGATATAGAGGAGTCTACCTGGTAAATGGAGCGCGATGAAGTACTCCTGGTCGCCGCTCGAAGGACGATAGGCGGTCCTGAGCTCGTGTAGCTCACAGAGGAGCTGCGACACAGCGATGGAGGGCCGTGGATCTCACCGGAGGTGGATCTCGATTGTCGCTCGTCCTCACGTCAAATTGTTGTCACCAATTCAAAGGCGGGAGCTCGGAGATACCCTCCATGATGGCGGACGGGCTTGAAGGTGACTGGAGATGGAGTATTTATAAGAAGGAGGTGAGGGTACAAGTGACTAGGCGACGAGGTTCGTGAAGGTCGTGGAGCGACGTGTGCGAGGTTCATGGGGATAGTGGAGGTCGGCGAGGATAAGGGTGTAATGGGCTACGAGATGGAGGTGATAGGGGGCAGAGAGAACGGCTGGAGTGGGGCAGAAAATAGGAAGGGGGAGGCGAGCGCGCGAGGTGGAGATCGTGGGAGAGAGAGCGTCTGGAGGTTGAAGATGGGTTCTTGACCATTGGATCGAGTGATCCAACAACCAGGAGAAGGGTGTAAGGGCATGGCCTAGATTACATTGAAGTGATGTGATCAGAGGGCTACGAAAGCGACACGTGGTGAGCGCAGGTGAAGGTGCCGAGGGATGACTGGGATGAGATCTGACAGATCTAATCGAAGGGCCAGGGGTAGTGCAGAAGCGTGCGGTGGAGATGGGGGTTCTTTGAGGAGATTGGATGGCTCATGAATCAACACGTGGCGTGCTGAGGGAGTGGCGCTAACAGATGGCCCATATTTGATTTGGGGGAAGATCAGATGGTTGAGATTAGCGGCGCAAATGGATGGCTTGGATCTGGAGAGAAAGGAGGGGATTGGACGATTAAAATGCAAGGGTGCATGGCGCGCAGAGAAGCGGGACGCGTGGCTCAATCAGAGAGCGCCACGTGGCCTGCTTTAAGTGGCTAGGAAGAAAAAGATGAATTTAGAGAGAGAAGGAGGCCAAATTTGGAAAAACTCAAAACATGAAAGTTGTAGATCTCGATGAGATCTACAAGCTTCTAGTGACTAAAAATAGGGATGAGGTTAAATATGATACAAAAAATACAAGAGTACAAATATACACATAGTATACAAGGGGGCCCAAAAACCCAAGTTTTGCATACGAGCTCCGAATTGAATGAAATTAGTCTTATTTTAAAGGTCATCTGGATATGTATTCATCTGAAGGTGATTAGACCTAATTCAGTGTTTGTAAGAGAGGGATATTGGCATTCTAATGTCTATGGTCTCCAACTGGGTTTGAGGCTTTATTGGGTATTTTACAAGATAGGGATTTTGGCCTTCATCCTTAGATTATTAACTAATAATGTACACAGTATAAGGGAGGTGTTATTTGATTTTAGAGGGGATATAAAATACAAATAATTAGGTAAGTTATTGGTGGATATTTTACAAATGGATTTTACAAATGAATTGGCTTCTTATTAAATGCAAATATGAATGCTAAAATGCATGTATTGTGGATTGATGCATGAATGCTATTGATGCAAGATAACGGGAAATATGCTACTAAATACTCGGGGACAGAGCTCTATTTAGAGTGATGAATCACAGATTCATCAGTGCTCATGTGCCTCCTATAGAGTCAGCTAGATATGAAATCTGTCAATCATCTTCTAGTTGAACACTAACTTCTGATATTTTTTTTCTTTTATTTTTTATGCCACTTTGCCAAGCGGAGTGCTTGAGGAAAGGGGATGATTGGTCCCTCCTCAAATAGAGGGGTAGGAAGAGGTTCATGCTACTGAGAAGGCATGGAATCCATATAAGTATCATTAGCTATCACAGGACTCAAAGATGAAGAAACCTTTCCTTTATTAATTTTTTGGTATTTTACACAATGTCTCGAGATACAAGAACTTAAGGTGACACAACAGGAATAAAAGGGATGGCCTCAGTACCACCCATGGTGTTTGTCTTTGCGACATTAGCACCTCGTTCTGGCTCAGCATCATTTGGTATGGTAGCATCAGTACCACCCACAACATTTGGACAAACAACGACATCAGTATTGTCTACTGGATCAACATCCTTGGTGGTGTTAGCACCACCATCATCATCATCTTAGCGCCATCACCATCGTTATCATCCTCGTCTGGTGGCAAGCCCATGGAATTTGGGCAAGAGATGAATGGTTTGGGGAGGAAGCTTGAAGTCACCCAGAATTGCTGGCAACTGGATCCAACGGTGTGTAAGACTAGGATTGTGCAACAGTGTCATCGTTCTAGGTTGCCTAGCTGGCTCTGGCCACTCCTCCGGCTCTTCTGGTTGACCTCCCGCTCCTCCTCCACCGGCCGCTTGCTGTTGCTCCTCTCTGTTAGCTCACAGTTGCTCTAATTCTTGACGTACCTCAACCATAAAATCCCCTTAATCTCTGATATGTTGTTGCATCATCTCTAGGGAGGCTAATAAAGTGTTGTTGATGGTGCCCTGGTCTAGAACATAGGTGGTGCTTTGAGGCTATCCATCGGTGCGCCCGTCACCGTTGGACATCTCTTGGGTCTCTGCAAAGTCAAAAGACTCCAACTTAAGTGTCGTCAAATGAACAAATATCCGTGCTGGTCTCTGCTCGGGCACTTCAAGACTAGAAGAAGGGTGGTCGAGGGGGAACATGGCAGAATCAAACTCGAGTTCAGAGAGCTGGTCCAAGTTCTATAGAACCTACCTAGATGAGTGAGTCGGAGTGCTCGGGAGCAGTGCTGCCAAGGGCAGCCTAAGGGACCTCTAGCCCATCATCGTGATATGGAAGAAGTGCACATGGGATCTGGAAACAAACAAGATCAGCAATCAAACCCCCAGTTCACCTAAGCAACGTTGAGATGATGACCGTAAGGGTTCAGTCATTTATCTTGTCAATTTTATTTAGGTGATAATTCAGTCTAGCAGGATGATTAAGTGAGCTATTAGGTACCCGATGCTCCCAAGAGACTGGCCCAATCCCAAATCTAGATCTTTTCCAGACAGTATAAGTTGTGCATCGTTTACTGGCTACCTGATCAACTCGCTCTGCTAAGGACATCGCAGCCCGCGTTGCCGGATACCAGAGAGATCCGCACTGGAGAACAACTATCCCCATGACCAGTAGTCTAATGAGAGTTTAGGTGTGGCTCTATATTAGTGTGCGGGTCACTCTCTCATGCAAACAAACCAAACAATGAGGGGATGACTCTTTCAAGATAGATTTTTAAGTAAGGTGTCTTTTAGTATCAAGTTTGTTTAGTAGTCCCAATTTTATGGTTTTATCTTTTTATGTTATTTTTCAATAATAAGCAAACTCCTAATGAATTTTTTGATCTCCTGATTATTTTAAGTCCAAAAATAGGGGGAGAAATTGAAAAAGTTGATGTGTGATCAAACACTATGATGCATGCAAAGTAAGAGATGCGTACATGTCGCCAGCACTCTACATGCAGGCTGATCCGTGCATAAGATAGAAATGTAAATTAATCTAAATTATGCAAGAAGAAAATGACCTTAGATAAACAACTTCTAATAATCGCAATGAACCAGAGTTAGCTAACTAGATCAAGTCCGGAGTGCCACAACGGGTCCTGCTAGCGTTGTATGTGGTTCCTCACAGAACGTGGACTCGAGTCTAGTTAATCTAACTATTTATTATGAATTATTAATAAGGTCCAATTAGAAATCTAAAGGTGCATGCAAGATATTAGGGATTGGGCCTTAAGAAATTATGTCGCAATCAAAGAAATTCCTAAATTTAAGGGCCAAATTCATCGAGAATCAAAGGAAATAAAAATGCGAAGAAATCAAAACCGGCGAAAACCGCGATGAGGTCCCCTGAGCACATCGGTGCTTGACGAAATAGATCCTGATAAGCCAAGTCCAAACAATGTCCGAGAGTCCCTAAATTATTAAAACAATAATAATGTGCTGGAAATAAACCTATGCTATGCTAATCTATCTCCTATAACTCCTTCTGTGTTCCTGCTCCTCCTCAGGTACGAGTCTCCTCCAAGTCATCCTCGGGTGGTTCCTCCTACAAAAAGCAAAACAGAAATGGGTTAGAAACACTTATAAAAAACATGTATAAAAAATTGAAAAGACTACTAAGATCGTGCTCACCGATAACAGTGCCATTCCGATGAACGCAAAGATCCGATCGACTAAGATGGAAAATAAGCAAGTGTCATTTTTCTTAGCCAATCAATTTGGTCAATCTAGAAAATAGAATCCACTCAGCTAAATCAATCAAAACAAGAGAATATCATCGGTCTCTGCTATTTATTTAACCTGGTATAGCGACCAGGGTCGAACACAAGGAGAATGGAAATGTACGAAGTAGTCCTAATCATAGAACAAAAGATATATTTTTGTGGCTTTTAATTTTGCAAATTTTTATATTTTTCAATTAAAGAAGGCAAGCAAGAAAAGAAGGTCAATATGCACACAAGCTAGCCTTTTCAATTTTTATTAAGGTTAAAAATGCTCGAAAATAGGAAGCAAAAATATTTTTATGTTTTTTAAATATTCAGATGTTTTAGGTGATTTTAGGAGATTTTTCCTATTTTTATATGGCTTTATAATAATCAAACAAAAGCTAAATAGTGTGATAGTGCACAACCAGTACAATATTGCAAATAAAAAATATCTAAAGTGCCCTAATGTCCTGAGGAGCAATTTTATGATAAACTAGAGAAAAATGACAACAAGCAAAAACTGAAATCCGATTTTTTTATTTTTCTAGAATTTTAGTGATTTTTTATATGTTTTTGAGAATTTTGTAATTTTTAGGGTCTTTATAATGGTTTTAGGACAAAATTACTACAAAAGACAGAGCATACAAAAATACACACATAAGAATTTTTGTGGAATTTTTCAGACGATTAGTGTTTTTTATGTATTTTTCTAAAATAGGCATAGAAATTTTTATGGGTTTTTGATTTTTAGAAAATAAAATACAACACAAAATCAATCCCAAAAATCACTACAAATATTACACGTCAACAAGAGACATCACTAATTTTTGTATAACTTTTGGGCTTGATTTGAAGACTATTTAATAAAAAGTAAGGCAGAATGTTCAAAGGGACATACTTGTAATTATGCTAAAGTTTCCAAACCACTTGATAACTTATATAGAAAGCTTAGGGTCAATTTTGCAGAATGTCCAGAGTATTCACGCACATGCTCAAACAACCATGCACATGGGATAAATGCAAATACCAATAATATTCATTCATAGCATAACATGGCAAAAGTTCAAGATAGAGCATGCAAATACACCACAAAACCACGTGGGACGACACACGAGTTCAACTCAACTGGACTGAAATGCAAACACTAAAAGTTCGACGTCCAAAGTGTAAAATATCTGAACTACAGGTTTATTTAATGGAATAGATAATAAAGCGTAAAAATGCACTGTAAATAATGCAGTATACCCCTCGCAGGGCACATGCGAAACGCGCAAGGGCACGTGGCGGGCTCTGAAGCGGCGATGGCGTACGATCCTAATCATGTGTAGGCAGATCTAACGCTTCAGGGTTTGCCCCCTATGTGTAGTTGGATACGTCAGAATGCGTCAGATCCAACGATTGCATCAGCCTTCTATCAGGTGGCTATGATACGATCTGGCAAGCAGAGGGCGATTCGAAGGTCGAGAAGGGTGATGGAAGAACACCTCCCCATTGAGTTTCGATCGAGTGGAGGAGGAGATCCACCAGCCCGATTGAAGAGCGAGGAGTTCTACCAGCTTCGTGAAAGCACAATGCATCGGGCTAGAGATCCTAATGAAGGTGGTAATGACCTGATGGTCGTGGTGATGTCTGTCCACCTAGGAGTGCTACACTTGGTCAAAATGGAGCACAAGAGTGGTTCCTTGCGCGCTAGTGTACCTGCAATGTAAAGCTGGTACTTGGGGCAAAGTTGCGGTCAGGGTTATTGAAGCTAGAAGGGAAAAAAGCGACGGTGGATGGGATTCTATCTTCGGCGAAGGTGCTATAGGGATATCTTAGCCTTAATCTCGACCTAAGGGATGAGTCCAAGGGTGAGCAACCTGCGGTACGAGAGGGTGGGCAATACATCAAGTTGATCTGAACGGTTGGGTGTGGATATCGAGGCTCCGACCAGCTGGTCGGAGCATGTGGACTTGTGACATAGAGAAATGGAAGATCAAATCAGACTGAAAAAGGGAGGCGGAATAGGTGGTACCTGAGGATCTTGATGAGTTCAGAAACATCTGGTGACGATGGGAGTCAGGGTTGTGGCCTCAACCTCCCTGCGGAAGGTGGAGAGGATAGAAACGGTGATGCTTGTTGGCCACGTAGCTGAGCTGATGCTTCGGGCCACCAATACTGGATCCAAAGGGCTCCTCTGGTTGCGGTTACTCCAAGATTCCTAGGGATGAGAGAAGGGGCGAAGCACATGCTGCCACGTTGGGAAGGCAGAGGAGAAGATTTCTAGTCGGCTCTAGGGGTCTCCAATGATCAATTAGTAGCGCACAACCCTAAGAAGATCCACGCCTTCCTAGGGATCCGTGAGGATCACATATCCTAGTAGAAACGACGAGCGAGAAATGGGCGAGAGGTGGCTGGAATCGGGCTGGGAAAAGGGGAGAAGTAGGTCTGGTTAAAATGTTTGGGTCAGGTCAGCCTTGGAAGAGGGCATTGACCTGCGTCAACAAAATGATATGGACCAATCAGAAAGAGCGTAGAGTAAGGACAAGATACTCTATAGGACAAAATAGAAGAGAAAAATAAAGTTAATTACATAAAAATACTTAATGAATTTAAATGAAAAAAATAATAAAATAAAATTTTTTATTATTTTTTAAGGAATTTTTCTGTGATTTTTAATTATTTTTATGAAAAATAAATTAGTGTATATACAATATAAAGTGATATATACAGATATAATATACCTATGTATTTTGTACAATTATTTTTATTTTATTATTTTTGCACAAATACCCTAATTTTGTATTTTATGTATTTTCAACATATTTTAGGGAGTACAAAATAATTTTTATTTTATTTTTATGATCTATTTATAAGTATAGAATAAATAGGGAGTGAGACATATATACATGTATTTTGTACAAGTGAGAGAAGATTTTGTTTTTATTTTACTTTTTTTGATTTTTGTTTTATTTTTAGGATTATATACAAGGAGGTAGAAAGAATATTTTATTTTTATTTTAGTAAAAGTAATTACTTACATATATGGTAATATGTACAACATGTGTTCTATCTCTCTCTATTTATTATCTTTGTCCATCAGGTCAAGTCTTGACCTTCTCTTGGGGTTCGGATAACTCTGTAATTATTCTAAATACCCCCTTCCTTTTTCTTTTTCTTTATTCTTTTATTTTTGCATCAGTACGTGCAAATTATACAATGTCAACACATGCATAATGAATTCTAACTTATTGTATTTGCACTCATTTACATGATGCTTTGCCAAGATAAATAACTAAAATAAAAGAATAAAAAGTGAGAATCAAGGATTCATCAGGAGACCAATAGGCTGATGACCTAATAAATGTCTGCACACCGATGCGTTGGTGTGCATAGAAGGGTATATAAGTAATACGATCACTCAAACAGATCATACAGGTTCATTACTAAATCGGAAGACAAGATCTCACTCATAAGATATTGGGAAGGATTAAATTCCATGCATGGTCATCTCGCGTTGGAAGCTTGACTGAATTTGTAAGGTTTGATATATGCTTTTGGAAATTATATGATCAATACCTAGGTATGATATATGCTTCTGGAATGTATATGATCGATACCGACTCTCAATGATAAAATGAGTAACTTTATAATATAACTTTGAAGTAGATACTATAAAATTGATCTAATACTTCAGGTTTATTCTAGATCTTCTAGTATGCATGATGTACATGTAATAGGAATACCTGAGAGTGATGTGATCATAAACAATTGTATAACAATGACACTTCCATTCCTAGGGTTGACAAAACTAGTTTGGATCTTAGTGACTCCTCTCAATTGAGAAGTAATCTGATCTTGGTCCAAATGTTGGACAGTGATCTGAATGTGATTCCTATGCAATGAAGAAATTAGATTTACGATTTTGATTTAATCAAACATCTATGGGAGGTCTGAAAGATATGGATACGAGATGTGATCTCAATATCCAAGTCACTATATGTGGAACAATACAATCACTCTGTCCTTATCTCCAAGTATCCGTAGAGAAAGCACATTATCCTTGAAAGAGTTCAAGGATAATTTCACTGTTGATATATGTATACAATTGAGAAAATTTATAATTAAAAATGATTTATTTACCATGGATAATATGAATTTGATACATATTATAGAGGGAGTTATATGACATAATTAAATGTGATTTAATTATCAAAGAATGTGATTCATATTATTTCGGCACATGAGAAAAGGAATCTAAGTTGATTAAATATGATTTAGTTGTGATGGATATGAATAATGTGAATAACATTATCCATATTAGTTATATATATTATAAATTTGATTTATAATGTATTAGAGAGAGCTTATTATGATTTATATTTGTTGATTAAATATTGATGTGAATTGGATTCACATTAGATAGTTAATTGGAAATATAATTTACATTTTATTTTGGGTAATGATTGTGATTTACATATTTCTAATAGCATGATTGCTCTGTTCATAAGATAACTAGAAATTATTTTTGTGAGATAATTTACAGCAAGTGTTGTAATTATTGTGAGATAATGTTGGAATGAGATAATATAATATCATTGGAAGGAGATTACCATCCACCAACAAAGGTGGTGGACGACCACCAATTCCTAATTGGAGTGGATGGTCGTGCATCCTTACATGGAAGATGATTATCTCCTTCCCAATTATCTCCAAGGATAATTGATTTAATTGAAATTAATTTATTTTGATTATTCATTATACATTTAAATTTAATTAAATTAATTGTTGCTGTATTTTTATAACAAAATCATGGCCATTGAAAGAGACACAAATCAATCTCATCCATTGGATTTGTGTGCACTTGGATTGGGATCCATAGAATCCCAAAATACTATGTAAGAAGAGGAACCCCTTGATCTTCAAGTAGCACAATGAACATGTGCTCTCTCCCTCTCTCTCTACACGTCATGTCTATCTCTCTCTCATTGTGGCTGTCCACCATGGAGCCCTAGAGAGAGTCTCCATCGATGTCGCATCATTGTTATTCTACCGGATTGTTTGCTCATGGATCTCCATCTTCTTCAGTGTGCCTCTCTCGTGAAGAAGATGTCAGATCTCGTGTGATGAGATCAGAAGATTCATTGCTTGGATTATCAACATGGATTGCGATAAGTACACGTTTCATCAACGAGCTCGCAAGCGTCTCCTCTGTCGGATCATACATGAAACATGAAGTCTCTTCGTTTAGAGACTCGATCGTAACCACACTTTAAGAGATAAACCGAATACTTGTTTGTGGTTTAGATGAAACGATCCGAGAAGTGTTCTTGGATCATGTGGTTTCATCGTTTAAAATGTTTTTAATTCTGTTGCCCCGAGCAACTAGTATAATTATTTCTCCCGATCACATACGTGTGATTCTCACACTTCCGTGATGCACTTAAGGATCTTTCCATATCCTTCATCCTCAAAGAACTAAACTTTCCAAAGGCAGTCCCTTGTTAGACCTCTTCTATTTGATGGGACTAGCTACAATTATTGGAAGGTTTATATGCAAATATTATGAAAGTCCATAGAGTACGATGTATCAAATATTATCAAGATGAAATACACTAGGTCTGAGCCTATTGGATAAACTCCTATGCCAGATGTAGATAAGAAAAAGACAATAAGATTTGAATCTTTTTTTGTACCACAGAAAAGAAGAATTTAGCAGACTATCAACATGTAAGATAGCCTATGAAATGGAGAACAACCTTAGCATCACTATGAAGATTCCAATAAGATTAAAAAATCTTAGATCAATTTTCTTTAACAAAGGTACGAATTGTTCAAGATGGAAACTAGAGAATCCATCAGAGATATGTATACAAGATTATCTTATATCATCAACGATCTTTTGAGTTTAAGCATAGAAATTGTGGAATTGGATCAAGTGAAGAAGATACTCAGATCTCTCACTGCAAATTTGAATACTACTGCTACAGTCAGTAAGGAAGCAAACAATGCCAACCCTGGATGAACTCATAGGTAAACCTATATCCTATGAAGTTGAGAAACAAAAAATGACCACAACCAACATCAAGAAAAATACAAATAGATTTACAAGCTATAAAAGCTACCTAAATAGATGTAAACTTTGAGGATGATATAACAATGCTCCCTAGAAGGTTTAGAAAGTTTAAATGAGATGACTAGAAAAAGAATAGTGAAATATGTCGAATTCAAGAATGAATGTCTAATGAATATCTGATTCATTAGCTCTATTTAGATTATTATCCATCCATCTTAAATTATTTGATTAATTTAACTAATAGCTAATTCATTCTAACATTTAACATCTTGTTAATAATTAACGCTAATTGTTATTTATAAATAAATGCATATTATTTGAATTATGATTCCCTTTATTTTATATGTTTTCTCTTATTAAAAATACAATAAAAATTAGCAAAATATTATTTATAATATATTGTATATTGTTTATTATATACAATTACAAAAAATAACAATACAAATAAAAAACTATTTTTATTCTTTAAAAACACTTGCAAACATATAACTATGTGTATATGATGTAGTTTGACTTTGAATTCTATATGAAAGTTTCAGGTCTTGAATAGATGAAGAACATTCATGTTGAACACTTTTTAATTTGACTTCATTTGTTTTTTTATGTTATTTTACAAAAATTAGCCTTTTTTCTAATTTTTCTATTAGGCCACATGGCCACATCTTAGTGTGCCTTGTGACACAACTCTTTAATAGACTCCACTTTCTTCGTGGATCGTATGATCATTTGATTAGACAACACTGATCATCCAAGCCCCTCCCACATCTGGATCGATTTATCATTCGATTAAGTGACAACTGTTTATCAGTACGTACCCCATTAGGGTCGTTGGATATTATGATCCAATAATCATTGCACATTGTCAACATCTACAAACAACCCTTGTAGGTCATGCACCCCTTCATCTCCATCTCTTCATTAAATTCTCATGGTTGTCCCAGGTATCCTGTCGATAAGATTTCGGTTCCATCATATTCTCCATTCTCCCATCACTCACGCAGTACGCTCATCATCAGCCTCCTCCAACCTTCGCCAACTTCCAGGTGGTTGAAATCACCACATGGAACCACCTCTTTTGCCCAACAAACTCCACCAACTTTCATCTCCGATATCTGCCTTCACGAGAGAGTTTACACTAGCCATGCCCTTCCTTCGGTGATAGTGAGAGCAAGTGAGTGAGATCAAAGAAGGATCATACTCTTCGGCGAGATCCATGACCTCCAGACCGTGTCGCAACCCATCAAAAAGTTACTCAAAATTTTTATACAGAATATATACATCAAGTGAAGACCCTTAACCTCTCGGAGTTTCAATCCCAGGCTCTCGATTCCATCTCCAATCTCCTTCTTTACATTCTAGGTAAACCCCAATTACATCATCATGTACTTCATTCCATTTCTCCCATTTTCCTGCAATTGCAAATACACCTCTGACTCCATATGAACCCTTCGAAACCATTTCTATACTCACCTCATCCATGTGTTCACTTCGATTTGATCACCTTCTTCCTATAGGATTCCCTCAATCTGGTCAAGTTCCTCTTCTTGCAATGAAGATAAACCCATAATGGATCCATCTTCTACATTTATATTAAGCCTCCATTCCACTCATTTCATTCCCCAAATGCCCTATTTCACTTCGATTATGTGTTAACCTCTACATAACCTCATTGATTGAAATATTAAATATACTCTGATCTTCCTCTCCACCTTTGATGAGGAAGAGCTGACTCGAAGAACATAGGTTCACCAAAGTTTCTTGAGATCTCCCTGACCTTTGTCACCCCTCAACAGACCTTTTTCGTCCTTCAGTGAGCCTTGAGGATCACAGAAGATAGTAGCCAAGCCACCGGAGCTCTGCTCTCGAGTTGTTGTGCATGAAGGAGAAGATCCAATGTCAACGTACAATATTTGTTATATCAGATCAACCTGAACTGATCCTATGAACCTCGACCTGTACAGTACCTGGATCTAGATCCGCAACCTCAGGTGGAAATGATCTGGACCCGAAGCATCATGCACCACCACCTGTCTCGAGCCTCCAATGTGTCCAAGCCTATGGACTCATGAACCTCACGTGTGTGCTTGGGCACTTTGCATCTCATTCCTACTGGCTCAATTTTATTCCACAAATACCCTTGTGTAAGGGGAAGGGTAGAGCATGGTCTGGGCTCAAGTTGGGACCAACCTAGCCTGGCTCAGGACCATCTGTGTAATTGGGACCTAGGACTAGGCATGCCTGCTACTTTCTCAAATACTAGTACCAATCCCGAGCCCTGCCTATAATAGGATAGGTCGGGTCTAGG
Organism: Ottelia alismoides; assembly: GCA_037367405.1. Taxonomy (NCBI): domain Eukaryota; kingdom Viridiplantae; phylum Streptophyta; class Magnoliopsida; order Alismatales; family Hydrocharitaceae; genus Ottelia; species Ottelia alismoides. The sequence goes on along the minus strand of JAZKJV010002169.1, from coordinate 193,764 downwards.
TTAAGCCTATTGGACATGCAATCCCACAACGAGCCATTATGTAATAAATGTTATTGTGAATATCATTTCCATATCTGAAATGAAGAGTGATTAATTTGCATAATAGGTCCTTTATTACAAATAGGGTTATGTACCATGGCCATCTTAATGATCATACAGTTGTTGATTTAATTAATGAATCATAGAGATTGGTGCTTGGATGAATATCAAAAGAGTTTGATTGAGGACTTATCAAGCACCATCAAATGATTATTAAGAGAGGATTTCCATCCTGAGAATGAGATGGAAATCTTTTCTCGAAAGGCTGATTTCTAACCAACCTCTTGGTGTAGATGCTCTTTATAGGAATAGATATTCAGAGGAGTTAGATAAGTTAGGTCAAAGAGTTGACTTAATGAGATCGAGATAATCAAAGTCCTATGTCGTATGTTGTCATGATATAGGCATGCATCCTCTGACCGGAGAAAGATGCGGTATTATATTTCTGAGTATGTACATTTGGTAGACCAATAGGTTGATGGCCTAACCAATGTCTATACATCGGTGTGCTAATGTGCATACAAGGGCATATGAGTAATACGATCTCTCAAAGGGATCATACAGGTTCATTACTGAACCAGAAGACATGAGCTCACTCATAAGATATCGGGAAGATTCAAATTCCATGGACGGTCATGTGACGCCCCACCCCTTTTGCTACTGAAACCAATGGGACAGGAGCGTCGGACCTACTATCCAAAAATGCCCATGATTTGTGATGCTCAGCAAACTCTCTTGCGCACATTAGATCAACATTTGAAATATAAATAACAACAGGAGAATAATATAAAATAGAAAGAAAAATGTACCATCCATTCTCATTGATAATGATCATCAAGTCCATGTCCATAGAAGAGATAGATCATGAAATCTTAATTTTGTAGAAAAAGCTCTCCTCATATCTCACTACAATGTCTCTCAATAATAACATAAAATGATGCGAAAGTAAATAAGTTACTCTAAATAGGACGCACCCTGTCGGGTGCAAGTATGACGTAAGAAGTTTGATCTCCTCAAAAGTCACTACGGTTGCGGCTGCTGCTCGGCTACACCTATTGGGTTCACACAAGGGTGACGTTATGAGCAATCGCCCAGTAACAAGACAAACATTATAATAACTAGTGTAGGGGTAGAAAAGAATGTATACTCAACTTTATTTAATGGTATATGCATGTATTGTAAAAATTGAGAAATAACACCAAGTCATTATAATTTTCATTTGATGACATTGATTTTTATTTATTTATAAAAAAATAATCATTCAGTACTACCACATTGTTCTTGATATTTCTAAAAGCTGGTTATTATCCACAATGATATACAATTATAATTTCAAGGATCTGATCATTAATCATTTCTCGTATTGTTCTAGCACATGCAAGCACGTGACTCGTAGGCCTCCGCTACACGGGAACTTGATATTTCTCTTGAGTAACTCTCAAGGATCCCTTCTTGATCTGATATGAAAAGATTTACGATCCCAACTCTCCAACTTCAAACCACATCGCGGAACACCTCTCACAATAATAATACTCAAAATAGAATTTGATGCGGCCACACCTAATTCTACTCCGAGTCTTAATATTGTGTATAAGTGTGAAATCAAGAATGCCAACCGCATCATCTGCCTACTCCGTCGAGCGACTCCGGCTGCTACCGGGCTGCCAGGTGCAATATCTCATCCAACTCGTCCGTTGAGGTCGCGGCCTTCAAGACATCAACCCGGTCAAAAAGGGTGCATGCTTAATCCTTTGTGGTTCCTAATTACATCTACCAAGACTTCGTTAAATATCACCACTTGACAACAATAGTAAGAGTCAACCTATTTTTAATTGTCCAGCGATCAGTTGAAAAAATGAATTACTTAACATACCCATTGACATAGATGTGCCTCAGTATTATTATCCGCCTTTTGGTTTGGGTTTAATAGTACTGTATTTGTACGAATATAGCTACTATTAGGATCGCTTGTTTAGTTAACAAAGACAATAAAAAAATAGAAGAAGCTATACACGATCAACTCTAAGATCAATTATATAAATAAGCCATTTCATCTTAGCACCCACGTTGTTAACCTATTAGTTACGTCAATAGATGCAATACTCTTCTGAAGCAATTAAATTGGATTTATGGCATGAGAAGGAATTTACTGCTAATGACCAGATTTTTAATGAATGTAATGGACATCAATTGGATTTCCCAAGTCAACCCTAATCGACGTAATACATATGATGTAGACATAAGTTATACAAAATGCCAACAATCTATAAAACAACATATATTATCTTTTTTTTTCCCAAAACACACATTTCTTTTACTCGTAAAGAGTCAGACTCCAACTTTGGTTAAGAATGCAAATCTCATGGTGGATTTAGACCCCACAATAGGTTTAGTCAGAGATTGTGTTACAAATATTCAAATCTATCCAATAATGAAAGCCGAAGTCTCTAATAAGGTTTCACGTAAATTGTGCACTTATGGGCAATTAACTTGAGAATATAATTGTATTGCATAATCAAGCATTAATGCTAGCAATATCAAGCCCCCATTCATATGTAACTCCTGGGTAAGATAGGATATGTGTTACGTATATGAATGAGAAATAACAATCAGTGTAATAATTTCTGTAGGTTACCATTGTTTTCATAATCTCAAGGAGAGGCGTGCTGGTATAACCGCTATATATGATTAAACGACAACATTAGAATCAATTGAACGAACATGAGAGTTGCTGGTTACTTCAAACCCACATATTAATCTTGTTTATCTCCTTAAAAAAACCTCAACATGCATTAACGTTATTTAGAAATTGTATTTAAAACAATTATAACATGACAAGGAAACCCATTAAGATAACGGATCCATATCCAGGGAGGAGAAACCATTGAAATCGTTATTAAAAAAATCTTATTTTATTTGTATCCAAATCAAGGCACTAAAAAGAACCGAGATACTATTATTGACGAAATATAGTTCGTGACATATGGCACCAATGATATTTTATTGTTCATGCTGCAAAAACACACACGGATATAGAGATATTCAAGAATATAGGAAAAATATATGTGGAACCCGACAGCAAGAGGATGGTATTTATCGCAACCTCCGAGGATGTTCCTTCGGGATCTCCTCTCGCACGGAAATGGTATTTCCGTCGCTCGATCACAGTGTGGAGGCATGCACCACAGTGATCTCATGCTTCCCTACATGATGGTAGTCGCGGATCTTCGATCGGAGCTCCCCTTCCAAAGTCGACGGCGACCCTCCGACGACTAAACCAACCAAGGTGATGGTGCTTCAATGAGAGGGGAGGATGGTGGTGGATAGGGATTTGAGAGAGTAGCCTATCATCTTCTATTTATAGGAAGAGAAGTGATTTTGGATCCAATTTCGGACCCTGTTCGGATCCATATATGTATCTTGACCATACAGCTTAAAACACCGATATCTTGGGGTAGGAATATCGGAATTGGATTTTCTTGGGCTCGTTGGAAAGATCTAAACGAGATACGAAATGGAGTGATTATTTAATTTTTTGGATGTCAGAATACTCCAGATTTTAGGAAAATGAAAATATGGGGTTTCACAGGTCATCTCTCTTTGGAAGATTGTTTGTTGGTTTGATATATACTTTTGGAAAGTATATGATCAACACCTAGATATGATATATGCTTTTGGAAAGCATATGACCGATATCGACTCCCAATGATCAAATGAGAAATGTAATGAAAGAACAATGAAGTAGATAGTGAAAAAGAGATCTAATACTTCAGGTTTATTCTGGGTCTTCCAATATGCAGGATGTACATGTATTGGGAATACATGAGGGTGATGTGATCATAAATGATTGGATAACCATGATGTTTCCATTCCTAGGGAGTAATGAAACAGGTCTGGATTTTAGTGACTCCTCTCAATAGAGAAGTGATATGATCTTGGTGTAAATATTGGACATTGATCTGAATGTGATTCAGATGCAATGAGAAGAATAGATTTGCACTTGATTTAATTAAGCATATATGAGAGTTCTGCAAGATCTGTATTTGAGATGTGATCTCAATATCCAAGTCACTATATGTGGAACAGTATAATCGCCCTGTCCTTATCTTCATGTGTCAGCAGAGAAAGCGCATTATCTTTGAAAGAGTTCAACGATAATTTCATTGTTGATATGTATCTGAGCATTGAAAAAATTGATAATTAAATGTGACTTAATTATCATGAATAATATGAATCTAATTTATATTATTAAGAGAGTTATCTTAGATAATTAAATGTGATTTAATTATAAAACATGTTAATAATATGAATGTGATTAATATTATTTGGGCACATGAGGAAAGAGATCCAAGATGATCAAATGTAATTTAATTATTACAGATAAGAATAATGTGGATAACACTATAAATATTAATCATATATATTAAAAATGTGATTTATAATATATAAGAGAGAGCTATTTATAATTTACATTTGTTAATTAAATGTTGATGTGAATTGGATTCACATTGGACAATTAATAGAAAATGTAATTCACATTTTATTTTTGGATTGTAAATGTAATTCACAAATTTCTAATGACATGATTGCAATGTTCACAGAATAAATTGGATTTATTTTTGTGAAGTAATTTGCAACAAAAGTTGTTGCAAATATTGGAGAAATTCATGGGATACTGGAATCTCATGACATTGGTGGAGATAGCCACCTTCCTCTTAAGGAGAGTAGATGCCCACCAAGTCCTATTGGAATTGTGGTTGTCCCCCCTCTTTTTGGAAAGAGGCTACTCTCTTTCATATTTCTCCAATGAAGATTGATTTAATATAAATCAAATTATTTTTAATATATATTTGATTTAATTAAATTAACTATTCTTGTGTTTTTAGCAATAAGATCATAACCATTGAAAGAAACATAAATCAGTGTGAGCCATTGGATTTGTGTTGTTCATGGATTGAGATCCATGGATCCCAAAATATTATAAATAGAAGGGCACCCCTTTATCTTCAAGAGACAAATTTACAAACAATATATGCTCTCTCTCTCTCTCATTCTCTACATGCCATCTCTCTCCCTCCCTCTTTTCGTCGTCCACCATGAAGCCCTAGAGAGAGTCGCTCTCGCCGCAATGTCATTGTTATGCTGTCAAACTGTTTGCTTGTGGATCTCCATCTCCTTCGGTGCGCCTCTATCATGAAGAATACATAGGATCTCATGTGATTAGATCAGGAGATTCACCACTTAGACCATCAACATGGATTGTGAGAAGCACGCGTTTCATCAACGGGCTCGCGAGCATCTCCTTCGTCGGATTGGACTTGAGATAGGAGGTCTCTTCGTTTAGAGACTCGATTACAACCACACTTCAAGATGTAACCCTAATACTTGTTTGTGGTTTAGATGAAATGATCTGAGAAGTGTTATTGGATCATGTGATTTCATCGCATGAAAATTTTTAATTTTCGCTGCCTTGAGTAACTAGTGTGACTAGTCACTCTTGATCGCATATGATGCAATCCTCACACTTTCATGATGTGCTTAAGGATCTTATCATATTATTCAAGTGTTATAAGATCCTTAGGTCAGAGGTTTTGGATATGATCCATAAACCTAGGAAGACTTGGGTTCGTTTGGGCTTGCGAAAGTTTTGTCGCATTTCATTTTAGCATCTCTGTTTAGTGAATGATTTCGTCCCTGTTGAAAATGTTTAAACATGTAATTATTGCTTGAATTATGTTCCCCATTAAATATAAAAATATTGGGATTTGAGTTTTCATGGTTTCAAATCTGTTTGCTCAAGTTATGATCATTTTAATGAACATGTATCCACTGTTTCAGGGACTGTAAATCTTGATGTAATTAAGGTGTTAATTACTGATTTGAAAAACCTAGAAATTCATGAAAATTATTATGTTATGTTTTAAATCAAATTAGAAAACTTTCTAAACTTATTTTGCATGATTTGGATTTAAATTGATTAAGATATGGTAATTTAAGTAAGTGAGGGTCACTGCTGGAAATTACTTTCCTAATAAAGAATCTTGTTATTGTCATTTAATCAATTAGTGAAATTAAATGATTTAATTTCCAAGAATAATTGTTGATGAATATTTGTGAAATATTTTATGATTATTATTTCCTTAAATGATATTACCTTAACCAATATATGATTAGATATGATCTAGATCATAATTGGTTACATCATCCACTTTCCAACAAATAAAGGTTCTTGAATATGATTGAGAATTTATTTAGCAAATTTACTTATAATTATAATCAAAATTATTTTGATTATATGTTATAAATTCGGTTAAAAAACCTATTATCATCTCAAGTACACAATGATCAATTTGGTATCATCCTTTCCCAAGGTGGATATGGTGTCTACTAGGGGAGCATTGGGGTAGCCGGTTGCACCGTGTGAGGTTTGTCCCACTCCCACCGGTATTGGCCATGATAATGGGTAGGAATGGGATAATACATGAGAGATCACTATGTATTTTTCTAATTATTACAATCCGAATAATACGTAGTTTAAGAAAATATCATCCTTTCAAGTAACAATCATATTTGTTGATATTAATTGGATCATTAATTTAATATGATTAGATTAATTAGAATCTAATTAAAAATTAAAATACTCTATTACAAATAGAGTTGTGATTTCCCTTAGAAGAATTAATTGTAATGAATATGATTCATAATAATTAATTAAAATTTGAGCATGATATGGAGGACCACATAAGTGACATCATGGTCTCCCATCAAGGCGAAAGGTTCCATCGCCAGAGATTATATGTAGGCATGTCTGAAGTGACAGCTCCTGTATACAAGCGCATTTGGATCGGGCTCTTTGCTTCTTTAAAGAAAAGGGATGTACGCATAGTGACCCCAATATCGAGTCCTCATATTATTTGGACGATATTGGATTGCGTATAACGAGTTCTAATCCTATTGACGGTTGGTACAATTAACAATGGGTCAACATCACCTTGGGGGGGTGGGCCCAGGTGTTAAAGACCGAATTGGGAGTGCAAGTTGGACTTATAAGTTAGAATGTTTTCTCGCTTCTTTTTATCCGAGTTAAATGTTCTCATATTATTGGGATGTGACAAAGATAAGGAAGGAGATCCCAAATTATGCTTGAGATATAATGGTAAGTATATCCCTTACATTGAAAGTGATTGAGGGAATGAACTTTCAGTGTTGACAAGGAAAGACAACTTTGATATAAAACTTCCTATATCAAAGTATAACATATATTTATATATATTTATGCAAATTTCTCATTTCAAACAATCCATCATTAAACTCACTCAATGTTATACTTAATAATAACCAGTAAAATATCATGAATTGGATCCATGATCAAGATATTGTACTTGCAGTTGAACACATAATGTATGTGGTTGCAATGGGCAAGTTTTACTCATCAAAATGAGGAATGACAATTAAAAAGATAATAGGACTACAACCCTAGGGTTTGTATGACCATAGTCTTGATCTCTCATCGAATGTACTTTGGAAGTGACATGTTGGTGATGATCGTAATTGTCAAATTAATTCTTATAAAATCTAACAAGATGTTCTGGCATATATATGTGCTCTTAACATTTAATCGTGAATGACATGGTTCACTACATCATGCAAAATGGTGGCTCTATAAGAGATGATGTATTCAAAATGTTTGAATACCTACTCGAACCAATGTTTAAGAGTTTAGATGGATGTATATACGATGAGTGTCATCATTCTGCTATCTATACTCTAGTCATTCATGAAAATTCATAATATTCGTATTGTATGAATTAAATGAAGCATGCATAAATGTTCAAATACTCTTACATTGAATTCTTTTTGAATTCAACATAAGAGATCCTTTATTTTAAATAATGGTTTCTATAGATAAAGAGAGCACAATGGAAGAGTGATTTTGACTCATGTGAGAAGGAAAGTTAAAGAGTTGACTGTATTTCTCTGACTTCCATGCATATGACATCCAAATAGTTGGATAAATGCCAATACTTCAATAAGCCGATGTATTGATAGTGTGACTATTGGGTCTATCTAGAATCCTTACAGAAGGACTTGGATAGAGAATCAGAATAATCTACAAACAATCATTGATATTGACTTCCTTATTGGATAAGATAAAGTCTAGTCATTGTATCTCATTCTTCTTATGACTTTTGCCATTTGTTGCATATGTATTAGAAGATTAGAAATTTGATCTTAAGGTTTAATAGCCATCCATGGATATTGATGCAATGGTTGCAAAAATCTCTATTGGATAGATAGACTTCATTATTTCAATGGGAAAGCCCTTAGTCTTATATAATGTCTCCACGATCAAGATATTAGAATACACTCATTGTTTGTTTCTAAATGTTGGAAAAAAACTTGAATTTTGGAATAGACCTATCATAAAGAGTTATGATGGATATATTTCAGATAGTAATCCAACATCTAGTGGGATCTACTAAATTATAAATTTAATGAATGGTTCATTAGGATTTTTAATACTGAAAATTAAACCTTGAAAGATCAATAGGAGGATGAAGATCATTTGACAATGATATGGTATCAAGCCTTGGACATATGCCTATTGACGAGATCAATCGACTAGTAAGAGATGAAACTTTAGAGTGTCTGAAATTTCAAATCTTACATACTTATTAATATTATATTCAAAAAGTAAAAATGTCCAATACACCCTTCTCTGAGAATGGTGGAAGTTGCCAAGGTATTCAGGATATCATACATATTAATGTATGTGGATTATCTATATCATAATAAACATTGTGGATATGTAATATCTATTGATGATTATGCATGATATGGGATTTCTTTTCTTCGCCTAAGAATCCTTTGAAATGTTCAAAGATTTCATAATTTTGGTTTAGAACCAATGTTTGAAGGAAGATGAAATGAATTTGATCTAATCTAAGTGGCCTGTAACTGTTTGATGAATTCAAGGAATACCTTATGAAGATATGAATATCATTTCTATCTTACTCCTCCTAATAAACCTATACTCAATAGAATTGTAGGGAGATACGATTGGATCATGTACAACATGATTTGATCAATGATTAATTTTAGCATAATTACCTCTTAGTTTCTAGATATATATGTATTAGAGACTACAATATATATCCTTAATAAGGATCCATGCAAATAAGCTAGAATCTTGCACCGGAGAGTGCTACTTCATTAGAAAAATAAAGGATGGTTGTGGATACCTACTTTATGACATTGAGATTCTTAAAAGATCTCATCTCTAAGGATATAATTCTTAGAGGATTACTCTCTTCAGAATCAAGATTAAAATGAAGTGAAGGAACTCTTTACTCTTGAGAAGATAATGAGGCTTTTGAAATCGGAAACTAAAAGGATAATTAAAGATGAAACACTCATACCTCTTCAAATGAGTTTGAGGATGGTTTCCATGTATTAGAGAAATATGACAATGATCTGACTTCATGTGATGAAGCGTCTGAAGATAATGTCATGGAATGATGGATGTTAGCAATAAAGTCTAAAGTAGTCTTCATATACAAGAGTTGTATATGGACCCTCAAGGATCCACCTATATGGGGAAGACCTAGAAAGATGTAAATGGATCTTCAAGAGAAAGAGGAAACCTGATGAGAAGCTAAAGACCTTCAAAGCACGTCTCGTATCCACAAGATAAACACGAAGAAAGAAGACATCGCGTGCGATGAGACTTGGTTTCTAATGACCATGCACAAACTCATCATATTATTGCTAACTTTAACTACACAACTTGTCTATGTCATCTTCAAGATGTGAGTTAAGTTTGCATTCCTCTATGAATACCTCTACGAGGATATTCATATTAAGTAGCCCAGGGCTTCATGGTTGAGGAAAGCAAGATGTGATAGCTGAAGAACTCCATCTATGGGCTCAAATAAGCTTCTTCTAGTTGTAACATAAGATTTAATGAAATTATAAATATTATGATTTGAGATAGAATATCGATGAACCATGTGAAGCTTAATGGGAGTGCCATTGTGTTCATCATGCTAAATAGAGATTATATCCTAATCATTTGGAATGATATAAGGATGAAAATAAGTGTTTTATAATCAAGTTGTTCCATAACTTGAGATATTATCTCAAGGATACCTCTTGAATCTTAGTTTTGAAAGTGTTCATAATCAAATAGAAGAGGGTATTGGGATCATCACATTAGTGATACACCATGGATATGTTCCATTTTCTAGAAATTCCAATAATGACTTCCATCTCTTAAGATATGGTACTGACCTATCTAAAGGGATAGCACCTCAAAGAGTTGAGGAAGTGAATGCTAAAACTGCTTGCCCTTTTGCATCGAGTATGAGAAGTAGGGAATATGCTAGATGTGTACAAAATCTAGATGTCTGCCATGTAGTGGGAGTAGTAAACTGTTACTAATCCTACAATGGAGATAAAACACTTAATTGCAATAATAACAATATCTTCAAAGATGACAAGACTTTAGAGATAGTGATCTTTAGGACTTATCTTCATGAGATTAAGACTTTATAGATAGTGATATAAAAGTCTTAACTACGTATACCTTTGGAGATAGAGATCTCCAGGAGTAAGGATATTCTGATAAAGATAAAGGAAATTATATATAGGTTATAATAATTATTGAGTTGTAGTGTGAAGTACATTATAACTAACAAAATTGAGTATTGGTTGCATATTATGCAACATTCACGAGCACTATTACTGGGGGATATGCAAGTGTCGTAGAAGGACTTGGCATAGTCTCTCGGGAACAGAATGACTGATCAGCTTACCTTGTTATTTTCAAAATAATCTTTGATTATCACATGAGTGTGGGTTTAAAGATGAGTCCATTGATGGCTCTTTTGGCTATTGCGAGATTGTTGGACATGCGGGCTCACAACGAGCAAATATGCAATAAATGTTATTATGAATATCATTTGCTGATTTGAAATGAAGAGTGACTAATTTGCATAATAGGTCCTTTAGAACAATTAGGCTTATGTACCATGGCTATCTCAATGATCATACATCCGTTGATTCAATTATTGAATCATAGAGGCTGGTGCTTGGATGAATATCAAAAGAATTAGTTTGAGGACTCATCAAGCACCGTTAACTGATTATTAAGAGAGGATTTACATCCTAAGAAGGATATGACAATACTTTCTCAAAAGGCTGATATCTAACCGACCTCTTGATACATGTCCTCTATATAGGAATAGAAATTCGGAGGAGTTAGATAAGTTAGGTCAAAGAGTTGACTTAATGAGATCAAGATAACCAAAGTCCTAAGTCGTATGTTGTCATGATATAGGCACGCATCCTCTGACCGGAGACAAATAACCTACTATATGTATGAGTATGTACATTTGGCATACCAATAGGTTGATGACCTAACCAATGTCTATACACCGATGAGATTGTGTGCATGCAAGGGCATATGAGTAATATGATCTCTCAAAGGAATAATACGTGTTCATTTCTAAACCGGAAGACATGAGCTCACTCATAAGATATTGGGAAGAATTAAATTTTATGCACGGTCGTCTCGCTTTGGAAGCTTGATTGAATGTGTAGGTTTGGTGTATACTTTTGGAAAGTATATGGTCAAAACCTAGGTTTGATATATGCTTTTGGAAAGCATATGATTGATACCGACTACCAATGATCAAATGACAAACTTAATGAAAGAACCATGAAGTAGATAGTGAAAAAGGGATTAAATACTATAGGTTTATTTTGGGTCTTCCAGTATGCAGGATGTGCATGTATTGGAAATACCTGAGGGTGATGTGATCATAATCGATTGTATAACCATATTTCTTCCATTCGTAGGGAGTGATGAAACAGGTCTATATTTTAGTGACTCCTCCCAGTAGAGAAGTGATCTGATCTTGGTCCAAATATTGGACATTGATCTGAATGTGATTCAGATACAATGAGAATAATACATTTGCGATCTTGATTTAATCAAGCATCTATGAGAGGACCATAAGATCTGGATTTGAGATGTGATGTCAATATCCAAGTCACTATATGTGGAACAATAAAATTGGCATGTCCTTATCTCCAAATATCTACAGAGAAAGCGTATTATCTTTGAAAGAGTTCAAGTATAATTTCATTGGTTATATATGTATCCGAGCACTGAAAAAATTGATAATTAAATGTGATTTAATTATCATGAATAATGTGAATTTAATTCATATTATTAGGAGAGTTATCTTAGATAATTAAATGTGATTTAATTATCAAATATGTTTATAATGTGAATGTGATTTATAATATTTGGGCACTTGAAAATAGAGATCCAAGATGGTTAAATGTGGTTTAATTATCATGGATAAGAATAATGTGGATAACACTATTTATATTAATCATATATATTTTAAATGTGATTTATAATATATAAGAGAGTGATATTTGTAATTTACATTTTTTAATTAAATGTTGATGTGAATTGGATTCACATTGGATAATTAATTGAAAATGTAATTCGCAATTTATTTTTGGTTATGAATGTGATTCGCAAATTTCTAATGGCATGATTGCAATGTTTACAAAAAAATGGATTTATTTTTGTGAAATAACTTGCAATAAAATTTGTTGCAAATATTGGAGAAATTCATGGGATAATGGAATCTCATGAAATTGGAGGAGATAGCCACCTTCCTCTTAACGAGAGTGGACGACCACCATGTCATATTGGAATTACGGTTGTCCCTACCTCTTTATGGAAGGAGTCTACTCTCTTTCTTATTTCTCCAATGAAGACTGATTTAATATACATCAAGTTATATTCAATATATATTTGATTTATTATTATGTTTTTAGCAAAAAAGATCATAGCCATTGAAAGAAACACAAATAAATGTGAGCCATTGGATATGTGGTATCCATGGATTGAGATCCATGGATCCCAAAATATTATAAATAGAAGGGCACCCCTTGATCTTCAAGATACAACTTCAGAAACAACTTTTGATCTCTCTCTCTCTCTCATTCTCTACACGCCATCTCTCTCCTTCTCTCTTGTGGTCGTCTACCATGGAGCCCTAAAGAGAGTCGCTCTCACTGCAGCATCGTCGTTATGCTGCCGAACTATTTGCTTGTGGATCTCCACCTCCTTCAGTACGTCTCACTCGAGAAGAAGAAATCGTATCTCATGTGACAAGATCAGGAGATTCACCGCTTGGATCATCAATATGGATTGCAAGAAGCACGCGTTTCATCAACGCGCTCGCAAGCGTCCCCTCCGTCGGATTGGACTTGAGACAGGAGGTCTCTCTGTTTAGTGACTCGATCGCAACCACACTTTAAGAGGTAACCCTAATATCTGCTTGTGGTTTAGATGAAATGATCCGAGAAGTGTTCTTGGATCATGTGGTTTCATCGCATGAAAATTTTTAATTTTCACTACCTCGAGCAACTAGTGCGACTAGTCACTCCCAATCGCATACGATGCGATCCTTAGGCTTTCGTGATGCGCTTAAGAATCTTACCATATCCTTCAAGGCCAGCTCGTGATGAGTCCTGGGATAGCTGCAATTGTGACATCGTCCTCTACATATACCATTGTAAGATCATTTACAACTTCTTATTTTCATTCATTCAACATCAAGTTAATATAGAAACATAAGAATAATTGACTTGGACTCTTGTAGTTTTTAAAAAATAAACATTTCAAACAATCTAATTAAAATAGTAAACAATACACATTTGCAACACAATCTAACCATTTAATATTTTAGATTCACATTCACATTCAAGATTAATATCGACATTCACATCTAAAATAACAACATCAAAAAACATGATAATATCAAGGTATACCTCCTCTAGTTTCAAACTCTAGTCTATTTCTGAGTCTGTAGCCAATGTAGGTTGACCTCTGGAGGAGGGGTGGTTATGCGGCTGCCACATGCATCGTTGGAGGGGAGGGGACTGCCAGACTAGGGGTGGAGAGAGGGAGGGGTGATGGTGTGATGAATCTCGAATTCATCACTCTAAATCTCATTTATTAAGCTCAAATCCCTCAAAATGAACAGCATTTATGCATTCTGCATAATTAGCATTCATGCATGTTTTCATAAGAATTGCATTTTAGCACGAATTTCTGCACAAAATAAGAAGCCAAAAATCCAAGCCAAAAATGACCTATAAATAACCTAATTCTCGGATTTTTAACTCATTCATGCTAACTCCGAATGACACAAAAACACTCAACTGTGTACATATCACTAACAAAAATAAATGAAAAATACAAAAAATTTAACTAACCCAAATAAGTGGACCAAAAACCCAAACCCTAGTTTCAGGATTTCCAGACTAAAAACCTCATATCTTCCCCATCCAGTGTCTGTGTTAATCCTACTCACTTTTGAACTAATGTACATTCAATTACCTTCAAAACAAGATAAAGTTCAAGTGAATCGGAGCTCATATGTGAAAGTTGGGTTTTCGGCCTCTTTTGTACATTTTGTATTTTAACGGTTTTTATTGTGATATTTTATATACATAGTTTATCAATTAATAAAAATCTAAAAAAAATTATATTAATGTGTAAATATTTATCTCTGATTTTACCATATTTTTCCTAATTTTTATCTGGTTTAAAAATGACAATAAAAATTATAAAACCCAAAAAAACAAAGTATTCTATGTATATGTGATACCCCAAAATTTCACTTTGTACATTTTATCGATTGTGATTTTGATGTCTTCATGAAAATTGTAGATCTCATCGAGACGAGCATTTTTTGGAAGAAATTTTTTGATCCGAGGCCATTTGCTATTTATTATTGATTTTACAAAATCTTTATTTTTCGAATTTTCTGGTGCTGACAGGTGGTAGCCCCTAGGGCCGGCACGTGTCAGCCATTTTTGGCCTTTTCATTTACTCACTTTTGAAGAAAAAAATTAATAAATAAAATCCACGCACATGCGTTGTTCCCCCTTTCTCTTCTCACTCGCCACGTGGCTCCTTCTGGGTCGTCCGATCTCGTTCGATCGGACGGCCCGTGACCTTCGTCTACCTCCCTCTTTCCATCGAATGCGGTGGTGCCCAATCTCGATGTCGCCGCGAATCGCGCGCCGCGTATCTCCCATCTTCTCCGACAATCACGCCCATCCTATCAAATCATGTCGCCACCCCTTCAATCTACGATCATGATCCCCGATCGCGCCCAATCAACAATCCCTGACACCCTTCCATCTCCGGCCAGACCTTTCGACCCTATTTAAGATTGCCTCCGTCCGCCTTTGACGAACATCCGCCGATTCACACCAGAGAAGGGAGGGTCATCGCCGGAGGTGACAGCTCCAAGCAACACTGCCCTCCCCCCCCCCCCCCCCCCCGCGGCGAGATCCGAAGCCTTCGAGCTTCGTTGCAGTGCCACCCCTGGTAGCTACTTCTGCTCCAATCTTCATCGAGCCACTGCTTCCTCGATCGTCTTCAACTCCGACCATCACCTTTGTCTCCAGCAGCTTGGGGATCCTCCTCCTCTGAGCCAACGTCATCATCGACCACCTTCGTCTTCAAGCAACTCCGCCAACGATGCTACTCCATCGCCATCAACCATCGTCTCCAGCTCTGCCTGCCTTCAAACGCCTCAAGAGGCGGTGCTCCTCTACCACCGTCGTCACGCACAGCCGGGAGGTCCTCCGGCCTTTCATCGACGACCATCAACGACTCGCCTTCTCCGCATCAGACTTGCACCGCGCCATCCACCATCTTCGAGCTCTAAAGCCACCGCAGTCCACCTCGATTGGCCAGGCGGTGGTCCCGAGGTCCTCCTCACGTACATGGCACGTGATAGGAGAAAATGCCTACATCAGCCACCCCACAGGTCACGTGCCCCTTAGAGATTTTGCAGAAACTCCCCCATATTATCGGTAATTACATTGTAGCCCCCTTGGAGTCCCTCAATTTGCACTACAGTCCACCTAAGCCTAGGGCACATGTGCAGCATGTGCCCCTTAGAGATTTTGCAGAAACTCCCCCATATTATCGGTAATTACATTGTAGCCCCCTTGGAGTCCCTCAATTTGCACTACAGTCCACCTAAGCCTAGGGCACATGTGCAGCATGTGCCCCTTAGAGATTTTGCAGAAACTCCCCCATATTATCGGTAATTACATTGTAGCCCCCCTTGCATTTTATGTTTTTATTTACTTTATTTCAGAAAGACCCTTGTGTTCCCCATTGAGTTTAGAACTCTACATGACATTATTTTATTATTCAAAAATAACATGATGTTCCTCATTTAGTTCTCTACATCTTGACATATCGTGGATATTTTTTTGATCATTGGTTAATTAATGATTAACTATTTTGTGGAAAATTGAATACTTTGCCCATTTTGTGTTCGTAAATTTACCTTTGATTAACCATTTCTCTAGAAATTTTCGAAAAATCACATATTATAGAATTAATTGTGATTGCCATTGTGCCCAAAAAGATTTGCATTTGCATGCATAGTTTGCCCTATAAAACTCATTTTGCAAATTTCAATATTTGCCTTTAAACTAGTATTTTTGAGGTTTAGGATTTTTCTTAGATCAATCACCCAGTGATAGATATTAAGTAATTTTGTTCCTTTAAAATAATTAGATTTAATATTTATTATAATTAAATATTGAAATACATTTTTTTGCATTTAAAAAGTCATAAAAAATTCATAATGCATCCAAAAATTCCAAAAAACTTACAGTGCATTTATTTCATCATATTTTGAATCGTGGCGAAGTTGCATATTTTTCAAACATCATTTGAATGTAATTAACATTTTAGTTCCTAAAATAGGCCAAAATTATATATTGCATCCTTTATTGCATTAAAAATTCCAAAAAAAGGCTGCCTTGAAAACCGCGCACGAATTTTGATAGACATAATTCTAATTTGTTTCTTTACCTCCTTGTGTTCGACCTTGGGACTTGACCAAGTAAAATAAACATAAAATCGCATTGATTAAAATTGATGAATATTTTGTGTGGTTATTTTCTTGATCGATTCTGATTGCCTCCTACAACGAAATTATATTATTTTTTAGCACAAACAAAATCTCTTTAACACAGCGATTTCGGAATCGTCAGATGACGTCGTTGTCGGGGAGGCAAATGGCTTAGTTTTGTGTTTTGAAAATTTTCGTTCGGTTTTCCGCATTCGGGTAGTCTGATCCCCGAATTTTTCATTGTAAATTCCTTGATTTTTTTCAACATTTATTTTTATATTTTATTGAGTCACTCTCTTACATTATCTCTCTTATTTTTCTTGCGAGGTACTCGACGTCACCGACCTCCAAAAAGCCGCAATTAATTTAAGATCGAGTCGAGTCGTGAGAGAGCGTAGAGTCTAGGTTTTTAACTTCTGCAAACTCTTAAATTTCTGTAATTAATTTCTCATTTACATCGGTGTCCGTTTGGACTCTCGCGTGTGTAAAAAAGACCTTGAACTATTCTTGTGGTGTGTCGTGGCCTGTTTCACTCTCTAGTGATGGTGGGGCCCGACTTGAGTGGCGATTAGAATAAACTTGCACATACGGCTCTCAGAGCATTTTAATTTCTTGATTTTGCTCGTAGGAATTAAGCCACACTTCACTTTAACTGAGACGCACATAGATCGTTCAATTTAGCCAAAAATTTAACTCAATTCTTCCCCTCTAATAGAACTTTCTGCTTAGGTGCGGTTTTTCATCGGCTTGCATCTATTTAGAATGAATTTTCAATTTCTGTCTAGCATCCCACATGGAGATTGTGAGGATTCACTGTAAGTCTTCTAACTGAGCATACATCATTGTTTTCACGTGCATTGGCTTTTCCCGAATTTCTCCCTCCTGTTTTGTCACATAAATTTAAAGGAAACTAGGACTGGACGGTAGATGTATATTTGTACTCACTTAAATTTTCAGTAATCACCTCATTAAAATTGGGATCGCTAAATATAACCGATTTTAAATAACCCATAAAATCATGAATTTTTGCGGGAGAGTAACCACGACCTTGGATGTTTTTATTTTTCCGAGTGAGCGAGAGATGACACTTAAGGTTAGAACCAAGCTCCGATATTTTCATTCAGACTACTGATTTTAAAAAACAGTTAGTTACTTCTCAGTGAGGAATACAGGTAGCCGGTAATCGGTCCGGACTTCCTTAGAAGAATGGGTGGTTTAAAGGACACTACTAAGGCTCCATCCTTAAGTAACACGGGTAGCCGTTTTATGGTCCGTACTTACATCTATACTAGATGAAAGTAGATGCAATTAGTCGTATGAACTCGGGATAGTCTTTAAGAAAATTTTGGCACCTAACAACTCGCTAAATTCTTCCCAAGATTGATTTATCACCAACTTAAAATTGAAAAGAAAATAGCCGAGATCTTACGGCTTCATTGTGTGAGTTGGTGAACCCGAGGTTTTATTTGTGTTTACATTGGTGTGCGTGAACCGATATCGAAGATCAAAAACCGCACATTTGATAAAATTTCTTTTGACTATCCCGTGCAATCATCTCCTTCATCTCCTGATTTAAATCTCATCATGGAACTTTTTTCAAATTGCAGATCCAACCCATCATTTCTTTCAACTCTTTCAAAAATGGTCGAACATTTATCTGAAAACCCATTAGATCTATACTACGAAAATGAATTTGTCTCGGTTAGGCCCAAATGAACTATATCCTTTTCTTTCAATAAACCTCCAACATTTGCGGGAGACTTTCAATCGCAGATGAATTCGCCCCCCTCATTGAATTCCTATTCGAATCATCCAACCACACATGACCACCTGCTATCTTGGACTGAACCATCTTATTTTCGGTTTCTCGCTATTGAATCATTTCAAGATCAAAATACCTTTGAATCTCATGACTGGTCGAGAAACCAAACCCAGATGGAAAGACCCGCACTTGATGATCACCAGAGTTGGATTGACCGCAACGATCAAATCCCTATTGACCAACCTGAATATCACTCATTTGATCAGCCTATGCATACAGAGGACCACATGCATAAGATCGACACATGTGCACCCTGTATGATCCCATTATTCGAGGATACGATCAATCATTACCATTGAAGTAGACTCTACTCAAACTAGGTTGACATGCCCGAGTCATGACATGTTGAGTATGAGACCTACACATTCTCGCAAAACCCTTCCACAGAGCAGCCTCCTTCCATAATTTTTGAGGAGATTACTGAACATTCCCGCAAAAACCCTGCTCATCTGAGGAACACACCACATCACCACTCCACATAGAAAATAAAAAAATAGGAATATTCAAAAACACCAAAATCCGAAAATCCAAAAATTTCATAAAAATTGAGACTGAAGAAGATATGAAGAATTTGGATCTTGCTTTACTGGAAGCACTAGAGAAACGCTTGATTTTTGAACTTCCCTTTACCCCGACCTTAAAGAACTTGTAATGGACAAATTGATAATTAAAAAGTCGGGCAAGATACGAACAAAAACTGAAAGACATATCTTGTCAATGGCCTCCTCCTTGCTGTTGAGGAGAAAAACCAAAAACCGCATAGTGAAGTGGTTGCCTAGATTTGACTGTGAAATTAAAGACACAATTTTCACCCATGCTCGGATTGATGATGATTCATCGATCAATATCCTCCCTACCTCTATATTTCATGGACTCAAACTCGGACCAATTAGAAAAATACGAGAAATTGTTCAATTGGCAGACCGATCAATAAAGAGGTTGAGAGGAATTATTTTTGTCATCATGACATTCCAAGGTGCTCTGCTCAAAGTGGAATTCACGATCATTGATATTGAGCATCAAGGAGAATTCACCCAGTCTCCAATTATTCTCGGAAAGCCATTCTTAGCATTATCTAAGGCAATTATTGATTGTGAGACACGGGAAATCAATTTCAAAGCATTGGAAGCACTTAGATCTGACCCTGTCTTTGAGGAACCACGATCTTCTGAGGCAACCCACGAAGTCCCCGATAACCGTAATTATGAAACATTAGAAGAGTCCTACCACGCTACTACACCTGAGATAGCGGTTGTTGATGAGACTATTGGTTTAGAGAATCTCCCCCTGCTCCATTCCCAACCGCTTTCACCATGGAGAATCATGTATATGAATCATATGATCCGGAGACCTATGCATGGGCACACCCTGGGTCAACCTACTCTAACTACATGGATTACATCAACTCGACACGGGAATGCTCCAACATCAAATCAATTAAGAACGAACATGCAGAAACTCTCCCCAGTATTTCAATTCTCGCGGATCTCAAAATAGACAAATCCTTCTTCTATGATCCTGAGACATATGCATGGTCGCACCCAGGGGCAACATTCTTTGAATATCTTGACCAAATCATCCCAAATAGAGAGTGCACCAATATTCAGAAGACTAAGAACAAACACGCAATCCGAAAACCGACCACGGAGAAGAATTCCAATGGTTATTCATCTAGATACTCAAGTGAACCGACGTCTTCACGAAACAAGAAAAAGAAAGTCACCTTTGACCTTTCGGAAGAGGAATCAGCTGATGATCCCTCATCAGGCCCGGAAAAGGTGGTCTACATGAGTGAAGTCTGTTCGACAACTCTACAGCCATATCTTCGCAAGAATCCAAAATTCGATTCTCTTTGGACAACTCCCGTTCCTAACTACTATTCATCCAAAGCTGATGCTCCTGCCCCCTAGAAGTACGTCGGTATTATTTCTTACGAGATGACTGAGACCAGTGCTTCTGAGTATTCATCCGAGGACAAACCACTAGACCCTAAGATGGAATGAACTCTGAGGAAACAACTGAAGAAACATAAAGACCAGAATATTTGGAGTATGTCCACTTTCGAATACTCCTCCTCTGAGTATAATTCCGATGATGGCTACCTTTCATCTGACTCAAATATTTCATCTACTATACATCATGATTTTTCTGAGGATGACACTGATAATAGATGGGAATCATATGCTTCATCTTCGTCTGGTTATACCGATATCCCATCGCAGGCTCACAAAAATATCAGTTGAAAATTGCCTTAAATCATCGGCTACCCACCCTCCCTCCCGACCACATCGGTCTCCTTGTACAACTTCTTCCTCTACTTAGGCCAAGGCCTAAGTATAGGGGGGACCGATGCCATTTGTCTATACCATTTCCCTCATCACACTTCTCAATCACTCATTTCCACCCTTCTCCTATACTTAGCCTGACCAGAGCCTAAGTATAGGGGGAACCGGCGCCCACCTGTATATACTCTCTTCATCCACATATCCCTATCGCTTCATTTTTGTTCCGCTCCTCTCCTATGCTTAGACTGTTCAAAGTCTTAGTATAGGGGGGCGGACCTGTATATTTTGATCTTTTCCTTTTTACTCTTTTATGCTTAGCCTGAGATATGTCTTCTTTACGCTTCTTGTGCTTTGAGGACACAACACTCGCTAAGTATAGGGGGGTCTGTATATATACTGTGTATATATTTTACCCATATCTCGTACTTTGACGTAAGTCTATATATATTTACGGGTTGGGTAAATAATTTGAAAAAAAACAAGAAAACAAAAGAAAAAGAGTTTACTAACGCTGACTATGCCTAAAATTTTTGAAAAAAAGGCTTCTTATTTATTTTTGCATAAAAAATTTCAAAAATCCCTTGCATAAAAAATTGTATCTGCCTTTCACACACATTCACTTCATCAAGCATCGCATTCATTTGCATCTATGAAAAGTCTTTGGGTTCTGAACTGAGTTATGAGCCGAAATCGAGAGTGGTCTGGACTTGTCCTTAATCCACCTAATTTTCAGAGGAACTTCACCGAGAAATAGGATTTTATAAACTCCAGGTCTTTGACTTAATTCTTTGAGTTCCACATGACAATGTGCAGCATTTGACTCTTAGTATCTAACCTGGTCTCTTCATTCTGGGTACAACTCTGGAATAAGGAATTAATTTGTACTCTTACTCTATACACTTAGCTCAACTCAGACGGGATGTTGGAAGACTGTGTGAGTTTCTTTTCTAGTAGCGTGGAAATCTAAAGACCGGAGTACGGGTTGAAATAAAGCTTCGGAAAAGGGATGGATGGCTGGGCACAATTTTTTCCAAGACCCCAAAAAATGTACGGAAACAAAAAGATTTTATATCTGTATGGGCACAACAAGATCCAAGCAGGACCACCAAAAATTCAAAATACAAAGAAGCATTCTACCAAATAAATATCCGACAAAAAAGGTCCAAGCTTCAAGAAAACCTGCAGATCTTGGTGGAGACTCGGCTACACTGGCCAGCTTCACAAGGAGGGGTGACTACATTGGCCACCCTCCAGTTCTTTTCTCCTTCTTCTAACTTCTCCCCCAATTCGATTGTGAACACAACGCGACAGACCTAAGAAGGAAACACTTGACTCCCTAAGGACGAGTTACTGAAGAGGAGGTTTGCGCGGTAGTCTGGAATTCTGGATGGGAAGATCTAAAACCTTTCACACACATGAGTCGATAGTTCAATGATCATAGGGTATACTTTGGGAAGAGGATTGATCTAAGATGACTTCTGAGCCGAAACTGTGGCAATGATGTGTAGAACTCGAGGGCTGTTGATTTTAAAATTCTAAGTCTCACAGAAGTTCCGCCAAACTATTAATCCAAAGGTTGAGTATAGTTTCACTTTCACCTTCAGCTCATGGTCTTGGTATGGAACGCAGTCTCATTTAACTTCATTGCATTTCTTTTTTATGCTCAAGGATGAGCATGCTTTATGTATAGGGGGATGATGAATCTCGAATTTATAACTCTAAATCTCATTTATTAAGCTCAAATCCCTCAAAATCAACAGCATTTCTGCATCTATTCTGTATAATTAGCATTCATGCATGTTTTCATAAGAATTGCATTTTAGCACGAATTTCTACACAAAATAAGAAGCTCAAAAACCAAGCCAAAAAAGACCTGTAAATTGCCTAACTTCTCGGTTTTTTAACTCACTCATGCTAACTCCGAATGACACAAAACCACCTCCACTGTGTACATATCACTAACAAAAATAAATGAAAAATGTAAAAAAATGACTAACCCAAATAAGTGGACCAAACACCCAAACCCTAGTTTCAGGATTTCCGAACTAAAAACATCATATCTTCCCCATCCAGTGTCTGTGTTAATCCTACTCACTTTTAAACTAATGTACATTCAATTACCTTCAAACACAAACCAAGTTAAAGTGAATCGGAGCTCATACGTGAAAGTTGGGTTTTGGGCCTCTTTTGTACATTTTGTATTTTAACGATTTTTAATCTGATATTTTATGTACATATTTTATCAATTAATAAAAATCCAAAAAATATATTAATTTGTAAATATTTATCTACGATTTTACCATATTTTTTCGAATTTTTATTTAGTTTAAAAATGATAATAAAAATTATAAAACCCAAAAAATCAAGGTATTCTATGTATATGGGATACCCAAAATTTCACTTTGTACATTTGATCGAATTTGTTTTAATGTCTTCATGAAAGTTGTAGATCTCATTGAGGCGAGCAATTTTTATGAAGAAACTTTTTCGGTCTGAGGCCATTTGCTATTTATTATTGATTTTAAAAAATCTTTATTTTTCGAATTTTCAGGTGCTGACACGTGGCCGCCCCTGGGGCCGTCACGTGTCAGCCATTTTTGGCCTTTTTATTTACTCGTTTTTGAAAAAAATTAATAAATAAAATACACGCACATGCCTCGTTCCCCCTTTCTCTTCTCACTCACCACATGGCTCCTTCTGGGTCGTCCGATCTCGGCCGATCGGATGGCACGTGACCTTCATCTTCCTCCCTCTTTCCATTGAAGGCGGTGGTGCCCCCAAATCTCGCTGTCGCCGTGAATCTCGTGCCGCGTATCTCCCATCTTCTCCACAATCACCCCATCCGATCAAATCAAGTTGCCTCCCCTTCAATCTACGATCATGATCCCCAATCGCGCCCAATCAACAACCCCCGACACCCTTCCATCTCTGGCCGGACCTTTCGACCCTATTTAAGATTGCCTCCCTCCGCCTTGGACGGACATCCGCCGATTCACACCAGAGAAGGGAGGGCCGCCGCAGGAGGTGACATCTCCAGGAAACGCCCCCCCCCCCTTACGGCGACATCTGAAGCCTTCGAGCTTCGTTACAACGCCACCCCTGCCAGCTGCTTCTACTCCGATCTTCGTCGAGTCGCCACTTACTCGATCGTCTTCAACTCTGACCATCACCTTCGTCTCCAGCAGCTTGGGATCCTCCGCCTCCGAGCCAACGTCATCATCGACCACCTACGTCTTCAAGCTACTCCACCAACGACGCTACTCCATCGCCATCAACCATCGTCTCCAGCTCTGCCTGCCTTCAAACGCCGTAAGAGGTGGTGCTAATCCATCACCGTCGTCACGATCAGCTGGGAGGTCCTCCGGCCTTTCATCGACCACCATCAACGACTCGCCTCCTCCGCATCAGACCTGCACCGCGCGAACCACCATCTTCAAGATCCAAAGCCGCCGCAGTCCGCCTCGACCGGCCGGGCAGTGGTCCCGAGGTCCTCATGTGCTTGGAGTCCCTCAATTTGCACGCACGTGCCCCTTGGAGATTTTGCTGAAACTCCCCCATATTATCAATAATTACATTTAAGCCCCCCTTGCATTTTATATTTTTTTTTATTTTATTGCAGAAAGACCCCTATGTTCCGTGTTGAGTTTGGAACTGTACATGATATTATTTTATTATTTAAAAATAGCATGATGTTCCGCATTTATTTCTCTACATCTTGACATAACGTGGATATTTTTGTGATCATTGGTTAATTAATAATTAAATATTTTGTAGAAAACTAAATA
This sequence comes from Ottelia alismoides, assembly GCA_037367405.1. NCBI lineage: Eukaryota > Viridiplantae > Streptophyta > Magnoliopsida > Alismatales > Hydrocharitaceae > Ottelia > Ottelia alismoides. The sequence goes on along the minus strand of JAZKJV010002169.1, from coordinate 168,857 downwards.
TTTTGCCCATTTTGTGCTCGTAAAATTGCCTTTGATTAACCATTGCTCTAAAAATTCTCAAAAAATCACATATTGTAGAATTAATTGTGCTTGACATTATGCTCAAAAAGATTTGCATTTTCTTGCATAGTTTGGCTTGTAAAAATCATTTTTCATATTTTAATATTTGATTTTTAAAAGGTATTGAAACAAGTATTTTCGAGGTTTAGGATTTTCTGAGATCAATCACGCATAGATAGATCTTAGATAATTTTGTTCCTTGAAAATAATTAGGTTTAATATTTATTATAATTAAATATTGAAATTCATTTTGTTTGCATTTAAAAATTCATAAAAAATTATATTGCATCCAAAAATTCCAAAAAAATATATTGCATCCAAAAATTCCAAAAAAATTATATTGCATCCATTTCATCATATTTTGCATCGTGGCTAAGTTTCCTATTTTTAGAACATTGTTTCAACATAATTGGCATTTTAGTCCCTAAAATAGGCCAAAATTTCATATTACATCCTTTATTGCATTAAAAATTCCAAAAAAAGACCGCCTTGAAAACCGCACACGAATTTTGATAGACATAATTCTAGGTTGTTCCTTTGCCTCCTTGTGTTCGACCTTGGGACTTGTCCAAGTAAAATAAACATAAAACCGCATTGATTAAAATTGACTAATATTTTGTGTGGTTATTTTCTTGACTGATTCCGATTGCTGCCTACAACGAAATCATGTTATTTTTTAGCACGAACAACATCTCTTTAACACAGCGATTTCAGACTTGTCATGGTGGTACGGTGGCCTGATTCTTGAAGGGAGGGTGAAGGATATGGGAAAATACTTAAGTGCATCATGGAAGTGTGAGGATCACATCATTTGCGATCGGGAGCGACTAGTCGCTCGGGGTAGCATAATTTATAAAAATTTTGAACGATGAAACCATATGATCCAGGAACCATCTTGGATCATTTCATCTAATAAAAAATAATAACCAGGTTTACCTCTTGAAGCGAGGTTGTGATTGAGTCTATGAACAAAGATACCTCCTATCGCAAGTATGATCTAAAGGAGGAGACACATGCATGCACGTTGATGAAATGTGTGCTCCTCGTAATCGATGATAATGATCCAAGTGGCTAATCTCCTAATCTCGTCTTATGAGATCCAACGTCTTCTTCATGAGCTAAGTGCATCAAAGAAGAAGGAGATCCATGGGTAGTCAATATGGCAACACAACAACGTCGTGATGACTACGTCCCTATCTAGGGTTTATGGTGGACGACCACTCTGTGGTGGGAGAGGGGGGTGCATGTGTAGAGAGAAAGATGGAGAGATTTTAATTCCTCTTGGAACTATGTGTGTGGTATAAAAGGCAAGGGTTACTCTTCTTTTTATACTAGTTGGACGTATATGGATCTCAATCCATGTGCCTTGCTAATCTAACAGTTTAGATTAAGAGGTTATTAATCAATGGCCATGATTTGTTGCTAAAAATTGCAATAATAAATATAATTAAAATAAAATAATTTTATTTCTTTATCAAGATACAAATTAATTCATTTTAATTTTAATTTAATAAATAGATAATAAGGGAGGCAACAACCAACCTAAAAAAAGGGTGGTTGTCTCCCCTGACTTGGTCAAGGTGGATAACCACCTTGTTGGTGGATTTATATTTATTATATATATTTATTTATTATATAAATAAATATAATAAATAATTCATACTGGAATACTTGTTGGCTCCTTAATATATATTTATTATATAGGATAAAATGCAACAAGTACTATTGCATTTATCTTCACAAAAAAATTTCAAATTCAAAATCTTGAAAACATCAATCATGCCATCGATAAATATGAGTCATATTCATATATCCAGCATATGTAAATTAGATTTACAATTAATTGTTTATTGTAATCTCATTTATAATAACATATAATTTGTATATTCTATTTACAGTTAAATCTCTCTATCATATTATAAATCATATTTATAATATCCATGATTATTATGGATAGTGATATCCACATTAATAATACCTTGATAATTAAATCATATTTAATCATCTTGTTCTATTCTCATGTACCCTAATAACATGAATCACATTCACTGTATTCACATCTTTTATAATTAAATCACATTTAATCATCTTAGATGACTCTCCTTATATGGACAAATAATATGAATCAAATTCTTATTATTCATGATATATATCTAATATTTTCATTATATCTGAATCACATTCAGATCACTGTCCAACATTTGGACCAAGATTAGATTACTTCTCTACTGAGACGAGTCACTAAAATATAGACTTGTTTCATCACTCCCTCGGAATGGAAGCGTCATGGTTATGCAATCGTTTATGTTCACAACACCATCAAGTATTCCTAATACCTGTACATCCTGCATACTGGAAGATCGACACTAAACCTTAAGTATTAGATCAATTTTACATTTGTAAACTTCATGATTTTATCATTAAGTTTCTCATTTGATTATCGGAAGTTGGTATCGATCATATACTTTCCAAAAGCATATATCATACCTAGGTGTTGATTATATACTTTCCAAAAGCATATATCAAACCTACAAATTCAGTCAAGCTTCTAAAGCAAGATAACCATTCATGAAATTTGATACCCAATATCTCATGAGTGGGCTCATGTCTTCCAGTTTAGTAATGTACATGTATGATCCCTTTGAGAGATCGTATTATTCATATGCCCTTGGATGCGCACCAGTGTGTCGGTCTATAAACCTTGATTAGTCCATCAACCTATCGGTCTGCCAAATGCACATACTCAGACATATAGTAACACATATGTCTCCGGTCAGAGGGCACATGCCTATATCGTGATAGTATACGACATAGGACTTTAGGTTATCTCGATCTCGTTTAGTCAACTATTTGACATAACTAATCTATGACCTCTGAATATCTATTCCTATGCACAGGACCTGCATCAACAGGTCGATCAGATATCGGCCTTTAGGGAAAGGATTGCCATCTCCTTCTCATGTTGGAGGTACTCTCTTAATAATCATTTGATGGTGCTTGATGAGTACTCAATCTAACTCTTTAGATATTCATCCAAGCACCAACTTTTATGATTCAATAATTGAATCAATAGTTGTATCATCATTAAGATGGCCACGATACATAACCCTAATTATACTAATGAACCTATTATGCGAATTAGTATTCTTCATTTCAGATCAAGGAATGATATTTAGAATAACATTTATCGCATAATGGCTCACCATGGGCTCGCACATCTAACAATCGCCCACTAGCCAAAGAGCAATTAATGGTCTAATCTTTAAACCCATACTCATGTGACAATCATACATTATTTAGAATAATATCTAGGTAAGCTGGCTGGTCACTCTGTTTCGGAGATACTAGGCCAAGTCCTTTGACGACACTTACATATCCCATAGTAACAGTGCTCGCATTCAATGTGAATGTTGCATCTTATGCAACTAATACTCAATCTTATTAATTATAGTGTCTTTAACACTACAATTAAATAATCATTATAACTAGTATGCATTTTCCATTATCCTTATCAGAATACCCATATTCCTGGAGATCTCTATCTTCTAAGGTATCTACAACTAAGACCTTTTAAGTCTTAAGTTCTTGAAGATGAGACTTAGAGATCACTATCTCGAAAGTTTTTTCCTCTTTGAAGATATAGTTATTACCACAATCAAGTGTTTTATTTTCAAAGTAGGATTAGTAATCGTTTACTACCCCCACTGCGTGGCAGACATCTGACTTTTGTACACATCTAGCATACACCAGCTTCTTATAACTGATGCACAAGGGAAGCGGTTTTAGCATTTACTTCCTCAAGTCCTTGAGGTGTTATCCATGAAGATAGGTTACTATCATATCTTAAGGGATGGAAGCCTTCCATGGGGTTTTCGAAGAAATGAAACATGTCCGAGGTGTATATCTTAATGTGATGGTCCCAATATCCTCTTTTCTTTACTTTTGAACACCTTCAGAACTAAGATCTAAGAGGTATCCTTGAGATCATATCTCAAGGTATGGAATAAACAATAAAAACACTTATTATCGTCCTTACATCATTGCAAATGATTAGGATATTATCTACATTTAGCGTGATGAACACAATGACACTCCCACTAAGCTTCACATGGTTCATCAAGATTCTATATGAAATCTTAACATTTATAATTTAATCAAATATGAAGTTCCAACTACAAGAAGCTTATTTGAGTCCATAGATGGAGTTCCTTTAGCTTGTACATCTTGCCAACTATGAAGCCCTGTAGCTACTTCATATGAATGTCCTCAGATAGGCACTCATAGATGAATGCAATATTGACTTCTATCTTGTAGATGTCAAAGTCAAGTTGTGTAGCTAATGTTAGCAATATTCTGATGGGTTTCAGCATGGTCACTAAAGAGCAAGTCTCATTGCAAGCAATGTCTTGTCTTGGGTGTGTAGCTCATGTCTACGAGTTGTGCTTTGAAGGTCTCTACCTTCTCACCAGGTCCTCTCTTTCTCTGGAAAGTACATTTATACCTTAACAGGTCTTACCCTTATAGGTGGATCCTCGAGGGTCCATATACAACACTTATATATGAAGTCTACTTTAGACTTTACTGCTAGCATCCATCTTTCCATGTCATGATCCTTAGAAGCTTCATCACATGAAGTTAGATCATTGTCAGATTTAATTGACACATGGAATCTATGCTCAAACTAATTTAAAGAGGTATGAGTGTTTCATCTGTAATTGTCCTTTTAGTTTCTGATTTTATGAGCCTCATTATCTTCTCAAGATTAAATGAGTTCCTTCACTTCATTTCATCTTGATTCTCAAGAGTCTCATCCTCCAAGAATCGTGTTCTTAGAGGAAAAATCTTTTAAGAATCGCAAGGTCATACAGTATGTAACCATTACCATTCTTTATTTTCCTAATGAAGCATCACTCTATGGAGCTATATTTCAGCTTACTTGCATCCATGACAAAGTTATGGACCAAGCAACCCTAAATCCTCATGTGTCCAACACTTGGCTCGGTTCCAAACCATAATGTATGAGGATGTTCGGGTTTTTATTTGCATGGAATCTTGTTAAGGATTTATATTGTAGTCTATACTATATATATTGGAAAACAAAGTTGTAATTATGGTAAGATTCATCATTGATCAAATCATGTCATACATGATCCATATGTATCTCCTTACAACTCTATTGAGTTCAAGTGTATTAGGAGGAGAGAGATAGGGATGATATTCCTTTCTCCATAAGGCATTCCGTGAATTCATCTAATAGGTAATTACTACCTATTAGATTAAATTCTTGCATCTTCCTTTAAACTATAATTCTATACCAAAATTAGGAAATCGTCGAACATTTCACAGGTTTCTAAGGTGAAGCGAAGAAATTTCATATCACAAATAATCATCAATAGGTATCACATATCATTAATTTTTATTATGATATAGATGATCCACATACATTAGTATGTATGGGTCTTGAATACCTTGACATCTTACACCATTCCCAAATAAAGGTGCATGCGACATTTTTACTTGGAATATAATATTCATAAGTATGTAAGATTTGAGATCTCAAACAATTCATAAGTATGTAAGATTTGAGATCTCAAACAATCTAAAGTTTCATCCCTTTCTACTCTATTGGTTTCATCAACAGACATATGTCCAAGGCTTGATGCCAGTTCATTGTCAAATGATCTTCATATTCCTACTGATCTTTGAAGGTTGAACTTTTAGTACTAGGAATGTTAATGAACCATTCATTAATTTTTAAATTTAGTAGAGTCCTCTAGATATTAGATCACTATCTAAAATATATTTATCATAACTCTTTATGATAGGTCTATTCCAGAATTCATGTTTATTCCCAACATTTATAAATAAATAATGAATGTATTCTAATATCTAGATCATAGAGACATTCTCTAAGATTAAGGGGTCTCCCACTGAAATTATGAAGACTATCCATCAAATAGAGCTCGTTGCAACAATTGCATCGACGTCGATGTGGAGATTATTAAACGTTAAGATTGTATTTTTTAATCTTCTAAAACATATGGAACAATTACAAGTGTTATTAAAAAGAATGAGATATGTTATTATACTTTGATCTTATCAAATAAGCATGTATATTTCAATGATTAAATGTGGATTATTCTGATGCACTATCCGAGTCCTCTAAAGATCTTCGATAGTCCAGATAGTCATACTATCAATACATAATGTTATTGTAGTATTGGCATTTATCCAACTCTTTGGATGTCTTATGTATGGAAACCATAGATGTACAATAAACTCTTTGACTTTCCTTCTAACTTGGGCCCGACTCATGCTTCTACTGCGCTCCTCTAATCTATAAACAACCATTGCTTAAGACAAAGGATTTCTTATGGTGAATTTAAAGGATTTCCATATAAGTGTATTTCAACATTTATACATGCTTTATTCAATTCATACAATATGAATATTATGAAGCTTCATGAAAGACTAGAGTATATATAGTAGAATGATGATACTCATCATATCTACATCAACCTTAACTCTCAAAAACTTTTGGTTCAGGCAGGTACTCAAATATTTTGAGTACTCTTATAGAGCCACCATTGTTCATAATGCAATGAACCATGTCATTCATGATTAAATGTACAGAGCACATATGTATGCCAAAACATCTTCTTAGATTTTGTAAGGATTATTTGACGATTATGGTCATCATTGACATGTTAATTCCATAGCATACTCGATAATAGATCAACATTATAGAGGCACACAAGCCCTATGTTGTTGTCTTATTATCTACTTAATTGTCATTCCTCATGATTATGAGGAAAATTGTACATTGCAACCACATACATTATGTGTCCAACTGCAAGTACAATATCTTGATCATGGATCCAATCCATGATATTAACTAGTTATTATTGAGTATAGTACTAAGCAGGTTTAATGAAGGTTATCTGAAATAAGAGATTTACATAAATATATTTTTTGTTCTTTGAATTAGGATTTTTGTATATTGAAGTTGTTTTGCCTTATCAACAATGAAAGTTCATTCCATTAATCACTTTCACTGTAAGAGATATACTTCCATTGTATCTCAAGCAAGATCTGGGATCTACTTCCTTATATTTGTTACATGTCAATAATATGAGAAATTATAACTCGGATAAAAAGAAGCGGGAACTCATTCTGCCTTGCAAGTCCAACTTGCATTTACTAATTAGGTCTTTAACTCCTAAGCCCACTACCCCTAAGGTGATGTTGACCCATCTTAAATGAACCAACTGTCAACAAGAATAGCACTTATTATGCGCAATCCAATATCGCCCCAATAATATGAGGGCTCGATAGTACGGTCACTATGCATACGTCCTTACTCTTTCAAGAAGCAAAGAGTTCGATCCAGATGTGTTTGTATGCAAGAGCTGTCACTTAGGACAAGCATCTCCTACATACAATCCCTGATGATGGAACCCTTCACCTTGACGAGAGACCATGGATGTCACTTATGCGATCCTCCATATCATGTTCAAATTCTGATTTATTATTATAAATCATATTCACATAACTAATTCTTCCAAGGTAAATACTACTCTATTCATAATAGAGAGTTTAATTTTAATTAGATCTAATTCATTTAATCTTATTAAATCAATTATCAATCCAATCAATCAACCAACAAATAATTTTCATTGTCATTTGAAGGATGATATAATCTCAAAATACGTACTATTTGAATTTTAATAATTAGAAAATAACATTAAACATAATGATCGCTTTAAGCACTATACTTTCCTTACCTGCTGTAATGACCAGTACCGACGGGAGTGGGACAGACCGCTAACGGACTAACCTGCTACCCCAACGCTCTCCGTAAACACCATATCTGCCTCAGGTCAGGATAATACAATTTGTTCATTTTGTATTTGAGATGATAATTGGTCTTTCAACTAACGTTATACCATATAATATTTACCAGAATAATTAATATTATAAGAAGATTTGCTATATAAATCCCCAATCCTAATCAAGCAACCATGTTAGTTGGAAAGTTCGTTATAACCAAATCGATCAAGACCATTATCTTATCTTTGTTGGTTATGGTCATCCAAAAACAATTATCATTATTAAATATTTCACAAATACTTAACAAATAATTATTCTAGAATATTAACCTTTAATTTACATGAATTAATTAAATGACAATCACATGGTTTGTGATTAGGAAAGTAATTTTCAGTAGTGACCCTCACTTACCAAAATTAGCATATCTCAATCAATTTAAATCCAAATAATGAAAATAATTTTTCAAATTCTTCTAATTTGATTTATAACAGAACCCAACATAGTTCATGTATTTATATATGTTTTAAAATCGTAATTAACTCTTTAATTACATAAAGATTCGCCATCTCTGATATAGTGAATACATAATGAGTGAAAGGATCATAACTTAAACAAACAGATTAATGGTGCAAACTCAAGTCCAAAGGTTTCCTTATTTAATGAGGAACATAATAAATAATTTTGTGTCTAAACAATTTTAAATAGGTATGAAAAAATCACACAAAACAGGGCTGCGTGAATAGAATGCGTCAAAAGTTTGCACAACCAAAAGTACCCAAGTCATATTCGATTTAAGGATCATATCTTAAACCTATGACCTATAGATCTGATACTACTTGAATAATATGGAAAAATCCTTATGTTCATCACAGGATCGTGATGATCTCATCGTATTTGATCGGGAGCGAGTAATCGTACTAGTTCTAGGGGCAGTGGAATTTAAAAAATTTGAAAAATGAAGCTACATGATCAAAGTACACTTCTCGGGTCATTTCATCTAAACACAAATAAGTATTACGTTTAACTCTGGAAGCGTGGTTGTAATCGAGTCTCTGAACAAAGAGACCTCATGTCTCGAGCCTTATCCAATGGAGGAGACACTTGCAAGCAAGGTGACGAAGCATGTGCTCCTCGCAATCCATGTTGATGATCCAGTGATGAATCTCCTAATCTCGTCCTACATGATCTGATGTCTTCTTCATGAGACAAGCACATCGAAGAATATGAAGATCCACAATTAGTCAATCCAACAGCACAACGACGCCGCGATGACTACGAACCTCTCTATGGGTTAGGGTGGGCAACCCCTCTATGGAGGGAGAGAGGAGGTGTGTGTAGAAAGAGGGAGAGATGGAGAGAGATTAATTCCTCTTGGAATTATGTGTTTAGTATAAAAGTGAAGGGCTACCCTTACTTTTATACTAGTTGGATGTATATGGATCTCAATCCATATGCCCTCTTAATCTAATGGTTTATATTAAGAGGTCATTAATTGATGGTCATGATTTGTTGCTAAAACATTGTAACAACAAATTTAATTAAAATCAATTGATTATATCCCTTTATCAAGATAAAAATTAAATTAATTTAATTTCATTATAATAAATATATAACAAGGGAGGCTACCACCACTCTAAAAAGAGCGTGGTCATCCCTCCCCTTTGGATTGATCACGGTGGACAGCCACCTTGTTGGTGGATTTTCCTTCCTTAATATATTTATTATATATGATAAAATACAACACCTATTATTGCATTTATCTTCACAAAAATAATTCCAAATAAAATTTGTGAAAACATCAGTCATGCCATTGATAAATGTGAATCATATTCATATATCCAACATAATATGTAAATTAGATTTACAATTAATTTTGTTGTGAATCCCATCCACAATAGCATACAATTTGTAAATTCTATTTACAATTAAATCTCTCTATCATATTATAAATCATATTTATAATATCCATGATTATTGTGGATAGTGATATACATCCTTGATAATTAAATCATATTTAATCATCTTAGATGTCTATTCTCATGTGCCCAAATAACATGCATCACATTCACATTATTCACACCACTGATAATTAAACCACATTTAATCATCTTAGATGACTCTCCTTATATGATCAAATAATATAAATCAAATTCATATTATTCTTGATAATTATACCATGATTAATTATCAATATCTCAATGCTTAGATACATAATTCGATGGTGGAATTATTCTTGAACTCTTTCAAGAACAATGCTCTTTCTCCATGAATACTTAGAGATAACGATAGAGTGATTGTATGTTCCACGTATAGTGACATAGAAATTGAGATATTATCTCAAATACAGATCTCGGGGACCTCCCATAGATGCTTGATTAAAACAAGGCCGTAGTTATAATCTTTTCATTGTATCTGAATCACATTCAGTCTACTGTCCAATATTTAGAAAAAGATTAGGCTACTACTCTACTATAAAGAGACACTAAAATCAAGACCTGTTTCATCACTCCATCAGAATGCAAGTGTCATGATTATACAATCGTTTTATGATCACATCACCCTCATGTATTCCTAATACCTGTACATCCTGCATACTGGAAGACCAACATTATAACCAAAGTTTTAGATCAATTTTACATTGTCTACTTCATGATTTTATCTTTAAGTTTCGCATTTGATCATTGGGAGTCAGTATTGATCATATCCTTTCCAAAAGCATATATCACTCCTAGATGTTGATCATATACTTTCCAAAAGCATATTTAAACCTACACATTCAGTCAAGCCTCCAAAACGAGATGATCGTGCATGGAATTTGATTCCCAATATCTCATGAGTGAGCTCATGTCTTCCGGTCCAATAAATGAACTTGTATGATCCATTTGAGTGATCATATTACTCATATGCCCTTGCATGCACACTTGAGTGTCAGTATATAGACCATAATTAGGCCATCAACCTATCAGTATGCAAATGCACATACTTAGACATATAGTAACACATTTATCTTCGGTCAGAAGATGTATGCCTATATCATGACAGCATACAACATAGGTCTTTGGTTATCTTGATCTCATTAAGTCAACTCTTTGACTTAACTAATCTGACACCTTTGAATCTCTATTCTTATGCAAAGGACCTGGATCAAGAGGTCGATTAGATATCAACCTTTAGAGAAAGGATTGCCATCTCCTTCTCAGGCTTGAGATCCTCTCTTAATAATCATGTGATAGTGCTTGATGTTTCCTCAATTTAACTCTTTAGATATTCGTCAAAGCACCAACCTCTATGATTCAATAATTGAATCAACATCTGTATTATCATTAAGATGGACATGGTACATAACCTCAATTGTACTACGGTGTCTTTTATGCAAGTTAGTTATTCTTCATTTTAGACCACAGAATGATATTTGCAATAAAATTTATTGCATAATGACTTGTCGTGAGCTCGCATGTCCAACAGAGGAAAAAGGTGGCGTGGTGGCAATGACATGTGTTGGGTGGGGAGAGTGGGAGGGGGTGGCATAGTGGCCCGGTGGCGTGGTGTCCTATGGGGGTGTTGCAGCTATGTTGGGACCTTAGAGGGGAGGGAGAGGATCGCGCATTGTGTGGATTCCTTTACTGGGAGTGGAGGGGAGGGTAGGATCGAGGGGTGATAGTGAGGTGTGTGCAGTGGTGGGTTGGTTTGGGACTTAGGAGGGGGTGCACATCGGGTGGGTAGTGCAATATAGTACCTAGGTTTTTGGAAATAACATATCGGATGGGTCGGGCTTAGGTTAGGGTTGGGCCAATTTTGGGCCAAAATCCCGGCTGGTTTGTTGGCTTTGGGTTCGGGCCTATGCAAACCCGAGCCTAGCTTGATTTAGGAAATGGACCGAAATTGAGTCCCAGGCCTGGTCGTATCCACAATGGGCTTAGGCTTGGGTCAGGATCGAGTGGGCTAGGCATCCGGTTGGGTTGGGCTGACCCTAGCCCATGCTTCTCCCTAGCAAGGGGTAGACTTTGAGATAAGCCCGTTGACTTGATAGATTTGCATTTTAGTCCTTCAAGGACCTATTTTTTATTTATTTTTTTATTGCAAAACTCCCCTAACTTGTTATTGAATATCTTGAGTTCTACAACTCCAAATTTACAGAAATTTATCCCATTTAAAGTGTGTTAAAATCTCGTTATTGAATGTATGTGTATGTTTGATGTGATTGATACATATCTTATTAAAAATCAGAGAAATATTTTTTCCATTATTTGAATTAAGTGTTAAAATGCATGCGATCCTCGTTAAATTGTTATATTTGAGTCCCTTATTTGATTTGAATAATTAGAATTTAGCTAGGTATTTACTTAAATAATATTATTTATTATTTACCTAGTTAAATGATAAAATCTCATCAAGTAAATCAACTACTTAATCAAATAATTGCATTAATCAATATGTCTTGATTTATGTGCATTTACTAATCACATTAGATATAAATTAATTGCATGGATTTATTCAACTCATATTTAAATCACTTGCTTAATTTGTATTATATTGCACTGCGGTTTTGTCTTGCATCTAATTCTGCAGCATCAAACAAAATAAATTGAGTTGCATGTAAAACCATAGAAATCGTGCATGCATTCTTCCTGTGACTCTTAACCTAGATAGAACTACATCAACTTAAACTAGGTGTTTAGACTCTAATTGAATAATTTAATATATTCGTGTCCTTGTGTTCAACCTTGGACATATCCACGATAAATTAAACCCAGATCTCTTCATCTAGATTTATTCATCGAGGTTCTGATAGATTGTCATTGGCTCGTATTACAATGATACGATATTAACTTAGCCAATTGATGGATTATTGTATGATGTCGGGTTGGAGACATGGATACATAAGACTTATAATTAAGTTTGATATTTGATCTACTATTTAAAATTAGGTCAATTTATTTGTGTTGACTTTTGGTTTTTGTCGACCATGTTATTGTCTATGCATATGTTTTATTAATTAATTTCTTTTTGATTTATCTAACCCGCTCTTGTTGTGGCAGCTTCAACCAAGGCGAGAGAACTCTGGTGATGCATAGGCATCGAGTTTGGAGATTCAGCTAAAAAGGAGTCCACAACCATTAGATTGGAAGAGAGAATTAGTTAATTTAGTTGTATTGGTTTATTTTATGTGTAATTAAATATTATTTGTAATAATATTTAAATTAATTTCCTATTTAAACAATGCCTTTATTGAGAGCTCGCAGTCGTAGACAAGGGACATTTCTAACCTTTCTAATTTTATTTATTTAGTGTGTCGACACCTATTTCATCCACACAGAGGGTGGGGCTCGACTTGAGTGGCATGATTTAGGATCAAACACGTGATACATTTCTATCTAGGTTATTATTGTGTGCTCATCATAAATTAGGCCACACTAATACATCTTGAGATTCACTCTTCTTAAGATTCATAATTAGACACACATAACTATGTTCAATTTAGCTTAAATTGAATCAAATTCTTCCTCGCTAGTAAAACTTATAATATAGGTGCAACTTTTCGATTTACAACATATAGATTAGAATTTTACAATTAAATTATGCATTCATATGGAGAGTGATGGGAATCACTATAAGTATTCCTGAATGATTACATCCATCATTGATCTATCGCTTTGCATTCGATTTTCTCGACTCATAATCTTGAGTTTATAACTTAAGGATAAAAGGAATCAGACGACTCATTAGGCGATTATTTTGTTATGTTCACATTAAATCTCACCGATAATTAGAAGTTAAATTGGGACTAAATTATTTAAGATCAGCTTAATAATTTGGAACAAAATGAAAACTCATACTATAGGTTCATAAAGCCCTCATTGTACACATGTACGTACCCCCAGACAGAGTGGGTGTGGATGAAGCCACTAAGGTTAGAACCCAAATCCATGGACTTACCCCATAAGTCTCCATTTCTGTCTCTCGTAGATTTGGGAGCTACAAGGGCTTTCCTTTAATCTTAGAAATATGTTTTGGTTGTGTAAACATGGTAGTCTTCTTATAAGTGTGATATTGAACCTAACAGCCTGTGAAGATCACCTTTTTGCTTGGGATACATCAGGAGCACCACTGGACGTAAGGAGAACCATGTATGTAGTGAACTGAAAAAATGTTTTACCACCAACTAAAATAAACAAGAAAATTCGACCAAGCTCTTACGACCTTCAAGTGTGAACTTGGCGAGCATAAAAGGTTTGATTTTTGTTTGATTTGTATGTGCTTATTATCGCACAGTCAAGTGCACCATAGTATCAGCGTCTCTTGATTCATCGTGCTCTAAGCTAATCTCTTGACATTGAAGATGAATAGTTGGGAGGGGGGGAATTGTCGGACTTCACGAACCTCTCACAGAACTCCCCAAATATTACGACTTTTGAGGTCCATTAGACCTCACCTCCTAGACCACCCTAGAATCATGACCCTATTGAGTTTGGGTTTACTCACTTAGGGATGGACAAACATTGACCAACCCCTTTCTTTCTTCCCTTATCACCAAGAAAGGTCTTCGCCATGGTTAGTTCGATTTAATTTCAACCTCGTCATCTAACTTAATCCCATTTTCTGATCAACTCTAGAAGATTCATCCATGATTCCACCAAAGAAACATAATGATGAGAGGAGTGTGAGGACCTTCCTTAGATTATACTAGAAAGGTTTCTTGCATCCAAGCAATAGATTGCACTCTTTAGAGCTCAGATTGGACAACTTAATGTAGGTACAGATGTACCAATGGATGGGGCATACAACCCGAGGCAGTATAGAGTTCATAATTGGTTAAGTCCAACCCAACCTGAGATGTAGTATGAGCTAAAGCTACATTTCTTGACCTTGTTGCCTAAATTAAATGGGAATGAACATGAGGCACCATACGCATTCCTAGGGACTTTGACGTAGTTTGTGATAACCTTAAGAATATTAGGGTTAATCAAGACTACATAAAACTCAAAGCCCTATCATTTGCCTTGGGAGATTAGGCATATTACTAGTTGAACAACTTAGAGGTAGTTGTAACTACCTACAACTAGTTCAAGGACTCGTTCCTATAGAAGTTATGCCCTTTAAGTAGAACTAATCAGATGAGGATATACATCACGAGTCTCTCTCAGTTACCCAATGAGCCTTTTGTGGTACATGGGGGAGATTCAAGGACCCTCTGTAAAGTGTCCATGCTATGGTATGAAGAATACCATTATGGTCCAATCATTGTATGGTGGTTTCAACCCTGAGATGCGGATTTTAGTGAGAGTTGCTTGTGGAGGCAACTATAAGTCACGTGGTGTGCATATCTTATGGAAGGTAGTTGAGTAGATGGTTGAGATAAGTCACTCTCCTTGATACCAGTTCTTCAATCAACCTATTACCTTTAGCCTTATATGAGAGATTATTGTCAGTACCATTACATAAATCATGAGTACCACTCCAATTCATAGTTAAGTCTACAAAGAGGGCTAAGGGTAAAGTGAAGAATGTCAGTATTTCGATTGAGGGAAAATAATACAAGTTGGACTTTACTGTCCTTGACATGGAAATTCCCAATCATTGGAGAGAATCTTAGATCATTATAGGGTTTCTTTAGGACTATCAAGGCTTCATTTGATTATTGGACATAAATAATGAAGTTATTTTCTCCAAGTGGAGAGGTGGAACTTGAACTGAAGCAAATGAAATGACATCAACGAGAGTACGATTCAAGCACGAACTACTCTTCTTCATATGTAGATTGCAAAGTTATTAGTACGGTTGGGATATGGAAATAGATTCTACCATGATTGAGTGAGACCCTCTCATCTGACGAGGATTCAATGTATATGAAGTAGTTTGGTAAAGTGTTGTTGAGTTTCTTGAGTGGTGCATCATTCTACACCCTTGATGATCTATCGGTTCCATCTCCTTGGAATAACCAAAGGATGTAGATGATGAGTCAGACACGGCTTTGGCTAAATTACCATAGTTCTTTGGCTATCCAACTCCATACACAGCCAAGTTGTTGGCAATCACAACTCAAGTAGATCCACCTTCTTGCAATACAGATACAGGTTCCGAGACGGTTCGACCCGACTTACTTGATGATACAACATTTCCAGAGCTGAAGCTATTACCTCTTACACTTTACACATTCTTTGTGGGACAAAAGAAATGATTTCCTGTCATCATTAGTTATAAGTTGATTGTATAACAAGAGTCTAGGTTATTAGATATTTTAGAGAAGAATTGCAAGGCCACGTGCTGAAAGTATTGAATCTCGTGGTGTTTAACTCTGCTCTATGTTCACACCATATATTTGTTGAGGATATTACCAGGAAAAAACCCATGAGTCTCAGAGACGATTAAATCCTAATCTAGAGGAAGTCATTGAGAAGGAGGTTGAAAAGTGATATGGAGTGGCTATTTATCCCATCTCAAATTCTAAGTGGGTGGCCCCACTTCATGTTATCCTGAAGAAGTCAATAATTCTAAAGATCACCAATGAGGAGGGGTTAGATATCACAATACGACTACCCACGTCATGGCGTGTTTTTGTTAGACTACAGACATCTGGATGTCGTAACCAAGAGAGATCACTTTCCCTTGACATTCATTAATCAAATTTCAATATGTTTTCTTAATAGGTACTCAGGCTAAAATCAAGTAGTCATCACCCATGAAGACTATGGAAAGACCACATTTACATGTTTGTTTGGCATGTACACGTTCAAATGCATGCCATTCATGATTTGCAATATCCTAGGCACATTTCAACAGTGCATGATCATTGTAATTGCCGAGATGGTGGGGGATTTCTTGAAGGTCTTCATGGATGATTTCTCGATCCATGGTGATTCATTTTATTCATATTTAGCACACTTGGAATGAGTTATTCAAAGGTGTAGGGAGGTGAATCTAGTACACTCTTTAGAGAAGAGACATTTTATGGTTTAAGAGGGTGTCAAGTTTGGGGTATGTCATCTCCAAAAAAGGAATGGAGGTTGATCCTTCCAAGGTGGATGTGATAAAGAAACTTGATCCACCAACCAATGTCAAGTCTTTAAGATCATTTTTGGGGCATGTTGGATTCTATAGAGGATTCAGTCAAGATTTTTCAAAGATTGTCTGACAGCTGACTGAGCTCGCAAACAAAGACAGAGATTTCATTATAGATCACAAGCGCCTTGGGGCTTTAGTGTTGTTAAAGAGAAAAATTATTAAGTTGCCTATCTTACAAGTTCCCAATTGATATCTTCCTTTTGAGATAATGACTGACATGTCAAATTTAACTACATGAGCTGTATTAGGGCAAAGACAATATGGGATTTTGTTTGTTATCCACTATACGATAAAAGTTTTGGGTCCTACATAGAAGATTTACACAGTTACTAAAAAGGAAATTCTCACAGTAATTTGAACCCTTGAGAAGTTCAGATCTTATATATTGGGCTCCAAGAAAGAATGTTGTGAAGGCACATCTTCTTATGTGGTTTTTATTACTCTGTGAGTTTGATTTGGAAATTAAGGATAAACTGGAGTTAAGAATATTGTGGTTGATCATCTTTTAAGTATGTAATTAAAGGATTAGCTGACATTGAGACAATTATAGAAACTTTTTTGGACGAGACAATTTATGTTATTGACTCCCTCTCATTGTATGCTGACATGGGGAACTACCTTGTCTCCATGAAATTTCCCCAAGGTTGGCCTAAGAGCGATATTGACTAAATGAAGTCAGATTCAAAGAGGTACCATTGGGAGAATTTGTTCCTATTCTTTGAAGGAGTAAATTGTATATGGAGAAGATGTATTCCATAGGAGGAATACCAGAGTTTCCTCATTCATCCCCATACCCTAGAATCACGAGGAAACTATTCAGGAAAAAGAACTACACACATGGTATTCCAATATGGATTGTATTGGCTGACCATGTTTCGAGATGCTATTGATTTTTTATGGTCGTGTTTGATTTGTCAATGGATGGGAGGGACAGATGGCTCTAGAGATGATATTCTCATGCAATCAATGATTTTCTATGATGTTTCCTGTGCATGGGGCATAGCTTTCATGGGTCCCTTTCCAAATAGCTATGAACATGAGTACATCTTGTTGATGTTGGATTACTTATCAAGATGGATGGAGAAAATCCCAACCCAAGTTGTAGATAGCAAGAATGTATGTAAATTTATGAAAGATAATATCATTTCTAGGTTCGGGGTCCCTAATGTATTGATTATGATGGGCGTAGCCACTTTGTAAAATAGAAATATGAAATCATTAGTTGACGACTATGGATTTGAGCATAGAGTGACTAGTCCTTACCACCCACAATCAAACATAATGGTACAATTTTCGAATAGAGAGGTGAAGAGTATTCTTCTGAAGTTGGTTCGTCCTGATAAGAAGAATTGATCCTAGTTATTTAACCCTGTTCTATGGGCTATAAGATAGCCAATAAGACAATGCTTAACACTTCACATTTTAGGATGACTTACGTCAAGTAATGTTATTTTCCTGCTGAGTTAATTCATAAATTTATTTGGGTAATTAAGCTAGTCAATTAGAGTTGTCGCCTAAGGAAACAATACTCTAACCTGAACATGAATGAGCTTGAGTATATTTGAAACCATGCATATGACAACTACTTGATCTGTAAGGAAAAAGTTAATAAGTGGCATGACCATCACATCAGGTGCAAGAAATTCATCTCGGGACAAAATGTTTGGTTTTTTAATAGAAAGTTGAAGATCTTCCATGAGAAACTTAAGTCAAAGTGGACAGGTCCCTATATAGTGAAGTAAGTGCACAATAATGGTATTGTAGAGATAATAGATCTCACAGATAATGCATGTTCTTTCTTGGTAAATGGACAACTATTTAAGCATTTCATGGAATCCAAAGAATGGTTAGTCCAAGTGGAACATATTAATTTCATGTAGGGTGATTATCTTATAGACATTTCTGACTACTCTACATGAATCTGCACCAGAATTATTCAAATTAGAAGAGATTCACATTCTTTTTTCCTAACAATTCACTTTTCTTTCACTTGATTTATTCTATTCTTTTCATGGGTATATGTTATCACTTTTCACATCCTATTTCTATACTTAGGCTATTTAAAGCCTAAGTATAGGGGAGACCTGAACCCATGTTCTTATTGTTCATGGTACTCTCGCTCCCTTTTCTTTTCCCATTATTTCTTCCTACTTAAACTATTTTCAGCCTAAGTATAGGGGGCCGAGCCCCTGTCTATTCAATTTATCTTACTCCTTTTTTCTCTAATACCACATTCATTTGTACTTCTTTCCTACACTTAGACTATATCAAGCCTAAGTATAGGGGGGTTGTAGTTTCATATCTTGTATTCTTCTTCCTCTTTATACGTAGTACTAGCTATATCTTCATTTCACTTTGTTCTATGAGACATAACACAAGCTAAGTATAGCGGGTATACGTATAATATTCCATATATACTTTATTCATAGCTCATATTTTCATATGTTTTTTACATGGGCTATTGTTTTAGGGTTTTCAGGCAATATTTTTCAAAAATAATTTGCGAAATATTTTGAAAATCTTTATATCTATTTGACATTAATTTGGAAAAATGTTTTACATGTTGTTTGAAAAAGGGGTCCAATCTATTTTGACACATTATTTATGTTGATACTTATATTATTCTTTGAAAAATAACTAAAAAAATAAATCTAAAATACTAACTAACAAGTGGTTAGATCTCTGACACTTTCACATCACACATGATTTGTGTAGTTCAGGTTACTTGGTTTAGAGTGATACTTAACTAAGAGTTAATCATTCTTGGTCTTTAGGGTTCTTAGGACTTAATAACTTGAACTCCCTGGTTTGAAAGATATACATTATATATTGCATGTAGAAACTCTATTCCCAAAGAATATGTCCAACACTTCACTTGCATGATTGCATAGACTTTTTGATGAGTCATTGTCTCGCCGTTGGAACTAGGATGAGAGATTAGAGTTTGAACCTGATTAATTATTCTTGAAGATGGGATAAGATTGAGGATTGCTTCACGAAACTTGAGTACGAGCACCTTATCCGGTATAAGAACAAGGTTCTTATATTATTTTGATTTAAACTTAAGTGCCAGTGTGAGAACAACCATAAAAATATTGATCAATATGCACCAACTTGGTAAAACAATGGAGCTACACAAAAAGAAAAGAAAGAAAAGAAAAATATGGAAAAGAAAGCTCATCCTTCAAAGACAAATTTTAAGAGCTTATGGCAAGTGCTCTTGACATTTTTTAAGTGTCCACTGGACCAAATCTATTAGGCTTTCATGAGATGGACGAGCATGATAAAAGTCTCTATAGAGTTAGCAATACAAGAATGCATATTGAAGGTATAATAGATACTCAAAAGAGACATATCCTAGAGTATCTTAGAAAAACAAGTGCAGACGAGTCAACTTTCTTGATAGACCTATTGATTAACACCTATATATATACAAGTGTGTGTTAATAAGACACTCAAGTGATCCTTGTTCCTATGTAAAAAGAAAAGAAATGACACGAACCTGCATCCTCTATACATGGTCTATCCATCTATTTTTTTAAGTCTGACAACTAATGATACGGGGAATTGAGACAAGACTCGATTTATTCCATTGTATTAAGGATATGGTCCTAAGGAAGATTTTTCAAACTAGAACCTCTCGTGAAGCTTTGGCTCTACACTTGTATATGTAACCACAGTAAATGTCATACCTCTCTCTCTCTCTCTCTATATATATATATATATATATATATATATATAAACGAGAGTCTGATACTTAGAGAAGTTGAGTTCCTTTTGACTAAGACTTAGTTGAGCGTAGAGTTTAAGAATCAAGTCAAACTCATGTCCTGAATGTAAAGTCCTCTAATTCTCATGCACAATTGGGGATCTAACTAACTTATTCATTTTCTATTTGCTTGAGGATAAGAAATGTTTATGGGGGTGGGGGTGATGAATCCTTGATTCATCAGCTTTATTTAGATTTATTATCCCTCCTTCTTAAACTATTAAATTAATTTAACTAATAAGCAATTCATTTTAACATTTAACATCTTGTAAATAATTAAAGTTAATTATCGTTTATAAATAAATTCATATTATTTGCATTATGATTCCCTTTATCTTATACATTTTATTTTATTACAAATCCAATAAAATATAGTATAACATTATTTATATATATAGTATATTATTCATTATATAATAATTCCAGAAAATAACAAAAATAAATGAAATAATTAATTTTATTTCTTAAAAACTTATAAAAATATTAACTATGTGCATATGTTGTATTTTGACTTGCTCCCTAAGTCTCCATTTCCGACTCTTGCGAATTGGAGAGCTACAAGGGTTAGCCCCGGACCTTAGGAGTATGGTTTGGTTGTGCAAACATGGTAATCTTCTTATATGTGTGATATTGAACTCGACAACCTGTGACGGTTACCTTTTTATTTTGGAGCTATCAGGAGCACCATTGGGCATAAGGCAACACTGTATGTGTAATGAATTGAAAAAAATATATTTTACTACCAACTAAAATCTAAAAGATAATTCGACCAAACTCTTATGGCCTTCACGTGTGAAGTTGGCGAACATAAATGGTTTTATTTGTATGTGATTATTTTCGCACATTCAAATGCATTGTAGTATTTGCATATCTTGATTCATTGTTCTCTAAACTAATCTCTTGACATCAAAGATAAATAGTTGGGTGGATATTTGTTCAGACTTCGTGAACCTCTTGCTGAACTCCCCAAATATTACGTATACTAAGTTCCATGAAGCTACACTTTCTGGACCTCCCTGGACTCATGACCCTCTTGAGTTCGGGTTCATTCACTTAGGGGATTGTCACATACTAATCAACCCCTTTCCCTCTTCCCTTCTCACAGAAGAAGAACTTCACCATAACAAGTTTGATTTGATTTCCACCTCCTCATCTAAACTAAACCCATTTTCTAATGAAGGAACCATATAAGATACCTCTACAATGCCTCCAAAGAAATAGATTGATGAGGAGGAACTTCATATGATATTAGAATGTTGGTTGCATCCAAGCAACAAGATACAATCTTTACATCTCAGATTTGCCAACTTAACATGGGTACAAATGTGTTGATGGATGCGGCATACAACCACGGACAATATAGAATTCAATACTGGTTATGTCCAGCCCAATCTGAGATAGAACATGAACTAAAGCCGCATTTCTTGACATTATTGCCTAAATTAAATGGTAATGAGCACGATGAAACATACACATTCCTTAGAGACTTTGAGCTAGTTTGTGATAACCTCAAGCATCTTCGGGTTAGTGAGGACTATATAAGACTCAAAGCTCTACCATTTTTACTTAGGATATAAGGTAGATTACTGGTTGAAGAACTTAGGGGTAGTTACAACCACCTACAACCAGTTCAAGGAATTGTTCTTAAAGAAGCTCTAGCCTTTAAGTAGAACGCGTCATATGAAGACACACATCATGAGTTTCTCTCAGTTACCCAATGAACCTTTTTGTGATACATTGGAGAGATTAAAGGACCTCCTGAAGAAGTTTCCATGTCATGGTACGGAGAATACCATTATGATTCAGTCATTGTATAGAGGTCTCAACCCTGACATGCATGGTTTAGTGAGCACTGCATGTGGAAGCAGTTATACTTCGCGTGGTACGGATACCATATGGAATCTATTCGAGAAGATGATTGAGACAAGCAACTCTCCTTGATAACGTTTCTTCAAGCAACATATTACATTTAGCCTTATATGATAAATTGGAGCTGGGATCACTACATAAATCACGAGCATTACTCCAATTCTTAGATAAGTCTACAAAGACGGCTATGGGTGAAGTGAAGAGTGTTAGTATTTCGATTGAGGGGAAAGAATACAAGGATAGACTTTACTATCATTGACATGAAAATTCCCAATCATAGGAGAGAATCTCGTATCATTTTAGGGACCTCTCCTTAGGACCATCAAGGCTTCATTTGATTACCAGACAAGAATGATGAAATTCTGTTCTCCAAATGAAGAAGTGGACCTTGAGATAAAGCAGATGAAAAGGCAGTGACCAGACCATGAGTCGAGCATGGAATAATCTTCTTCAAAAGTAGATTACAAAGTGATCATTACAATTGGGATAGGGAAATAGATTCTAGCAAGATTGAGCGAGACTCTCTCAACTGAAGAGGACATTGTACATGATGCAGTTTGCCAAGTGCTACCGAGTTTCTTGAGAGGTGAATCATCCTACGCCCTTGATGACTTAGAGATCCCTTTGGATATATCAGTTTCATCTCATCAAAACAATAAATAGGTGTAGATGATGAGTCGGACATCGCTTTGGCTGAATTAATGCAGTTCTTTCATGATCCGACTCCATACATAACAGAGTTGATGGCAAGCATAACATAAGTAGATCCACATTAATGCGGCATCGATCTAGATTTAGAGATGGCTTGACACGGCTTACTTGATGATACAACATTGCTAGAGCTGAAGTTGTTACGCCCTACACTTAATTATGCCTTACTTATGGGACTAGAGAATAGATTTTCTATCATCATTATTTCTAAGTTGTCTGTATAACAAGATTTTGTGTTGTTAGATGTTTTAAATAAGAACCTCATGGCCATATGATGGATAGTGTTTGATCCCATGGGGATGAACCATGCTCTCTGTTCACACTATATATTTTCTGAGAATAATGCTAATCCATATGATTAATCTCAGATTCATCACTCCAAAAGTCATGAATTAAGCTCAAATCCCTAAAATTCATTGACATTTCATCATTTATATTGCATAATTAGAATTCATGCATGTTTTGATAAGAATGACATTTTATCACTTGTTGCACATAATAAGAAGCCAAAAATCACAGTCCAATTGACTTGTAAATAGCCTAACTTTTCTGATTGTTAACTAATTCATGCTAACTCCAATTGACCCAAAACTACCTCCACTATGTACATATCACAACAACAATAACAAAGCCTTTCCCATAATTAAGTAGGGTCGGCTACATGGATTCTTCGCCTCCATTCAGATCTATCTTGACTCAATCCCCGGCTTATATCCACAAAACTAAGATCCCTTCGTATGGTCTCTTTCCAACACTTCTTGGGACATCCTCGCCCTCTCTTAGCCCGCTCAACATCCCAACACTCGCATCTCCTAACTGGTGCATCAGCTGATCTTCTTTGCAAATGTCCAAACCATCTTAAGAGGTTTTCTCGCATCTTATCCTCGATTGGAGCTACACCCACTTTCGTTCTGATTGCATCCTTCCGAATCTGATCTTTACGTGTGTGTATTCATGCATCCACCTTAGCATTTTCATTTCTTCTACATTCATTCTCTGCACATGCCTATGGTTCCCAAGCAAACATTCAGATCCATAAAGTATAGCAGGTCTCACGGCTGCTTTGTAAAACTTTCCTTTAATTTTTAAAGGAATTTTTTTATCACAAAGAACAACAAAGGCTCCTCTCCACTTTAGCCAGCCTGCATTTATTCTATTAGTAAAATCTCCATCAATTTTCCCATCATGTTGCAGAATAGATCCCATATATCTAAAGGAATCTCCCTTCTGAATGTTATCGTCACCAATCTTCACCTTGATTCCTTCACCATTGCTTCCATCAAAGGTGCACTCCATATATTCCGTATTAGCCCTACTTATATGAAATCCTTTAGTCTCCAACTCATGTCTCCAGACCTCAAGCTTCTCATTTACTCCATCTCTAGTCTCGTCAATTAACACAATATCATTAGCAAATAACATACACCAAGATAACTCATCCTGAATGTGACTTGTCAACTCGTCCGTAATCAAAGTAAAAAGAAATGGACTCAAAGAAGAACCTTGATGTAAACCAATGTTGAAGTTAAAATCTCCAGTCTTCCCAAATGGGGTCCTTACATAAGATAAAACCCAGTCATACATGTCCTTTATGAGGTTAATGTATAGGACGTGTACTTGTCTCTTCTCCAACACTCTCCACAATATCTCTCATGGGACAGAATCATATGCCTTCTCCGAATCAATAAAGATCATATGGAGGTTCTTTCTTTTAGCTCTATAAATCTCCATTTTTCTCCTCAACAAATGGATGGCTTCAATCGTTAAGCGACTTGGTATTAATCCGAATTGGTTTTCTTTTATGTTGGAAACTTGACTCAACCTTCTTTCGATGACACGTTCCCAAATTTTCATAGTGTGACTCATCAGCTTGGTACATCTATAATTTGAACAATTTTGAATGTCTCTTTTATTCTTATAAAGAGGCACCACGATATGTACATATCAATAGCAAGAATAAAATAAAATATAAAAAAAAATCACTAACCAAAATAAGTGGATCAAAAACCCAAACCCTAGTTCCAGGATTCTCAGACTAAAACCTCAATATCTTCCTCATCTAGCGTCCGATGTGAATCAGAGCTCATATGTGAAATTTGGGTTTTGGGCCTCTTTTGTACATTTTGTATTTTAGCGATTTTTAACGTATTATTTTATGTACATAATTGACTCATTTTATTTTATTTTTTTTCATTTTTCTTCTTTGATAGAAGTTTTATTACAATGTGCAAAAATACAAATCCAAAATTAGATTCAAATCCAAAGAAACTAACTGAGTTCGAGTCTTCACTAACGACATGTACAAAAATTGTCTTTTTCATGTCCTATTTTATTTATTCTTTTTCTTAATTAATAAAAATACAAAAAATAGATTAATATGCAAATATTTATATTTTCTTTTATCATATTTTTATGTATTTTTATCTCTTTTAAAAATGATAAAAAAATAAAACTCAAAAATCAAGGTATTCTATGTACATGGGATGCCCAAAAATATCACTTTGCACAAACGATCGATTTTGGTTATACTCTCTTCATGAAAGTTGTAGATCTCATCGAGACGAGCAACTTTTGTGAAAAAAAATCGATCTGAGGTCGTATGTTATTTATTCTAGATTTTTCTTTGTATTTCATTTTTTATTTTTTGTGGGGCTGACACGTGGCAGCTCTTGGAGCTGCCACGTGTCTCCCATTTTTGGAGGTATTTAAATTCATTTTTATAAAAAATAAAAAAAATAAAATTTTTTTATTAAAAGGCACCTCATGGCATCATCATGGCAGTCCGATCTCGTTCGATCAGGCGATCGTTGTACCGTCTTCCCCACTTCCCCATTCCAGATCAGCGAGCCCTGCCGCCTTCCTCTTCTGCCTCTGTTGCCCTCCCTTAATTTCTCCTCCACGAATCTCGTCCATCCGCCATCTCCGATTGATCCTGGTAACCCCAATCACATCCCTGTTTGATGATCCTCTGTTCTCATGATTCCGAATCGATCCCCGATTTCCTGCCATCTCTGAACAAATACTTTTCCCTTATTTAAACTGCTACTGCCCCCATCTTAAAACTATCCACCGTCTGCATAACAATGAAGCTCAGGGTCTAGTGGTGACATCCCGATCCCTGCCCTTCACTCTACCGAGGTCCGAGGTTTCAATCTCATTGCAGTAACACTCCCAAGCGATCTGCTCTTGCTCCGGCCATCATGACTGTTGAGCCTTCTACCACCATCGATATCCCAGCTCCACCTCGGTTTCGACCCCCTCACATCGATCCATCTTTGCCTGAGCATCTCCATCTTCCAGCAGCACCTCCAGCCTTCCAGCATCGACGCCTTCGATCATCTTCATCGACTCACTTCGCCACCACTTTCGCCATATATTGCACCAGAATCCGCATATCTTCGGTCGCACCACCAGGGGAGTGTGTCGCTCCTTCGCAACCCGCGATGCCGACATCTAGCCATCCTCCCATTGCCGCACACGACCACTGCAATATGCTCGCGGTGAGGAGCACCTCCTGTTGCTACTCACTCAATGATGAGCCAACCTCCTTGCTCGCATCTGGATTCACTGCCTTAGATCTCCGTCGATAGCCTAGAGCATATCATAATCCACCACACACCACCGAGGGCCGCCACCGCTATCATCTACTTCACCGGCAACGAACCACTAGGCGGGATGCCAAACAATAACAAGGAGCGCCAACCCTGCCCACATGATATGCACGTGGATGGTGGGTTAATTGCATCAAAACCCGTGAAGATCCTCTTAATTGTGCAGCAGTTCAGCACCCAAGGGACACGTCTACGTACATGACCTCTTGGGTTAATTGCAGAACCCCCCCCCCCCCCCCCAAGTCCACCAATTCTCACATCAATCCCCGACGACCAGAGGGCACGTGCGAAGCACATGCCCCTCTAGAAATTTTGCAGCCATACCCCCTGAGTATAGGTATTTACACTTTAGTCTGTGTTCTACATTTTCTTTATTACTTATTTTTTGTAATTTGCATTGATACCCTTGTGTTCCCCCTCCATTTTGAACAGCTTTAATGCATCGTTTTACTTATCAAAAATTAGCATGATGTTCTTCAATTAATTCTCTACATCTTGGCATATGATTGATATTTTGTAATCTGTGGTTAACTAAAGATTAGTTGTTTCATGAAAAATTACATATTTCTCCCACTTTGTGCTTTGAAATTCATATTCAATCAATTATTGCTTGAAAAATTGCTAAAATTCATGAATTATAGAATTAGTTGTATGTTACATCGTGACGAAAAAGAATTGCATTTGCATGCAAGATTTGCCCTATAAAAATCATTTTACATATTTCGATCTTAAATTTTTAATAGGTATTAAATCTCATATTTTTCTGAGATCGATCACCTAGTGATAGATCTTGAATAATTTTATTCCTTGAAAGTATATAGGTTTAATATTTATTAGAATTAATTATTGAAATTCACTTTGTTTGCATTCATTAATCCATAAAATATTTATCTTGCATCCAAAAATTCCAAAAAAATAAAATGCACTCTTTCATCGTAATTGTCATCTTGGCCAGGTTTTATATTTTTCAGACACGTTTGATTGATCTATACATTTTAGTCCCTAAAATTGGACATATTTGCATTTTACATCTCAAAATTGCATTAAAAATACAAAAAATACCGTCTCGAAAATCGTGCATAAACTTTGATAGACAATTTTCTAGGTTGTTCCTTTGCCTGCTTGAATTTGACCTTGAGACTTGTCCAAGTAAAATAAACAAAAAAACACGCATTAATTAAAATTGACTTAATCAATTGTGGTTATTTTTTGACCGATTCTGATTACCTGCCTACAACGAAAAGACATTAATTTAAATGCTCGATAATTCACGCAAATTAACTATGGGCATTTTAGGACTTGTCATGGGTTTTAGTGATGATTAAACCATAAATTATAGGAAGAGGTTAAGAAGGGGATTGAAAAGTGGTGTGAAGAATTCTTTATTTATCCCATTTCAAATTCCAAGTGCATGATCCCGCTTCTTATCTTGAAGAAGTCAGGAATTCAAATGGCCACCCATAATGAGGGGATAGAGATCACGACATAAGTTTCCACATCAAGGTATGTTTGTTTACATACGCCTGAGTGCTATAACTAAGAAAGATCACTTTCCCTTGCCATTCATTGATTAAATTTTGAAGTGAATAGTAGGGAAAGAATTTCTCTATTTTCTTCATGGGTACTCAAGCTACAATCAAGTAGCCATCGTACATGAATACTAAGAAAAGACCACGTTTACATGTACACTTGGTACGTACGCATTCAAATGCACACCATTCGACCTTTGCAATGCCCCATGCAACTGTGCATGATAACCATATTTACCGAGATGGTGGGAAATTTCCTGGAGGTTTTAACGGATGATTTCTTGGTACATGCTGATTCAAGTTTAGTGCAATTGGACCAATTTATTCAAAGGTGTAGGGAGGTAAATTTGGTACTCTTGTTGGAGAAGGCTCATTTTATGATCATGTTGGGGCAAGTTATCTCCAAAAAGTGAATAGAGGTTGATCCTTCCAAGGTGGATGTTATCAAGAAACTTGATCCACCAACCAACGTGAAGCCAATAAAGTCATTTCTAGGGCATGTTCGATTCTATAGAGGATTCATTCAAGATTTTTTGAAGATTGCATTATTGTTGACTGAGATATTAAGCAAAGACATGGAGTTCATAGTATAACACAAGTTTCTTGAGACTTTTGAGTTGTTAAAGAGAAAAAAATATTAACTCACTTGTATTATAGGTTCTTGACTGGTCTCTTCCCTTTGAGATCGTTACTGACACATCAAATTTTAATATAGGAGATGTATTAGGGCAGAGGCAAGATGGGACTCCATTTGTTATCCATTATGCGATCAAAGTTTTGGATCATACATAGAAGAATTACACAGATACTGAAAAGGAAATTCTTGCAGTAGTTTGGACCCTCAAGAAGTTTAGATCATATATTTTAGGCTCCACACTATCTTTAGTGATAACACATTAATTCAATATTTAATGGAAAAGAGTGATGCGAAGGCGCATATCCTTTGGTGTATTTTATTACTCCAAGATTGTGATTTGGATATTAAGGATAAACCTGGATTTAACAATGTTGTGGCTAATCATGTTTCACGACTGGAATTAAAGGATTCGCCTAACACCTAATTAGAGAAACCTTTTCAGACAACTTAATTCGTATTATTGACTCACTCTCGTGGCATACCAATATGGTGAACTACCTTGCCTCTAACAAAATTACCCAAGATTGGCCAAGGAGCAATATTGACTGACTGGAGTCGGATTTGAAGAGGTACCATTGGGAGGATATGTTCCTTTTATTTGAAGGGTCAGATTGTGTCTAGATAAGGTGTATTCCTCAAGAGGAATACTAGAGTGTCCTCATTCATTATCATACCGTAGAAGTAGGAGGACACCATTTAGGAAAAAGAACTACATACATGGTACTCCAATGTGGATTGTACTGGCCAACCTTGTTTTGAGATGTTATTATATTCTACGGTAGTTCTCGATTTGTCAAAGGGTGAGAGGGACAATCTGCTATAAAGATGATATGCCCATGCAATAGGTGATTTTGTATGATGTTTTTATACATGGGACATTTATTTCATGGGTCCCTTTCCAGATAGCCATGGACATGAGTACATCTTGTTGGCGGTAGATTACTTGTCAAGATGGGTAGAGGCTATCCCAACCCCAGCTGCATACAACAATATTGTATGTAAGTTTATGAAAGACTATATCATTGATGGGTTTAGAGTCCCAAAATATTGATTTATGATGAGGGTAGCCACTTTGTGAACAGAGAAATGAAATCATCAGCTAAGTACTATGGATCTGAGCATCGAGTGACTAGTCCTTAGCACCCACAATCAAATGACATGGTAGATGTTTTGAAGATAGGTGAAGAGTATTCTTTAGAAGTTGGTCCGTCCTGATAGGAAGAATTGGTCCAAGCTCTATGGGCCTACACGGCAACCTACACTGCTTGGCACTTCACCTTTTAAGATGATTTATAACAAGCCTTCCTTTTTTCCTGTTGAGTCAATTCACAAATCTGAATGGGCAATTAAGTAAGTCAATTGGAGTTGTCACATAGGGAAACTATGTCGTGACCTGAACTTGAATGAGCTTGTGGAGATCTGAAACCACGCATATGACAACAACTTGATATATGGACAAAGTTAAGAAGTGGCATGACCAACACAACAGGTGCAAGAACTTCATCATGGGACAAAATCATGGTTGTTTAATGCAAAGTTGAAGATATTTCGTGGGAAACTTAAGTTATAGTAGATGGATCCTTCTCACAGATAGTGCACGTTTTTTCTTAGTAAATGGATACTGTTGAAGCATTTTATGGAATCCAAAGAATGGTTAGTCCAAATGAAACACATTGACTTCATGCAGGGTGATATCTTGTAGACATTCTTGACTACATTACATGAAGCCGCATCGGATAGATTCATGTCAGAGTAGATTCACATTATTTCTTCCTAGCACTTCACCTTTTCTTTTTTGTGACTTATTGTATTCTTTTCACTGGTTTAAGTTATCTTTTCTTTAGACCCTAGTTATATACTTAGGTTATTTAAAGCCTAAGTATAGTGAGACCAGAACCCATGTTCTGCTTGTTCTTAGTACTCTTAGTCCCTTCTCCTTTTTCATTATTTCTTCCCACTTAGTCTATTTTCAACCTAAGTATAGAGGGACGAGCCTATATATGTTCATTTTATCTCAGTACTCCATTCTCTAGTAGCATGTTCCTTTATACTTCTTTCCTACACTGAGTTATATCAAGCCTAAGTATAGAGGGGTTATGGTTGTTTTACTTATCGTACTCTTCTTCCTCCTTATACTTAATATGATCTATGTCTTCATTTCAGTTTGTAGTATGAATACATAACACAAGCTAAGTATAGGATTGTGTATGTATATATTCCATATATACTTCATTTATAGCTCGTACTTTCATATGATTTTTATATGGGGTATGGGTATGGGGATTTCGAAACTAACTTTTTAAAAAAGATTTGTAAAACATTTTGAAAATCTTTATATCTATTTGACATTATTTTGGAAAAATATTTTGCACATTATTTTAAAAAGGGGTACAACCTGTTTTGAGACATTATTTGTGTATATACTTACATTATTATTTGAAAAAAAACTAAAAAACTGAAAATCTAAAATATTTACTAATAAGTGGTTTCATCTCTGATATTTTCACATCACATCAGACTTGTGTAGTTCATGATACTTGGTTTAGAGTTACACTTAGATAATAGTTAACCATCCTTGGTCATTAGGGTTCATAGGACTTAGTAACTTGAATTCCCTAGTTTGAACGATATACATGATTATAATCTATATTCTCAAAGAATTTGACTACCACTTCACTTGCATGATTGCATAGACTTTGTGTTGAGTCATTGTCTTGCATGAGGAGCTAGGATGAGAAGTTGGAGTTTGGGCATGATTTAATGATGCTCGAGGATGATATAAGATTGTGGCTTGCTTTATGAAAGGTGAATGCTGGCACCTGAGCCAATATAAGAACATGGTTCTTATATTATCTTGATTTAAACCTAAGTATTTGTGTGAGTAAAACCATAAAAATGTTGATCATTATGTGACAACTTAAAAAAATAATGGATCTAGCCTAAACGAAAAAAAAGAAAAGAAAAATTTGGAAGAGAAAGTTCATTCTTCAAAGACAAATTTCAAGATCTCCAACCTTTTCAAAGTATCTACTTGGACCCAAGCTATTAGGCATTCATGAGTCTGACGAGCACGATAAAAGGGCTCTACATCATTAGCAATACAAGTATGTGTGCTGAAGTATAATAAATATTCAAAAGAGACACTCCCCTATGTACAATAGAAAAATAAGTGTAGATTATTCAACATTCTTTATGGACATACTAATTAACACACACATATCCTTGTGTGTGTTAATAAGGCACTTAGGTGATCCTTGTTTCTGTGTAAGGAGAAAAGAAATGATACAAACCTACATACTCCATACATGGCCCTTGAATGGAGTTGATTTAATAAAAAATTGACTCGTTCATCATAAAAGCGTGGAGATCACATCATATGCATTCTTGGTAGACTACTCATACTAGTCGATGAGGCAATGGAATTAAAAAAAAGCTTCTATGAAACCACATTATGTGGGAACCATTCCCATGTCGTTTCATCTTGATCACAAATAAAGTATTAGCTTTAACTCTTGTAGCGTGATAGTGATCCATGTATCTCTAAATGAAGAGAACTCCTATCTCAAGTCCGATCTGAGGTAGACAATACTTGCAGACATGTGGATGAGACATGTGCTCCCTACAATCCTTGGTCATGATCTGAGCTAAGAATCTCCTAATTTCATAATATGAAATCCGTCATCTACCTCACGAGCAATAAGCACAAAAGAAGATGGAGAGCCATCAGCAGTGGATCCGAAAACACAACGACAACGTGACTATAACGATGTTCTCCATAAACCCTAAAGTGGATGACTACTTGTGGTTGATATAGATAGCCTATGGACTTGTATAGAGTGAGAGAGGGAGAGAGATTTTGTTGCTCCAACTTGTGTGTTTAATTATTGTAAAAAAGAGCCTATTCTTGCCCCTTCTTTTATACAAAATTGGATGGATAGGATGCACTCCTAATTCAAAATCATTGGCCTAGATTTTATTGCAACAATTCGCACAAATACTTAATTAATTTAAATAAATAATATTGAAGATGTTCTTCAATAATATTAATTTCAACCAATCAATTTATTGTCACGAATAAATGAGTAGAGAGCCATCTTCCATGAAAGGGAAAGGAGATAACCTCCTTCCCCTTTAAGAGTAGTGTACGTCCATACCGAATTGAAGAGGGATCTTCTCTTTCCATGGAAGAGTGGATGAGAGCCATCTTCCATGTAAGGGAAAGGAGATAGCCTCCATTTATTGTTATCTTATTACATTAAATTTTTATTCATAGAATTATTCGTCAACAAAATATCACCAAATAACTTGCAAATTATTTGTGACAATTGTTGACAAATAATTGATTAATCATGAATCATATTCATCCATCCAATATTAATTGCAATCATATTTACACTTAGTTGTACAATATAAATCCAATTCACATTTAATTGTATAATGTGAATAGATTCATATTAAATTGTAAATTATAAATCATATTTACAATTAAATCTCTCTAATAATATTATGAATCATATTTATAATATTTATGATTATTGTAGATAGTGCTATTTATATTAATCATATCTAAGATAATTAAATCCAATTTGATTACTTTAATTGTATCTCTATTTGTATCCAAATAATGTAAATCACACCCACATTATTAATGATAACTAAATCCTCTTTAATCGTCAATTTTCTAATGTTTAGATATTGTCAACAATAGAGTTATTCTTGAACTCATTCAAGAACAATGTCCCTACTCTACTTGGTGATGAGGACATGACGACTATATATTCCACCTATAGTTACTTGAATAGTGTCTAATGTCATATCCAGATCTAAACGACCTCTCATAGATGTATGATTAATTTAGACAAAATATCCAATCTTTTCATTGCATGCGAATCATTCAGATCAATATCCAACATTTGGAATAAGGTTGGATAACAAATATACTGAGCAGAATCACTAAAATATAAACATGTTTCATCACTCAATCAGAATGGAGCATCATGGCTATACAATCGATTAAGAACACATCACCTTGAGTATTCATAATACCTGTACGTCCTTCATATTGGAAGATCAAGAATAGACCTAATGTTATGATCTTATTTGAAATGCCTACTTCAAGGTTTTATCATTAAGTTTCTCATTTGATCATTGGGAGTTGGCATCGATCATATGCTTTCTAAAAGCATATATCATACTTCAAATCATGTCATGTTCCCCAAACAATATGACCAACGTTAGAATTTGATTTATCCCAATATTTCATGAGTGATCTCATGTCTTCCAATTTGGTAGTGAACTTGTATGATCCCTTTGAGAGATTGTATTACTCATAGTCCCTCGTATGCACACCATCTCGTTGGTGTATAGACCTTGATTAGGTCATCAACCTAATGTCTTGCCTAATGTACATACTTAGACATATAGTAATACATCTATCTTCGATCAGAGGATGTGTGCCTATATGTTACATCATACGACATAAGTCTTAGTTATCTTAATATCATTAAGACAACTCTTTCATGTAACTCATCCAACACATCTGAATATCTATTCTTATGTAGAGGATATGCATCAAGATGTCGGTTAAATATCAACCTTTAGAGTAAGGATTATAATCTCCTTCTCAGGATGGAGATCCATTCTTGATAATCACTTGATAATGTATTAATTCCTTAATCTAACTCTTTAGATATTCAACCCTCTACTAGCCTCTATGATCCAACCTTTAGATCAACATCTGTATGATATCAAGATGGAGACGGTACATAACCGCAATTGTACTAAGGGACCTATTATTAAAATTAGTTATTCTTCATTTTAGATAAGGAGCGAATTATAATAACTTTTATTGCAAAATTGCTCGTCATGGGCAGACATATCAAAAAATCCCCATCTCGCTCAAAGAGCCATTAATAAGCTAATATTTAAACCCACGCATGTGCTAATCATAAGATATTGAGATAAATAGCTTGGTCAGCTGACTAGTCACTCTGTCTATGAGAAACCATGCCAAGTCCTTTTACAAACTTGCATATCTCCTAATAATAGTGCATGCATCCAATGCGAATATTGCATCTTATGAAACCAGTACTCAATCTTGTTAAAGTAGTCATAGTGCCTTACATTTATCCTTTGACAACGCAACTCAACAATTTTATTATAACCACTAAGGGATACCCTTATGCTTAGAGATCTCTAAATCCTTAGATTAAGACACAATCTTAAGTCTAGTAAGGTATCTGTAGGTAAAACTTTTATATCACTATCTATAAAGTCATAAGTTCTTAAAGATAAGACTTTGAGATATATATCTCTAAAGTCGTGTGTCTTTCAAGATGTTGTTATTATTGTAATTATGTGTTTTATTTCCATAGCAGGATTAGTAATAATTTACCACTCCTATTGCATGATAAGCATCTGATTTTCGTAAACATCTAACATACATTGGGCTTCCTATAGTAGATGCACAAAGGCGTGAAACTTTAGCATTCAAATCATCAACACTGTGAGATATTATCCATTCAGACAGGTTAGTACCATATCTTAAGGGACATAATACGTCCTTGGAATTTTTTAAAATAGAATATGTCCAAGATGTACCACTAGTGCGATGGTCCCACTGCCTCTTCTCTTTACCTGTGAACAACTTCAGAATCATGATCCAAGAGGCATCTCTGAGATCTTTTATTTTGAGGTATGAAATAATCAGATTATAAAATACTTTATTATCGTCCTTATATCATTCCAAAGATGGGGATTTTATATAAATTTAGCATGATGAACACAATGACACCCCCACTAAACTTCACATGGTTCATCAAGACTTTGTCTGAAATCATAACTTTTAAAATTTATTCAAATGTAACATTCCAAATATGAGAAGCTTAATTCGAGTTCATAGATGGAGTACTTTAGCTTGCACACATTGTGATGAATATGTGATTCATCACTCTAAAAATAAAAAATAGATCTTTGTTCCTGAGTAATTAGCTGCATATCTCCATTTATTATGCATTATTCTCATTCATACATGTAGGATTAATGTTCGCATTTTAACATGCATATTTACATTAAATAATAAGCCAAATTCTCTTATGCATATTTACATGTATATTCGTTAACTTCACCTATTAGAATATATTTCATACTAACTCCAAATCCAATAAACTCTACTCTATAATGTATATATTACTAACACTAATAAATGAAAAATTGACCAATAAAACCCAAACCCTAATTTGAGACTAAGCACCTTAAATGTGAATATCTCTCTCATATAGTGTTCGATTTTAGTCTACTCGCTTTTAAAGCAGTATAAATTCAAAGATATTTAAAACAAGACCTATTTCATAAAAATCGGAATTCGTATGAGAAACTTGAGATTTTAGCTCCTATTGTATATTTTACATATTGACCAAACTAACATTTTTTATCTTTTTATTTCTAAATAGTTAAAATAAAAAATAGCTTAAGTTGTAAATATTATTTAATATTTTATCTGATTATTTTTATTTCTATCTAATTTAAAAATGATGAAAAAATTGTAAAAGATAAAAATATAGTATTTATACCTATAAGTTGAAGGATATGGGAATATCCTCAAACGCATCACGGAAGCGTGATGATCACATCGAATGCGATCGGGAGCGATTAGTCGCACTAGTAGCTTGA
This sequence comes from Ottelia alismoides, assembly GCA_037367405.1. Lineage (NCBI taxonomy): Eukaryota > Viridiplantae > Streptophyta > Magnoliopsida > Alismatales > Hydrocharitaceae > Ottelia > Ottelia alismoides. The sequence goes on along the minus strand of JAZKJV010002169.1, from coordinate 132,107 downwards.
TGCAGTGGAAATTAAAATTTTTCATGTGATGAAACCACATGATCCAAGAACACTTCTCAGATCATTTCATCTAAACCACAAACAAGTAATAGGATTACCTCTTTAAGCATGGTTGTAATCGAGTCTCTAAACGAAGACACCTCCTGTCTCAAGTCCGATCCGTAGTAGGAGACGCTTGTGAGTGTGTTGATGAAGCACGTGCTTCTTGCAATTCATGTTGAAGATCCAAGCCATGGATCTCCTGATCTCAACAAATGAGATACGACGTCTTCTTTATGAGCAAAGCATGCCGAAGTAGACGGAGATCCACGAGCAAACGATCGGGCAACATAACGATGACGTCGCGACGATGAAGAATCTCTCAAGGTCATCCGTGATGGACGGCCACATGAGAGAGACAGAGAGAGTGGGCGTGTATAGAACAAGAGAGAGAGAGAGAGAGAGAAGAGAGCATGCATTAATCATGTGTCTCATGAAGAGCAATGGATGACTCTTCTTTTATAGGGTTTTGGGAACCCATGGATCCCAATCCATGGGCATCACATAATCAATGAATGAGATTGATTTGTGTTTCTTTCAATGGCTAAGATGTTGTCGTAAAAAGACAATAACAAGTGATTTAAGTTAAATTTATTGACATTGATAAATCAATATAATTAATATCAAATTAAATCACATTTGACTAGAGATAGGGACTAGAGATAGGATAATGAGAAGACCAATTCCCATCCCTAAAAGAGAGGGGACGGCTACTCCTCTCCACATGGAGAGTTGTAGCCGTCCACTCCTCTTGGGAGGAATGGGTCGATCTCTCCAAAATATCATGAGATGTCATTATCTCATGATATCTCCTATGACTCTTGTCTATAATATTTATAACCAAAAAAAATTCCAAATTATCTTGTGGAAAATATCAAACAAGCCATTAAAATTATGTGAATCTCATTCACAACCCAAAACTAAATGTAATTATATTTTAATTAATCATCCAATGTGAATCCAATTCACATCAATAATTAATAAACAAATATAAAACACAATATGCTCTCTCTAATATATTATAATTCACATTTATAATATATATGATTAATATGGATAATGCTATCCATATAATTTATATCCATGATAATTAAATCATATTTAATTATATTGGATCTCTATTCTCATGGGCCAAAATAATATGAATCACATTCACATTATTCACATCTTTGATAATTAAATCATATTTAATTATCTCAGATAACTCTTCTTATAATATGAATCAAATCATATTATTCATGATAATTAAATCACATTTAATTATCAATTTTCTCGATGCTCGGATACATATATCAACAATGAAATTATCCATGAATTCTTTCAAGGATAATGCACTTTCTCCACAGATACTTGGAGATAAGGACTGGGCGATTGTATTGTTCCACATATAGTGACTTGGATATTGAGATCTCGGGCCTCCCATAGATGCTTGATTAAATAAAGACCACAAATCTAATCTTCTCATTGCATTTGAATTACATTCAGATCAATGTTCAACATTTGGATCAAGATCAGATTGCTTCTCCACTGAGAGGAGTCACTAAAATCCAGACCCGTTTCATCACTCCCTAGGAATGGAAGCGTCATGGTTATACAATCGTTTATGATCACACCACCCTCATGTATTCTCAATACCTATACATTATGCATACTGGAAGACTCAAAATAAACCTGAAGTATTATATGAACTTTATAATGTCCACTTCAGGGTTTTATCAGTAAGTTTCTCATTTGATCATTGGGAGTTGGTATCGATCATATACTTTCCAAAAGTATATATCATACCTAGGTCTTGATCATATACTTTCCAAAAGTATATATCAAACCTACAAATTCAGTCAAGCTTCCAAAGCAAGACGATCGTGTACGGAATTTGATTCTTCTCAATATCTCATGAGTGAGCTCATGTCTTCCGGTTCAATAGTGAACATGTATGATCTCTTTGAGAGATTGTATTACTCATATGCCCTTATATGCACACTAGCGCGCCGGTGTATAGACCTTGGTTAGGTCATCAACCTATTGGTTTGCCAAATGTACATACTCAGACATATATGAACACATCTGTCTCCGATCAGAGGATGCATGCTTGTATCGTGATAGAATACGATATAGGACTTTGGTTATCTCGATCTCGTTAAGTCAACTCTTTGACCTAACTAATCTGACACCTCCGAATCTCTATTCCTAGGAAGAGGACCTGCATCAAGAGGTCAGTAAGATATCATCCTATGTGAGAAAGGATTACCATCTCCTACTCAGGTTGGAGATCATCTCTTAACAATCATTTGACGGTGCTTGATGGGTCCTCAATCTAACCCTTTAGATATTCATCCAAGCACCAACCTCTATGATTCAATTATTAAATCAACATCTGTATGATTATTAGGATGGCCACGGTAAAACCCTAATTGTACTAAGGGACCTATTGTGTAAATTATTTATTATCATTTCAGATCAAGGAATGATATGCACAATAACATTTATTGCATAATGGCTCGTCGTGGGCTCACATGTCCAACAACCTCCCACTAGCCCAAAGAGCCATTAATGGGCTAATCATTTAAACCCACAATCATGTGACAATAATAGGCTATTTAGAAAATAGCTAGGTAAGATGATCAGTCACTCTGTTCCCGCGAGACTACGCCAAGTCCTTTTACGACACTTGCATATCCCCAGTAACAGTGCTCGCATCTAATGCGAATGTTGCATCTTATGCAACCAATACTCAATCTTGTTAGTTATAGTATCCTTGACACTACATCTTAATAATTATCATAGCCATTATTTCCATAATCCTTATCAGAATACCTTCATTCTCGGAGATCTCCATATCCTAAGGTATCTACAGTTAAGACCCTTATAGATAACTATCTACAAGGTCTAAAACTTTTAAAGTTAAGACTTTGAGATCACTATCTCTAAGTATTTTTCATCTTTGAAGATATTGTCATTACTGCAACCAAGTGTTTTTATCTTCAGAGCAGAAATAGCTACACTTTACTACTCCCACTGCATGGCAGATATCTGGCTTTTGTACACATCTAGCATACACTCAGCTTCTTGTAACTGATGCACAAGCGCAAGAAGTTCTAGCATTCACTTCCTCAACTCGTTGAGGTGCTATCCCTTTAGATAGGTAAGTACCAAATCTTAAGGTAAGAAAGCCTTTCTTGGAATTTTCCAGAAAATGGAACATGTCCAAAGTGTACTATAAATGTGACAGTCCCAATATCCTCTTTTCTTTGCTTCTGAACACCTTCAGAACTAAGATCCAAGAGGCATCTTTGAGATCATATATCAAGGTATGGAATAGCCAGATCATAAAACACTTATTATCATACTTCTATCATTCCAAATGATTAGGATATTATCTACATTTAGCATGATGAACACAATGGCACTCCCACTAAGCTTCACATGGTACACTAAGCTTCTTTCTGAAATCATAACATTTATAATTTCATCAAATCTGATGTTCCAACTACAAGAAGCTTACTTTGAGTTCATAGATGGAATTCTTTAGCTTGCACACCTTGCTTTCCTCAACATGAAGCCCTGGGGCTACTTAATGTGAATATTCTCAAAGAGGTATTCATAAAGGAATGCAATCTTGGCTTCCATCTTGAAGATGTCAAAGCCAAGTTGTGTAGCTATAGTTAGCAATATTCTGATGAGTTTAAGCATGGTTAATGAAGATCAAGTCTCATTGCAATAAATTTCTTCTCTTCAAACGTGTAGCTCATGGCTACGAGCCGTTCTTTGAAGGTCTCTACCTTCTCATTAGGATCCCTCTTTCTCTTGAAGATCCATTCACACCATTATGGGGCTGACCCATATAGGTGGATCCTCGAGGGTCTGTATACAACACTTGTATATGAAGTCTACTTTAGACTTTATTGTTTATATCCATCATTCCATGTCATGATCCTCAGAAGCTTCATCATATGAAGTTAGATCATTGTTGGACTTATCTGGTACATGGAATTCATCTTCAAACTCATTTGAAGAGGTATTTGTGTTATATCTTTAGTTGTCCTTTTGGTTTCTCATTTCAGGAGCCTCATTATCATCTCAAGATTCAATGAGTTCCTTTACTTCATTTTTATCTTGATTCTCAAGAGTCTCAATCCTCTAAGAATAACATTCTCAGAGATAAGATCTTTTAAGAATCTCAAGGTCATAAAGTAGGTATCCAATACCGTTCTTTATTTTCCTAATGAAGTAGTACTCTCTAGTGCTCAATTCCAGCTTACTTGCATGGAATCTTATTAAGGATATATAATGTAGTCTCTACTACATACATACCTAGATACTAAGAGGTAATTATGCTAAAATTCATCAGTGATCAAATCATATGATACATGATCCAATTGTATCTCCCTAAAACTCTATTGAGTTTAGGTTTATCAGGAGGAGTGAGATAGAAATGATATTCATATCTCCATAAGGTATTCTTTGAGTTTATCTAATAGGTATAAGCTACCTAGATTAGATTAAATTCATTTCATCTTTCTTCAAACTTTGGTTCTAAACCAAAATTGTGAAATCTCTAAACACTTCAAAGGTTTCTTAGGTGAAGAGAAGAAATCTCATATCATACATAATCATCAATAGATATCACATATCATTAATGTTTTCTATTATATATATGATCCGCATACATCAATATGTATGAGATCTTGAATACCTCGACATCTAACACCATTCCCAGAGAAGGGTGTATTGGACATTTTACTTTGAATACAATACTCATAAGTATGTAAGCTTTGAAATTTTAGACATTCTAAAGTTTCATATCTAAGTAGTCCATTTATCTCATCAATAGAAATATGCCCAAAACTTGATGTCAGATCATTGTCAAATGATCATCGTCCTCCTGTTAATCTTTTTAAAGGTTTAATTTTCAGTTTTAGAAATCTTAATGCACCATTCATTAATTTTTTGATTTTGTTGAGTCCACTAGATATTAGATTACTATCTAAAATATATCCATCATAACTCTTTATGATAATTCTATCTCAGAATTCATGTTTATTTCCAACATTTAGAAACAAACAATGAGTGTATTATAATATCTAGGTCATAGAGACATTCTCTAAGACTAAGGCTCTCCCACTGAAATTTAGAAGTCTATCAATCCAACAGAGATTGTTGCAACAATTGCATCAATATCCATGTGGATAACTATAAACCTTAAGATCAAATTTTACAGTCTTCTAAAACATATGCAACCCATTGCAAGTGTTGTTAGAAGACTGAGATACAATTATAAGACTTTATCTTAATCAATAAGAAAGTCAATATCAATGATTTATGTAGATTATTCTAATGCTCTATCTGAGTCCTTCTCTAAGGATTCTAGACAGATTTGATAATCATACTATCAACGTATTGCAGTATTGGCATTCATACAACTATCTGGATTCCATATGGAAGTCACAAAAGTAGGTCAACTCTTTAACTTTCCTTCTTACTCAGGTCCGACACATGCTTCCACTGTGCTCCCTTCATCTATAAACAGCCATTGCTTAAGAAAAAGGATCTCTTATGTTGAATTCAAAATGATTTCAAAAATGAGAGATTTAAAGATTTATATATGCTTCATTTAATGCATACAATATGATTATTATGATGCTTCATGAATGAATTGAGTATAGACAGTAGAATGATGACATTCATCATTTCTACATCCATCTTAACTCAAAAACTTAGGTTCAACTAGGTATTTAAACATTTTGAATGCATCATCTCTTTCGAGCTACCATTCTGCATAATGCAGAGAACCATGTCATTCATGATTAAATATCTAGAGCATATATGTATGCCAAACCATCTTCTTTGATTTTATAAGGATTATTCGATAATTATGATCACCATCGACATGTCACTTCCAAAGTACACTCGACAAAAGATCAAGACTATAGAGACATATGAACCCTAAGGTGATGTCTTATTGTCTTATTTAATTGTCATTCCTCATTATTTTGAGGAAACTTGCACAATGCAACCACATGCATTATGTGTCCAACTGCAAGTACAATATTTGGATCATGAGTCTGATCCATGATATTTTACTTGTTATTATTGAGTATAACATTGAGTGGGTTTTACGAAGGATTATCTGAAATAAGAAATTTGCATTAGTGTATATATATTATATATACATATTTTACTTTAGGAATTTTTTTATATCAAAGTTATCATGCCTTGTCAACACTGAAAGTTCATTCCCTTAATCACTTTCAATGTAAGAGATATACTTACCATTATATCTCAATCAAGATATGGGATATCCTTCCTTATCTTTGTCACATCCCAATAATATGAGAAATTATGACTCCGATAAAAGAAGTGGGAATGCATTCCACCCTGTAAGTCAAACTTGCATCGCCCAATTCAGTCTTTAACACTCGGGCCCACCACCCCTAAGGTGAAGTTGACCCGTTGTTAATTGAACCAACTGTTAACAGGATTAGAACTCGCTATGCGCAATCCAATAACGCCCCAATAATATGAGAACTCGATATTAGGGTCACTACGCATATGGCCTTACTCCTTCGAGAAGCAAAGAGCACGATCCAGATGCGCTTGTTTACAGGAGTTGTCACTCCGGACAGGCGTCTCCTACATACAATCCCTGTCGACGGAACCCTTCGCCTTGACGGGAGACTATGGATGTCACTTATGTGATCCTCTACCTCTTATTCAAATTCAAAAATTAATTATCATGAATCACATTCATATAATTAATTCTTCCAAGGGAAATACACATTTATTCATAATAGAGTGTATCAATTGGATATAATCAATTTAATTATATTAAATTAATTATATATCCAATCTTAATCAATAAACTTAATTATTACTCGAATAGAAGGTATAATCTCAAAGTATGTATTATTCGAATTTTAATAATTAGAAAAATACACCTTGGTTTCTCCAGCATTATCGAGTCCCTACCCGCTGTAATGGCCAGTACCGACGGGAGTGGGACAAACCGGAACCGATGCGACCTGCTACCCCAACGCTCCCTGACTAGACACCATATCCACCTCAGGAAAGGATAATGCCAAATAGATCATTGTGTACTTTGAGATGCTCATCGATTTTTCAATCGAAATTATACCATATAATACTCATCAAAACCATTTTGATAATATTATAAGGAGATTTTATAAACAAATCCCCAATCCTATTCAACCAAGAGGGTTTTGCATGTAAAATTTGTCCTACAACTATTGTAGGATAAACTAGAGTTTTCATGAAAATAATGTTTGTTGGAAATTTCATATTAACCAATTGTGATCAAGATCAACTATCTTATTATTTTGGTTATGCGGTGTCATTCAAGGAAATAATTATCATTTTTAAATATTTCACAAATATTTATCAATAATCATTTCAGAAATTAACAATTAATTTCCATTAATTTATTTGAGTGGCAATCATAAGGTTCATGATCAAGTTTGTTAATTTCCAGCAGTGACCCCTACTCACTAAAATTAACATAACTCGATCAATTTAAATCCAATTAATGCAAACTAATTTTATTTTGTTTGAAAAGTAATAATTATGCATTTACGAGCATTTTAGGACACGTAATTAACTCTTTAATTACATCACTAACCGCCATCCCTGAAACAGTGGATATATGTTTATTAAAAACATCATAACTTGAGTTATCGGATTCCCAATCATGCAAACTCAAATCCAACGGTTTCCTTAATTATTTGGTAACATTATCCAGTTTACAATTTTGTGTTTAAACATTTTAAATAGAGCCAAATTTTTATCACAAGAAAGGGCTGTGAAAATTGAAATGCTAAAATCTTCACGAACCCAATCGAGTCCAAATCTTCGTAGGTTCATGGATCTAATCCAAAACCTTCGACAAACTGGCGCTGATACCACTTGAAGGATATGGGAATATCCTCAAGCACATCACGGAAGTGTGATGATCGCATCGAATGCGATTGGGAGCGACTAGTCATACTAGTCGCTCGAGTTAGCGGAAATTAAAAATTTTCATGTGATGAAACCAAATAATACAAGAATACTTCTCGAATCGTTTCATCTAAACCACAAACAAGTAATAGGATTATCTCTTAAAGAGTGATTGCTATAGAGTCTCTAAACGAAGAGACCTCTTGTCTCAAGTCCGATCCGTCGGAGGAGACGCTTGTGAGCGTGTTGATGAAACATGTGCTTCTCGCCATTCATGTTGAAGATCCAAACCACGGATCTCCTGATATCGACAAACGAGATACGACGTCTTCTTCACGAGCAAGGCACGCCAAAGTAGACGGAGATCTACGAGCAAACGATCGAGCAGCATAACGACGACGCTATGGCAATGAAGAATCTCTCTAGGGCATCCATGATGGACGACCACATGAGAGAGATAGAGAGAGTGGGCGTGTATAGAGAGAGAGAGAGAGAGAATTCATTAATCATGTGTCTTATGAAGAGCAATGGATGACTCTTCTTATATAGGGTTTTGGGAACCCATGGATCTTGTGGAAAATATCAAGCAAGCCATTAAAATTATGTGAATCTCATTCAAAACCCAAAACTAAATGTAATTATATTTTAATTAATCATCCAATGTGATTCCAATTCACATCAATAATTAATTAATAAATATAAAATACAATATGCTCTCTCTAATATATTATAAATCACAATTATAATATATATGATTAATGTGGATAGTGCTATCCATATAATTCATATCCATGATAATTAAATCGTATTTAATTATCTTGGATCTTTATTCTCATGTGCCAAAACAATATGAATCACATTCACATTATTTACATCTTTGATAATTAAATCATATTTAATTTTCTCAGATAACTCTCCTTATAATATGAATAAAATTCATAGTATCCATGATAATTAAATCACATTTAATTATTAATTTTCTCAATGCTCGGAATAATATATTAGTAATGAAATTATCCATGAACTCTTTCAAGGATAATGCGCTTTCTCCGTGGATACTTGGAGATAAGGACATGGCGATTGTATTGTTCCACGTATAGTGACTTGGATATTGAGATCACATCTCAACTCCAGATCTCGGGCCTCCCATAGATGCTTGATTAAATCAAGACTGCAAATCTAATCTTCTCATTACATTTGAATTACATTCATATCAACGTCCAACATTTGGACCAAGATCCGATTACTTCTCTACTGAGAGGAGTCACTAAAATCCAGACCTGTTTCATCACTCCCTAGGAATGGAAGTATCATGGTTATACAATCGTTTATGACTACATCACCCTCAGGTATTCCCAATACATGTACATCCTGTATACTGGAAGACTCAATAAACCCAAAGTATTAGATCAACTTTATATTGTCTACTTCACAGTTTTATCAGTAAGTTTCTCATTTGATCATTGGAAGTTGGTATCGGTCATATACTTTCCAAAAGCATATATCATACCTAAGTCTTGATCATATAATTTCCAAAAGTATATATAAAACCTATAAATTCAATCAAGCTTCCAAAGCGAGACGACCGTACACAGAATTTGCTTCTTCCCAATATCTCATGAGTGAGCTCATGTCTTCCAGTTCAGTAGTGAACCTGTATGATCCCTTTGAGAGATCGTATTACTCATATGACCTTATATGCACACCAGCGCCGGTGTATAGACCTTGGTTAGGTCATCAACCTATTGCTCTCCAAATGTACATACTCAGACAAACAGTAACACACCTGTCTCCGGTCAGAGGATGCCTGCCTGTATAGTGACAGCATCCGATATAGTAGTTTGGTTATCTCGATCTCATTAAGTCAACTCTTTGACCTAACTAATCTGACACCTCCAAATCTCTATTCCTATGAAGAGGACCTGCATCAAGAGGTCGGTCAGATATCAGTCTATGTGAGAAAGGATTGCCATCTCCTACTCAGGTTGGAGATCATCTCTTAATTATCATTTTACGGTGCTTGATGAGTCCTCCAAAATAACTTTTTGTACATATTAATTATTTTGATTATCAGTCCTTCACAAGAGTTGTAGATCACTTAGAGGTGAGCAACTTTCATGTTGACCACTTTTTGATCTGACTCCTTTTGTTTTATTTTTCATTGTTGATTTTTCTATGTGCGACACATGGCAGCTCATGGAGCTGCCACATGTCACCCCATTTTATATCATTTTTGTATTTTATTTTATTTTACTTATTTTTTATTATTTATTCATTTATTATTTATATTTTATAATTAATTAATTAATATTTTAACTTCTTTTAATTTAACTTTTATATTTTCTTACATTTTTATTTTCTTTTCTCTTCAATATTTTTAGCATCCTACGTATTTTATTTTATATATTATATTTTTTCCTTTTACTTATTCTCTACTCTAACTTCTTACCCAAGCCACCAGCTTCCATTCTTCCCTCAATTTCCACCACTCCTCCAACTTCCACCCCACTTCTTTTCCAACTTACCCTCATCTTCCTCCTTTTATTCCCCTCATCATCTTCATTTTTCTTTATATGCCATTCTATGTTTCAACAAGAAAGGGAGCGAGCTTGGAGTATTCTGTCGGTGATAGTGACCTAACATCCTCCTCAAGCGATGACCTCATTTAGGCGAGATTCGCGGAGCTCTGTTATGCGTCGCGGTCTCTTCCACATCACTACACAGCTTCGAAGGTCCATTCTGCCATCCTTCTTGAGGCCATAATCAGAATCACACTTCGCAGCTCCAAATCCGATGAACCATAAGTAAATATTCTATCCTTCTCCTCATTTTCTTTTTCTAACATTTTTTGTTGTTATTTTACACCATATCAACACAAATCATCACAATCACCACTATCATCTTCACAAACACCTTTTCTTTCACATTTTATTGCCTGTTAAAATATTATTAAGAAAAAATAATAAAATCAAAACACAAAAAAATAAAAAGGGGTTGCAAATATTAGACGATCCTTCCCCCCAGCCACGATGCGCCTTTGCCACTAGATGTGCATCCCCATCGATGTCGACGACCTGCTCCACCTGCCGTACAACACCCTTGCACCACCTACAAAGGCCCGCCAGCCCTCCAGGTGCCTCTGCGTTGCACCTCTTCCCTAGCGGTTGTCATCTTCGCGTTCTTCTCTCTTGCGTGCGACCATCAGAAGTTGCAGCCCTCCATGACCTCCTCCTGTGTTGTGCCTCCGCCAACGGTCACGCACCTCCGCCCTAGCCGCTCCATTCTCTTGCTCCCAGTGCTTCACCGTTGTCGCTCGCTGCATCCGTGTCGTGTCACCCTCCTGCGCATAGTTGTGCGTAGTGCACCTACTTCCCCATGTGCCACCACGCCGTGGCCAAGCAACCAACCTCCACGCTCCATCGCTGTCCTCTTCGCTTGTAATCCCCATGCAGTGTGCCAGTCCACAGCACATACGGGCGTGCCATACAACATACCCCCTTGTGGCTGCCAACCCCCCTCCGCAGCAGCCGCTCACCGCCCCATCACTCTTGCCATGCACCCCTCCTCGCACATCGTGTGCTGCCCTTAGGCCCACCACCTCCCTTTCACGGTCGTCATGTGCCCGATGATGCCCCCACCTCGATAGCTCCTCCGCGCTCCAGGTAATGGCCGCCAACCCTCCTCCGTTATAGTTGCACATCATTCCACCACTCTAGTTGCCCCGCATCAACACTATCATACGTCACTATCCTTCCTACTTCCCAAGATGTGGGTTTCATCTTTGGAACCCACCATTAAAGGTCCACTTTAATTATTATTTATTTTTTTATTTTTGAAAATTGCATTTTCTTCCTGCTTGTTTTTAAAAATGCAAAAGTGCCCTTAGGCGCAGATTTTTTTGTAAGTTTCTATTTTCAATTTTGCAAGAACAACCCTTTTGTTTATATTTAAATTTAGACCTCAAGATTGCATCATTTATTTTAATCAAAAATAGCATGTTGAAGATCATTTAATTCTCTATCACTTGCCTATTTATTTGAATTTTTTGCATTGGGTAATTAATTAAAATTCTTTTTTGTGAAAAAATACACATTTTACCTAATTCATTGTCTTAAATCCATATTTAATTAACACATTTTCCCAAAATTCTGAAACAATTAGAGATGATGTGTATGAATGTGTTTTACTTACTACCCAAATTTCATCAAAATTGGATGTGTTTTTTTCCTAAAAATAATTGTTGAGTGATTTCATTAAATGATTGGTAATTAAATCCATGAATATTATTTTTGCGAAATTTCAACTTTCTCGATTTCTTAATAAAATATCTTTTTGAAATAATTTTTTTCTGGATAATTTGATTCTGTAGAGTAATTAGGAATTAAATACTTACAATCATTCTTTTTACATTTAAAAATTAATAAAAAATCATATATTATAAGAAAATTCCAAAAAAACTTACAGTAGCTTTATTTCATTATATTTCACATCCAGTAAAATTTTCATGAATTTTGCATTCTATTTGCATGAAAAATTACATAAAAACCCCTAAAAAGTTTCCATGCTTAATTGTTGCATTTTAAATCCAAAAATTCAATAAAATTACATTTAACATTCACTGTTGGATTAAATTTTCAAGAGAAATATAATTAGCCTAATTTGGATTAGTTTTGTATTAAAATTAATTTGGCTAAATTACTTGATTCCTAAATAACCCTGTTCATCTGAATTGTTTACATTTGCATTTTTACTGCATAAAAATACAAAAAATCTGCTTGGAAAACTGTGAGCTAATTCATCTAATTTGAGCCGACGTTGCTCCTTTGCCTCCTTGAGTCGACCCTGAGGCTTGCCCAGGTTTAAAATATATAAAACCACATTTGCTTGATGTATAGATAACTAATTCGTGTTGTTAATTTTATCCGTCGAGATTGCCCCGACTACAACAACGTGACATAAATATCATAGGGTAATTAGCAGTTTGTCACCTTGTCATCCTTAACTATAAATCCATGGGGCTATTTTATATGAATTTCCTAGTTGAGGTATCCATAGAGTAATGCAATCTTGACTTCCATATTCTAGATGTCATAGCCAAGTTGTGTAGCTTTAGTTAGCAATATTCTGATGGGTATCTCATCGCAAGCGATGTCTTCTCTACGTGTACAAATCGTGCTTTGAAGGTCTCTACCTTCTCATCAGGTTCCCTCTCAGGGTTGAACCCTATAGGTGTATCCTTGATTGTCCACATACAATACTTCTACATGAAGCCTACTTTAGACTTTATTGCTAACATCCATCTCTCCATGTCATGATCGTCACATGCTTCAAAATATGAAGTCAAATAAGTGTCCTACTTCTCTGACACTTGGAATACATACTCTCTAGGTGGTCTTACCACCCTCAACCTGATTGAAAGAGATATGAGTATTTCATCTTTAATTATCCATCTAGTTTCCTATTGTAGGGGACCTCATTATCCTCCCAAGAGTCGAAGAGTCCCTTTACTTCATTCTTAATTTGATTCTTAAGGAAGTCATCCTATAAGAATCATATTCTTAGATATGAAATCTTTTAAGAATATCAAGGTTATGAAGTAGGTATCCAATACCATCCTTTGTATACCTATTGAAGTAGCACTCTGTAGTGCTAGATTCTAGCTTACTTGCATCCATGTTTACCTCACGGACCAAGCAACCATTAATCCTTAAGTGTCTCACACTAGGCTTGGTTCCAAACCTTATCTCTCGAGGAGTTTTGAGTCTATATTTATTTGGAATCTTATTAAGGATGTATATTGTAGTTTCTACTGCATATACTCGAAAACTATGAGGTAATTATGTTAAGATTCATTATTGATCAAATCATGTCACACATGATCCAATTTCATCTCCCTACAACTCTGATGAGATGAGGAGTTTTAGGAGGAGTGAGATAAGAATAATAATTCTTTCTCTATAAGATATTTTTCTGAATTTATCTGATGGATACTAGCTACATCGGTTAGAACAAATTTGTTTCATCTTCCTTCTAACTTTGATTCTTAACCAAATTATGAAATCATTAAACATTTCAAAGATTTCAAATTGATAAGGAAGAAATCTCATACCATGAATAATCATCAATGGATATCGCATATCATTAATGCTCATTATGATAGTGGAGCATATGTATGAGGCTTTGAATACCTATGCATCTTACACCATTCTCAGAGAAGGGTGTATTGGACATTTTTACTTTGAATATGGTATTCATAAGTATGCATGTTTTAAACTTTCATATAATCTAAAGTTCTATCTCTTACAAGTCTATTGATCTTATCAGCAGATCTATGTTCAAGTTATGATGCTAGATCATTGTTAAATGATCGTCATCATCCTTTTGATATTTTAAGGTTTCTTTTCCAGTATTAGAAATATTAGTGGATCATTCATTAATATTCTAATTTAGTAGAGTCCTCTAAATGTTAGATTGCCATCTAAAATATCTATCATAACTCTGTATGATAAGTTTATCTCGGAATACGAGTTCATTTGTAACAAGTTCATAAAAAACAACGAATCTATTCTAATATCTTGGTCATAAACACATTATCTAAGACTATGGGCTCTCCGACTTGAAATATGTAGTCTCTTTATCCAATGGATATCATCACAAAAATTGCATCAAGTTCCATGTGGATGGCTATTAGACCTTATTATCAAGTTCTCTAAAACATGTGCAACTGACTGTAAGTGTTAGTAGAAGAATGAGATACAATTATCAGATTTTATTCTTATCTAATAAGTGAGCCGATTCAATGTTGATATGTAGATGTAGGATTTGTCGATGCACTATCCAATTCCTTCTCTAAGGATTCTAGATTGTTTGGATAGTCATGCTAGAGGAATATTGTCTTGTTGCAGGATTGGCATTCATGCAACTCTTTGGATGTCATATGTGTGGACGTCGTAGAAATATAGAAAACTCTTTGACTCTCCTTCTTACAAAGGTCGAATCCAAGCTTCCACTGCACCTCCCTAATATATAAACAACTATTGCTTTATATAAAGGATCTCTTAAATTGAATAAGTCCTCAATGGACTTCAATATAAGAATATTTCAACATTTATCCTTACTTTACATTATTCATACAATATGAATATTATGAATCTTTATGAAAGACTTAAGTTAAGATAGTAGAATGATGACACTTATCATATCTATGTCCATCTTAACTCTTAAAGACTTTGGTTCAGGCATGCACTCAAACATTTTGAGTACATTATCTTCTGTGGAGCTACCATATTGAATAATACAGTTGACCATGACATTCACGATTAAATTTGAGAGCACGTATGCTTGCCAAAACATCGATGAATCCATGGTTCATCTACTTTATGCAGTTGTTCTAGCAAAATTCCCTTAACAATTAACAAATTAATCCTTTTAATTTGTATTAATTAACAATCACTATGTTAAAATTAAGGTTAAGTGTTACAAATAAATAACTTTATTTTTTCCCAGTTTGAACATGTTATTTTATGTGTAAAATGTACTTGTTTTAACCCAATTCTTTCTTTGATATTTTATTTGATTAATTAACTAATATGGCATCGAGAATTCAAATCCATAAAAATTAGAAAACTAGAAGAAAATACAAAAAATATGACATTGTATATTTTGTACATATTTATCTTTGCTGATTTTATTTTATTGTTTTCTAACCTATAAAAAAACCCATAAAAATTAGATTAAGTATGTACATATTGTATTTATATTAATCCACTAATTAAAATACAAAAAAGCACAAATTGCAAAAATACATTATTTTATTATCTGTAGAGTACCTTCAAAAATACTTTATGTTTAGTTTATATCTTTTGATTTTGGGTCCTTCACAAAAGTTATAAATCTCATCAAGACGAAAAACTTTCATGTTGGACACTTTTTTATTGAACTTCATTTACTATTTATTATTTTTATTTGTATTTTAGTTATTTTTAATTTATATTTATTTAAATTTTACATTTTACTTTTTTAATCCTTATTTTATTTTTATTATTTATTTTATTTTATTTTTTAATTTTAGTTTGTATTACTTATCTTCCCCCTCTCTTCCTTTCTCTCTCTCTCTCTCCACTTCTTTACCCCCAAGTCACAGGTGGCACACTTGACCTCTCCTCCCTCTCACCATGCAAGTGTGAGACACGTTCCATCCCATCCAGCTGATTGCACATGCTGCGTACATTTTTTCTCTTCCATCTCCCTTGCTCTGCTCTGTCGTTACCCCTCTCCTCTCCCACCACCACCGTTGCACCACTTACTTCCTCCTGCCGTTATGAGCCTAGCTCCACCTCGACCACATCCTCTCCCATAATCGTCGAGACTCGCCTCCCTATAAAACCCTCATCATCGTCATCCTAGGGCATCATATGCCATTACATGAGGAAGAGCTTCAGCTATCAATCTTTTCCATGTGACATCTCCAAGATCCCATCTGATCGAGCAATGACCAACTCTTCCCTCCAGTGAGATCCAAGGCTCTCTTAGGTCCTTGGTAAAGTGTCCGCATGCTCTACTGATCTTGGTTCCTCGCCAGAACCTCGAGAAACAACCAACCGGAGCTTGAAGCTCCAACCATCCAGGTGATTCCTCATGTATACTCTCTTCGCTTTTCATCTTCTCTTTTCTTCTCCTTCCCATCTAATTTTCCTTCCTCTTTCTTCTTCCTCCTCCTTTGATCTCTAATCCACCTACAGAGCCACTATGTTCCTCTTCAACCCAACTATACACCTTCGCTCGTCGCCTCGACCTTCACACTCCATCCTTGCTCGTTGTCGCCACCTTACGTTTCCACCTCAACTCATGGTGACTTGGGGCCTTTTATTTGGTCTCATTTCTCTGCCATCTCATGTAGGCCATAGACATAGGAGCCCTCTTTCTCGCGTTTACTCCGACTGCACCTCCACCTCTCTGCTCAACAGCTCGCCTTGGCATTTCATCCATTCCTTCCCAGGTGAGAGACCCTCATTACCTTTGTACTATACCTTAGACACCGCAACTCCGTACTTCATTCGCTCATGGGCCAACCACCTCAGCCTACATCACCTCCACAAACACCTATGCAGCATCCTCGTCGTTCGTTGCTAGAGGTGTAAATGAATGGAACCTAAGCAAACTTGTATTTTTTTTAGCTTAGGGTTGTTTATTTAATCCAACCTTAAACTTGTGTTCAGGGTCGATTCGTTAATTTTTGCACCGAATATGAATCAAACCTACTTTTAATCGAATCGAACCTAAGAGAATATAGAATTCAAGAATTCTTTAATAAGAGGGAGTAAAAAAATAAAAATATATGTGTGTGTGTTTATAATTAGAATAAACATTCGTTTAGTTTTTTATTTATCTAACTTTTCTTCATCTTTTTAGAAAATAGATTAATAAGGATTCATCTCTTTGAAAAAGTATGATTATAACATATTTTTATATCTTTTCGGATGAGGATAAGCAATAATGTGGGTATATATGATAAATAAGGTTTGTACTTATTTTGTCGATTTGAGGATAAGAAGGGAAAAGTACTAGACACATAGATGGTGGATGTTGTAACCATGTTGTGACTATTTATTTTGGGATATTTTATACCGAGATAAAACTACTTATCCCATAAATATCCACTTATCTTCAAACAAAGTTCACTTATAGGACAAAATCTACTTATCCCAAAATAAGGTCCACTTATGTGGATAAGGATGTGTAAATATGTATATGTGCGTGTGTGTTTTATCGAGCTTTTAATGAATTGAACCTAAGCAAACCTATGAATTTTAAATTTGTTTCATTTATTTAATCGAGCCTAAACTTGTGTTTAGGTTCGGTTTCTTTATTTTCGAACTGAATCCCAATTAAACTTTTAGTGAGCCGAACCTGAGTGAATATCAAATACAAGAATTTTATGACACCCCTATTCGTTGCCATCTTCTCCTTCAAAATCACGCCATGTCACCTCTCCAATGCACCACCAGCGACTTAACGCACCTCCAATCGCAGCACTAGTTACCTCGATCTGCTCTCCTCTACCCTTGATCGCTCGCCCTCCCCCTTGTCCAATAGCCATTGGATCAGGGGATCCAACAGTCCATTTGTTAATTTTAAAAAGTGTGCAACTAGAAATCGTTCGTTCCTGGGTTCGACCTTGGTAGGCTTATCAAGTAAAAGCCATTCCACAATATTTAATAATTATAGTTTTTGATAGATCACTTTTCATATCCTATACTACAACTTGAACTGTTGAAAGAGGTGAAAATCAACGCTCATCAACACATATCTTTCGACTTTTATAAGGATTTTGACAATTACGATCATCATCGACATGTTACTTCCAAAGTAGACTCCATGTGACATCAAGATGATAGAGACATAAAAACACTTGATTGTTATCCTATTATCTATTTAATTTTCATTCCTCATTATCATGAGGAAACTTGCACATTGCAACGACATACATTATGTGTCCAATTGCAAATGCTACATCTTGATCATGGATCCAATCCATGATACTGGTTATGATTGAGTATAGATACGTGAGGGTTTAATACAAGTTATTTGAAATAAGATAATTTGTATAAATATATTTTACTTTGACTAAGGTTATTAATGTTTTAAAGCAAAGTCGTCTCATTTTTTACCTTAAAAGTCCATTCTCTGTCGAACTTTAAAAGCATGAGGTATGCTAACCAAAGTATCTCAAGCAAGATATGTGGTCTCCCTTCCACCTTTGTAACATCCCAATAATATGATAACATCAAATTTGGGTGAAGGAAGCAGGAGCTCTATTCGCCTTGCAAATCCAACTTGTATTTTCTAATTCGGTCTTTAATACCTGTACCCACCACCACTAAGGTGATATTGACTCGTTGTCAATTAAATCAATCATCAACATGAATAGAACTTGTTATCCATAATATAATGCCACCTCGATTATATGAAGAACAACATTGGGGTCACTATATATGACATTACTCTTTCGAGAAGAAAAGAGGTCGATCCATGTGCACTTGTACGTCGAAGCTATGATTTCGCATAGGATTCTCTGACATACAATCCATGTCGATAGAAATCTTCTCATTCAAATTTTAGATAATCATTTAGAATCATATTCTTATGATTACCCTTCCAAGGAAAACCCACTCTTATTAACTATAGGCTATGTATTTTAATTGAATTACATTAATTTAATCACATTAAATTAATCATCAATCCAATGCAACCAAAAAATAATTTAATTTGCTTGATATTACTATATAATATACTCCCTCACATATACAAATTAATTATTAGAGTACGCCTTAACTGCGCATCATGCTATACTTCCTTGAAACGGATCCAGTCAGATGCTCGAGTTATGATGGGAGGAAGCATTTCCTTAACATGCAATGCACAAACTAAGAAACAAAGCCAGCATACCCTGTCTAGACACCATCTCCATTCTAATTCAGAACAATACAATTGGGTTTATTTGTACTAAGAGGCTTTATCTATATATGAATTGATGATCGACATGATACTATATAATTATCACTCAAAAATATATGTATCTTAAAATATTTTTAATGATTCTAAATTTCTAGTATCAAACAATTAGATTGTTTTGCATAGAAATAATTGAACTACAGCCATTGTAGTTTTTAATTTAGGGCTTGTCATGAAACAATCATTCAATCAAGTTGTTGTTTGTCAATTATTTCTCTAAATAAGTGATATAACAATTATTTAAGGTAAATTAATAATTTTCGTGATTTATTTTTAATGATAAACACATTAAAACATCATCAAAATAATCTATTCATCTTCCGACCCATCCCACTAACTATCACATATTTATGGAAAACAAAGTCAGAATCACGGAAGATAAATTAGAGAGATTTGTTGTTTTAATTCCTAACATATTTAATGTGTTTCAAATGTGTTTCATGGAAGGAAAACAATAACTAATAATTATTTAGTTATAGATTTGATTTTACATGTAAAAGCAACAATACTGTGAGAACTTACTCATTTCAAAATGATGCTTGTCTTATACCAACAATTGGCGAATATTTTTTGGGATATATTTATAAATTCTAAACATATTTAAGTATAAAAAATTCTTTCAAACGTGGCATAAAAAACAGCTTTTTCATATGAGAAAAAATTAAATAAAAAAGCATGTAAGCAAAAAAAACAAGTCTCCACACATCCTATATCCAAAATCTCATTCTCTTAGGATTTAGATCACATACAAGACCTTTGACCAAAGCTTTGATACC
Source organism: Ottelia alismoides (assembly GCA_037367405.1). Taxonomy (NCBI): domain Eukaryota; kingdom Viridiplantae; phylum Streptophyta; class Magnoliopsida; order Alismatales; family Hydrocharitaceae; genus Ottelia; species Ottelia alismoides. The sequence continues at coordinate 111,828 of JAZKJV010002169.1, read as the reverse complement.
ACTTGAATGAAGTTGATTAAATAAAAAATTGACTTATGGATCACAAAAATGTAGAGATTTTATCGTATGCAATCGATATCGACTAGCCATACTAGTCGATGGGGCAACAGAATTTAAAAGATTTTCAATGAAACCACATCACATGAGAACTATACCCATGTCATTTCATATTGATCAAAACAAGTATTATGGCTACCACTTGTAGCGTGATCGTGATCCTCGTATCTTTAATTGAAGAAACCTCTTCTCTCAAGTCCGATCCGACGTAGACATCCCTTGCAGGCATTTGAATGAGATGCATGCTCCCTGCAATCCTTGGTGATGATACAAGCTAAACCTCCTGATTCATCAGATTAAATCGATCATCTTTCTCATTATCACAAAGCATAGAAGAATATGAAGATCCATGAGTAGTCGATCATCACAATAACAACATGACAATGCTGACGTCTCCATAAACCCTAGAGTAGACGACCATTTGGAGTGACCGGGACAATCTATGGACGTGTATAGAGAGGAGGAGAGAGAGATTTTGTTTCTCCAACTTGTGTGTTGAATTGTTGTAAAAAATATCTTAGTGTTGCCCCTTCTCTTTATACAAAATTGGATGGATAGGATGCACTCCTAATTCAAAATCAATGACCTAGATCTTGCTGCAACAATTTGCAAATCAATTAATTAATTTAAAAAATAGATAATATTGAAGAAAATCTTCTATAAATTTAATTTTCACTAAATCAATTTATTATCATGAATAAATAAGGAGTAGAGAGCCACCTTCCATGTAAGGGAAGGAAGATGGCCTCCTTCCTCTTTAGGAGTGGTGGATGTCCGCACCAAACTGGAGAGAGATCTTCTCTCTCCAATCACCATTTAATTTAATCATATTATAGAAAATCTTTATTCATAGAATTATTTGTAAACAAAATATCACTAAATAATTTGTAAATTATTTGTTTCAATTGCAAATAAATCATTTATTAATAATGAATCATATTCATCCATCCAATATTAAATGTAAATCATATTTACACTTAATTGTACAATGTGAATCCAATTCACATTTAATTGTATAATGTGAATCAAATACACATTAACTTATAAGTTGTAAATCATATTTACAACTAAATCTCTTTGATGATATTATGAATATTAATAGTATTTTTTAATATTGTGGATATTGCTATCTGTATAATCATATACATGATAATTAAATCTTATTTAATTATCTTAATTATCTCTGAGTTTAATTTAGTTATCTTAATTGTCTCTCTATATATGTCCAAATAATGTGAATCACATCTACATTATTAATTATAATTAAATCCTATTTAATTGTAATTTTCCAATGCATAGATATTGTCAACAATAAAATTATTCTTGAACTCTTTCAAGAACAATGTGCCTTCTCCATGGATACTTGGAGATAAGGATAATACAATTGTATATTCTATGTATGTTGACTTGGATAGTGGGATCTAATCTCACATACAGATCTAGAAGACCTCTCGGAGATGTCTAATCAAGTCCTATAGAATATCCAATCTTTCCATTGCATCTGAATCACATTAAGAATAATATCCAACATTTGGTCTAAGATTGGATAACCAGTTTACTGAGTGGAGTCACTAAAATCCAAACCTATTTCATCACTCCCTTAGAATGGAAGCGTCATGGATATACATCTGATGAAGATCACATTACCCTTAAGTATTCCTGATGGACCGCATTTTCACCACACTAATAGTCGTATTTTATCGTAGTATAGGTGGTGAAAACAATCCATGCAAAACCATAATCTTAGGATATGGGGATAAATTTTACATGGTAAGTTTATCAAAGTCGAACACAGGGACACAAGCCTCCTCATCTATTTATAAAAAATTATCAATTAAAAATGAATGAATAAATTCAATAAACTAGGTCTTCCAATGTACATACACACAAAAAAATGAACAAATGATAGACATGGATAAAATAATAGATGCATTTGGATGAGAATGTATTTTTTTATTTTAATGTATGCAAATATATGTCATGCAATAAAATGTTGTGATGAAAAGTACGCAATTTTTAGTTGGTTATTTAACAATTTTGAATGATGCAAGATGCTAGGATGATGCAATAACAAATAAGCCCTATTAATAGTTCAATCACTGAGCATAAATAAAGAGCATCAATTTCAATGTCATTAAAGCATGGGGATAATTCACAATTCAATTGAACATGTTTTAATTAAGAAGAAATTGGCACATTAATCACTTGAAAACTAGCATGATAAACATGATGTCAAATTAGTGAATTATTCATGCCATTAAGTAGATAATAAAATTAGGAATCCAATGAAATTGAAATCAATAAAATCAGAGCTCTTATGCTCAAGATAAGATAAATAGAGTACAGAGGTACAAATGCAGTAAAATAAGATAATATATTCAATTAGGTCCTTTGTAGGGGCATTTTTACAAATTATGAAAGGTGATGGGGCATCTCTACAAAATACCTCGTTGCGCACGTGAGGAGCACGTATCTGAGATGACCTATTTGCAAATTTGGGATCTTTGCAGGGTTGAACTGCAAATAAACCATCCCGCATGTGCATGGCACGAGCACATGCTAGGCTAGGGGCAAGGGTCAAATCGGTTGCAGGTATGGAGGCCATGTGGCGTGGCCCCCTACTTCATTGCTGCTACTGGTCCACCGAGCCTCTTGGTGTGGTGTTGAAGTTGAAGCGTAAGCTAGGCCGTCTGATCCAAGAAATTGGATGATATTTGGAGACATGTCCCCTGTCGTCTTCTTCTCAGGCACAACAGAGAAGGTGGGACTCTGACGAACCCCATAGAGCTCCATCGTTGCCCTCCTTGAGCGTTGAAGATAGGAGAGTTAGAGGAGTCTGCGAATGTACGGTTGGAGGGAGGAAGTGGTTTTTGTGGTCAGATCGGTGGGGTGATGGTCCATCGGTGGCGAGGAATCTCTAGACTGGAGTAGTAAGTGTAGCTCTGATCATTGAAAGCTATAACCTGCAAAAAGTGTTAAGTAGTAGTTGAAGCATGCGCGTGAGTGGAATGGAGTGAGTAGATGGAGGTAGTGGCATGGGATGAGGATCCGTGCAGTCCTCGGATCATCGCGCGACATGTGCAACCGGTCACGGAGCTCCACGGCGATGGAGAGCAGTCGTACCATGGCCTAACAACCAAGGATCACACCTTGAAACTTCATCCATCTTGGCCCCTCGATTCCACCTCTTCCTGTCACGAGGAGTGGAAGAGGGGCTATGCAGAGATTCTTAAAGTGATGGATTATCGAGAACAAAGGTGGAGCAAGGGTTTTATAGGTAGTAGAGGTTCTACTGTTTCAGGTTATAAAGGCAAGGAATGAGCCAGTATTGCAAACAACAGGGAGGCGTGATTTGTGGCTGTGAAGGTCGTGCGAAGATTAGAGGAGTCAACAATGAGAGGGGGCATTTTAGGTTGCGAGGAGATGGTGGAGTAATGGAGCTAAAATAGGAAGGGTGTGAGGGGTTCGAAAGGAGATACGTTTTGAGCATGCGAAGCGAGAGGTGGACGAAGGGGTGATGGTCATTGGATCGTGAGACCCAATGACCGATGATGAAGTGCAAAGGATTGGTTTGGATTAGACTAGAAGATCTGATAGCACGACAAGAAGCATAGTCAATTAAGCGACAAGGATTAAATGGGGGGATCCTATGGTTAGGAGAGGTGGTGTGACGTGGAGGCGGTGCAGTCGTTGGATGCAAATCCATCCTATGGAGTCTATAAAGGCAGGAAGGATGCATCTCAAATCAAGTGAGAGGAGGATCTGATGGTTGAATATCAAGCAAGTCTAGGCGGTTGAGATGGAGGAGGAAGGGTTGGATCAAACGGTTGAGAAGGAGTTCGGGTGGCGTGTGGGAGAGGGGCCACGTGGGCGACCCAGAGGGCACCATATGAACCAATCAGATTATTCAAAAAAGGAAAAAGAATAGAAAATAATAAAGAAATAAAAGGAAGAAGAACTAGCAAAAAGCCAAAACAAGAAAGTTGTAGATCTCAAAGAGACTACAAGTTTTATGTTGGACAAAAGACATTTATGAACAACACAAATTTTTTTAAAAGTATTTTTAATAAATAAAAGCACTTGATTTTAATTGTTTCTTTATTTTTTTGAATTTTAAATTTTTTTAAAGTTCAAGATAAATATATACAATATTTATCTATTTTTGTGGGATTTTAATAAAAGAAAAATTAAAAAATGTTAGAGATAGATATACAATAACTAGGGTTAGTAATTAGGGTTAATTATATACAACATACTAATTGTTAATAATAGTGAATTAAAAGTTAATTTTATTAAATTGTTTAGTTTAGGAGGGTAATAAATAATATGATGTATCATAAATTCAATAACTAATACCCATACATCCTTCATACTGGAATATCAAGAATAAATCTGATATTCTGATATTATTTAAAATGTCTCCTTTAAGGTTTTACCATTTTCTCATTTTATTATTGAAGTTGCTATTGATCATATGCTTTTCAGAAGTATATAGCATACTTCAAATCATGTCTTTTTTCCTAAACAAGACGACCAACATTAGAATTTGGTTTATCCTAATATCTCATGAGTGAGCTCATGTCCTCTAGTTCAATATTGAACTTGTGTGATCTCAATGAGTGGTCGTATTACTCATATGCCCCAGTATGCACACCAACTCGTTTGCGTATAGACCTTTATTAGGTAATCAACTTAATGGTCTGCCTTATATACATACTGAGACATATAGTAATACATCTCTCTCCGGTCAGAGGATACATGCCTATATGTGACAACATACAACATAGGTCTTAGTTATCGCGATCTTGTTAAGTCAACTCTTTTAACCTAACTCATCTAACATATTCGAATATCTATTCTTATGCAGTGGACATGCATCAAGAGGTCTATCATATGTCAACCATTATAGTAAGGATTTCCATCTCCTTCTCAGGCTGGAGATCCATTCTTAAAAATCACTTGATGATGTGGTTGAGTCCTCAATCTAATTATTTAGATATTCAACACTACACTAGCCTCTATGATCCAACCTTTAGATTAACAATTGTATGATATCAATATGGTCATGTGTTACGCCCCGCCCCGCCGGCTACCGAAACCGACGAGACGGGAGCGTCGGACCTACGATCCAAATACGCCCACGATCTATGATACTCAGCAAACCATCTTATGCACATTAGATTAACATTTGAAATATAAATAACAACAGGAGAATAATGTGAAATGGAAAGTAAAATACACCATCCATTCTCATTGATAATGATAATCAAGTCCATGTCCATAGAAGAGATACATCATGAAATCTTAAAGATTGTAGAAAAAGCTATCAACATATCTCACTACAATGTCTCTCAATAATAACATAAAATGATACGGAAGTAAATAAGTTACTCTAAATAGGACGCACCCTGTCTAGTGCAAATATGACGTAGGAAGTGCTGATCTCCTCAAAAGACCGCTACTATAGCGGCTGCTGCTAAGGTATACCTGTTGGGTTCACACGAGGGTAACGTTATGAGCAATTGCCCAGTAACGAGACAAACACTATAATGACTAATGCAGGGGTAAGAAAAGAATGCATACTCAACTTTATTTAATGGCACATGCATCTATTGAAAAAAAATTAGAAAGAACACCAAGTCATTCTAATTCACATTGGATCTCATAATTATTTACTTTTATTTATTTATATAATAATCATTTAAGTATAACCACCATAATCTTGATATTTCTACAAATTGATTAGAGTCCACAACGGGATACATTTTTCCGACAACCGATCAATAATCATTTCTCGTATTATTTTAGCACATGCAAGTACGCGACTCGCAGGCCTCCGCTACGCGGGAACTTGTTTGTCATCTTGGATAAACCTCCAAGTATTTCAACGTCAAATTCTCCAACTTCAAACCATATCCCGGAACACCTTTCACAATAATAATACTCGAAAATAGAATTGGATGCGGCCACATCCAATTCTACTCCGAGTCTTAATATCGTGTATAAGTGCGAGACCAAGAACGCCAACCGCGCCACCTGCCAACTCCGTCGAGCGACTCCGGATGCTACCGGGCTGCTAGGTGCAACGCGTCACCCAACTCGTCCGTTGGGGTCGCGACCTTCATGGCTTCTACCCAAGATCCCGAGGGTGTATGCCCAATCCTCGGTGGCACCTAACTCCATCTATCCGAACCGTGTGAAATGTCACCCGTCAGTTGACATCTCAACTTAATTTTACCTCAAAGTATATATGTCACCATATTACCCATTAGACCAATCTGTTTTTATCGAATTTTAAGCCATGCGTCAATGTACCAATTTTGAATGACTTTAGTCGTATAGGGGTTCATATGTAAAGTAATGTTTAACAAATAGGAAGCAATACAGAATGTACCAGCTATAATTTATCGGGTGTGTATGCATTACTACATGTAATAATCTTTGAATATCCTTTTAATAAACGGAATCATATTAGAGTACTAAAAAAATCCTTCTACAATATAAATTTTATGCGAACAAGTGCAATCTATTTATTGTTATGTTACACAAATTCTACTCAATTAGAACAATTAATTGCGAAGGAAACCATGTATTGTACCACTGCTCCCGTTCTATCTATATAGAATACATGAAGAGGATTCCAATAACAAAAAGATTAAGTTTGAGCACGAGACAAACAAATTTACGCAGTCCTTAAATTTCCATCATCCATCTTGATCTATGCATATCTCTTTCCCCACTTCACAACCTGAAGTATATGGTTATTTGTTGAACATGTAAGATATGTATAGAAGTAATGAAATTTAAAAGGGACATCATTCATAATGTTTCTATTGTATCCATATGTCAGTCATAATAACTTCTGTACTTCTCCCATGTATACAATTTTGAGAACTATAAATTCGGGCAGGTGAGATAATTAATTTATAGCAAAAAGAAGACCATGCACAGAACGTTACTATCTAACTCCATGATTTCCCCTGCATTCATTTGACATTTTATTGCCGTCCGTCTTAACGAGTAATACACAATTGATATCAGGGATTAATACATATCATAATTTATTACCATCTGTCTTAACGAGTAAACACAATTTATATCATGGATTAATACAATATCATATGCCATAACGGGAAACTTGCATGGGACGTTTCATGATATAGGACATGAAATGATATTGTTTACGAATACTTGAATGCCAAAGATAAAAGATGCTTAGGTTGTGATCATCATCACTATGGTAATTCGTTAGAATAAAATCGAGATATGATTTTTTTTGGAGGACTGTACATGATTATACATCATCTTGACCAGTAAACATAGCTTAAAACACAAGTATATGAGATAATTCCCGCATCAAAACCGTCATCAAGTCGATATCAAGAGGACGCTATATCGAATGGCATCAGGAATCCAACACAATCGTTTACAGTTGAAACTATTAAAATCAATTGAACCCATAAAAATGAGGGAAGGGGTTATCAGTACAACGTATGATGAACATATCTAAAGTTTTAAGATTTGTTTCGAAACATAGGATCGGAAGTCCCATGGAACCAACAGCAAGGATGGATAAATTGTTACTAATATATGAATCACATCCTAGGAATAACCAAGGCTCTAAGTATGTTCAAGCATGCGGGATAAAAAAATGTGAAATCCAACAGCAAGAGGGAGGGATTCATCGTTACAAACACATAAGGCTCTAGAGGTATTTTAGTGTATAGGAAAAATACGTGGAACCCAACAGCAAAAGGGGTATTATCGTTACCTCCGAAGATGTTCCCTCGGGATCTCCTCTTACACGGAAATAGTATTTCCGTTGCTCGATCGTAGTGCGGAGGCGTGCACCGCGGTGACCTCGAGCTTTCCTACGTGATGGTGGTCGCGGATCTTCGATCGGAGCTCCTTCTCCGATGTCGATGGCGACCTCCCAATGATAAAATCGACCGAGGTGGTGGTGCTCCAAAAAGAGGGAAGGATGGTGGTGGCTAGGGCTTTTAGAGATCAGCCTATCATCTCCTAATTATAGAAGGAGAGGTGAATTTGGATCTCGATTCGGATTCGGTTCGGATCCATATATAGGTCCCGACTATGATTTTTAAAACAACGATAACTTGAGCTAGGAATATCGGAATTAGGTGTTCTTGGGCTCGTTGGAAAGATCTCGACAAGAGAATGGTGTGCTTGATTGAATTTTTTGGATGTTAAAAATACTCCAGATTTTTGAAAAAAGAAAATTCGGGGTTTCACATCATAAAAATCTTAAAGGAAGTCTCGTCCTCGAGACGTAGGATTTAATGTATAAGTTTCGAATGTGGTGTAGATTCAGGCATAAAAATCTTAAAGAGAACGAAACCCATAAAAATCTTAAAGAGGATTAAAATAGGGTCTCGTGAACATACCTTCAAAAAGATAGGGGTATTTCTGTCGCATATCTGCCTCAGGCTCCCAGGTGGCCTCTTCAATGTTCTGACTTTGCCACAATACCTTAACCAAAGGGATGTCTTTCCGTCGTAATTTCTTGACTGCCCGGTCTAAAATCTGCACGGGTGCCTCAGGAAAAGATAAATTCGGTTCAACCGCGAGGTTTTCATAGCTAATCACATGTCGAGCGTCTCGAATATACTTTCGGAGGTTTGATACATGGAATACATCATGCCTGCCTGCCAAGTGAGGGGGGAGTGCTACTCGGTATGCTACCTTCCCAATACGAGATAAAATCTTGAAAGGGCCAACGAACCTCGGTGCCAGCTTGCCCTTAATACCAAATCTTTGAATACCCTTCATTGGAGATACTCTCAAGAAGACAAATTCTTCGACTTCAAACTCGAGATCACGACGTCTCTGATCAGCATAGCTCTTTTGACGGCTCTGTGCAGTCAAAAATTTCTTTCTAGCCATCTCTACTGCCCTTGTTGTATCCTCGATTATCTAAGTAGAATAAATCTCTTTGTCACCCACTTCCTGTAAACACAAGGGAGTGGTGCATCTCCGTCCATACAATGCCTCAAAAGATGCCATGTCAATACTAGCATGGTAGCTATTGTTATAAGTGAACTCCACCAAAGGAAGGTGGTCCTTCCAAGATCCTTGCCACTCAATGGCACATGCTCTGAGTAGGTCTTCAAGGGTCTGAATTGTCCTCTCTGATTGCCCGTCAGTCTGCGGATGATAGGCTGAACTAAGAAACAGTTTAGTTTTTAGGGCATTCATAAATTCTCCCCAATAATGTGACGTGAAACGAGAGTCCCTATCAGATACAACCTCCTTGGGAATCCCATGCAAGCGAATAACATGCTGAATATATAGTTTGGCCATATCCACCGGAGTGCATGTCATGTTCACGGGAATAAAGTGTGCATACTTAGTTAACCTGTCTACAATAACCCAAATAGCATCATATCCACCTACTGTACGAGGTAAGGATGTCACGAAGTCCATAGAGACACTCTCTCATTTCGACAACGGAATAGGAAGTGACTGTAACAAACCTGGAGGATGCTTGTGCTCTGCCTTCACAATTGGCACGTAAGGCAACAACTGACATGTTCTACAACATCTCTCTTCATCCCTTCCCATCAGAAGTGTTGACGGAGATCTTTATACACCTTGGTGCTTCCTGGATGGATAGATAATCTGAAACAGTGAGCCTCATCTAGGATGTCTCTCCTTAACTCATCATCATCAGGGACACAGACACTGTCTCCCTTCCATAAGATGGACTCACAAACTCTAAATCCATCAAACTCCTCCTTCAGACATCGATGGAACAAGTCTTGTAGTTTCTGATATGTCTATTAACCATGCACAAGCTTGTCCCATAATCCACTGTACTTAGCAGGTACAGTTACGCCATCTGTAGTACTACCAAAGGGGTGCCACTCATTGAGTGTTGTGAGCATATCCCAAGTATGTAGCCATGATGTGGTGCCCTCGGTATGTGCTCTCCTACTCAAAGCATTTCCTACTATATTTCCCTTACCCGGATGATAAGCGGTCATGTATTCGTAATCTTTCAACAGTTCCATCCATCGTCTTTGTCTCGTATTCAATCCCCGTTGGTCAAAGATATATTTGGGACTCTTGTGATCTGTAAAAATTTCAAAAGTGAACCCATATAAGTAGTGACACCATATCTTCAATGCGAAGACTATAGCTGTCAACTCCAAGTTATGAGTAGGGTAGTTCTGTTCATGGTTCTTTAATTATCGCGATGCATATGTCACAACCTGACCACGTTGCATCAACACTGCTCCTAAACCCTCCTTTGATGCATCAGTATACATCGTAAAATCTAAAGTTCCTGAAGGGAGGGTAAGAATCGGGATATTGGTCAATCTCTCTTTCAACATACGAAAGCTCAGCTCACACTTGTCGCTCCAAATGAAAGGGACATCTTTCTATGTCAGACGAGTAAGTGGTAAATCTAGCTGCGAGAAGCCCCTAACAAAACGTCTGTAGTAGCCAGCAAGGCCTAAGAAACTGCGTATCTCGGTAACTATCTTGGACTGCTCCCAGGACATTATTGCCTCTATCTTGGTTGGATCAACTGCCACACCTGCTCCCGAAATTACATGACCAAGGAAGGCTACTTCGGTAAGCCAAAATTCACACTTGTTCTATTTGCATACAAATTGCGTTCTCTGAGTGTCTCAAGAATAGTATGAAGGTGCTGCTCATGCTCATGCTCATCACGTGAGTAGTTGAATATATCATCAATGAATACTACCACAAAACGATCTAAGTATGGATAGAAAATTCTATTCATCATATCCATGAACGCAGCAGGTGCGTTCGTGAGTCCAAACGGCATGACCACAAACTCATAATGGTTGCATCTGGTGCAAAAAGAATATTTAAGCACCTATGTGTCCTTAATTCTCAATTGATGATAACCCGATCGTAGATTAATCTTTGAGAATACCGTTTCACCTTGCAACTGATCGAAAAGATCATCTATTCGTGGAAGTGGATAACGGTTCTTTACCGTTCTTTTATTCAATTGCATGTAGTCGATGCACAAACGCATAAACCCATCCTTCATATTTACGAAGAGGACCGGTGCCCCCTAAGGTGATGTACTGGAAAGGATGAATCCTTTTTTTCCAACAACTCCTACACTTGTACTTTGAGCTCCCTGAATTCGGTTGGTGCCATTCGGTATGGAGGTATGGAGATGGGTTGTGTATCAGGTATCAAGGTGATCTCGAACTAGATCTCCCTCCTTGGTGGCAGTCCAGGTAACTCCTCTGGAAAAACATCAGGAAAATCACGCACAAGTCTAACATCTTCAATCATGCGATCCTGGGCAGGTAACTCCACAGCATAGGCGAGAAAACCTATGCAACACTGATCGAGTAAGTGTTGGGCCTTCAGTGCTGATACATATAAGACTTCACTATCTAGGGTACGTCCATCAAACTGAAAGGTAGGTATGCTTGGGAGACGGAACACTACCGTCTTCTCAAAGCAACCAAGGCATGTGTGATGTTGCTCGAGCTAATCCAGACCTAGGATGACATCAAAATTTGCTAACAGAATAAGTAAAAGATATGTGGGCATTAGGTGCCCACCAATCTGCACTGCTACATCCCTCGCTTCTTGTCACACGATGAATAATTGACCCCTTGGGACCTTGATGTAGTAAGGATATGAAACAAAGATTGGTTCTTTTTCTAACTTGGATACTAGTCGATGTGCTAGAAAAGAGTGAGTAGCTCTTGAATCAAATAAGGCATGTAAGGATATACCATGCACTGAAATCATACCTCGCACTACATCTCCTGGGGTGCGGGCCTGCTCCTGTGTGATTGCATTCAATTGTCCCTGCAGGTGTGATGGGGCGTTAGAACCTGTAACACTGAAGGTTGGTCATGGTGGAGGACGTTGAAAGCCTCGACCTCCATGACGAGAAGCTGATCCATGTGATTGTGCGAGTGAGAAAGTTGATCGTACACTTGGTTGATGACTGCCTAAGCTGCTAGTAAGTAAGGGACACTTGGCCTTGAAATGGCCCGGTTGTTGGCAGTGGAAATACCTAGGATCTCCTGACTGAGAAAATGAGCCTCCCGAGACAAGGCTAGCACCTCTTGTCTTGTGACCCCGCGAGTGTGTCGAAGAGCGGAAGGAAGTAGTATCGCGACTCGCCAAGCCCTGCCCCAAAATAGGTGTAGGAGCAAATCTGCTAGTGGTAGGAGTGGTAGCCACTGGGTGGAAACGATGCTCTTTACGAGCTCTGTAGAAATCTCGACGAACAGATCTCCCAGACTGAGGTGATTGGAAAGACAATGGACTTATTAAACATGACTGTAATTATTCTCCTTAACTAATGCAAAAATTAGATAGCTTTGTCGCTATATTTATATTTCATATCCCGTTGATAATCTAATATGCAAAGGATAGAATGGAGTATCGGGCTCTGATACCATCTGTTACGCCCCGCCCCGCCGGCTACCGAAACCGACGAGACGGGAGCGTCGGACCTACGATCCAAATACGCCCACGATCTATGATACTCAGCAAACCATCTTATGCACATTAGATTAACATTTGAAATATAAATAACAACAGGAGAATAATGTGAAATGGAAAGTAAAATACACCATCCATTCTCATTGATAATGATAATCAAGTCCATGTCCATAGAAGAGATACATCATGAAATCTTAAAGATTGTAGAAAAAGCTATCAACATATCTCACTACAATGTCTCTCAATAATAACATAAAATGATACGGAAGTAAATAAGTTACTCTAAATAGGACGCACCCTGTCTAGTGCAAATATGACGTAGGAAGTGCTGATCTCCTCAAAAGACCGCTACTATAGCGGCTGCTGCTAAGGTATACCTGTTGGGTTCACACGAGGGTAACGTTATGAGCAATTGCCCAGTAACGAGACAAACACTATAATGACTAATGCAGGGGTAAGAAAAGAATGCATACTCAACTTTATTTAATGGCACATGCATCTATTGAAAAAAAATTAGAAAGAACACCAAGTCATTCTAATTCACATTGGATCTCATAATTATTTACTTTTATTTATTTATATAATAATCATTTAAGTATAACCACCATAATCTTGATATTTCTACAAATTGATTAGAGTCCACAACGGGATACATTTTTCCGACAACCGATCAATAATCATTTCTCGTATTATTTTAGCACATGCAAGTACGCGACTCGCAGGCCTCCGCTACGCGGGAACTTGTTTGTCATCTTGGATAAACCTCCAAGTATTTCAACGTCAAATTCTCCAACTTCAAACCATATCCCGGAACACCTTTCACAATAATAATACTCGAAAATAGAATTGGATGCGGCCACATCCAATTCTACTCCGAGTCTTAATATCGTGTATAAGTGCGAGACCAAGAACGCCAACCGCGCCACCTGCCAACTCCGTCGAGCGACTCCGGATGCTACCGGGCTGCTAGGTGCAACGCGTCACCCAACTCGTCCGTTGGGGTCGCGACCTTCATGGCTTCTACCCAAGATCCCGAGGGTGTATGCCCAATCCTCGGTGGCACCTAACTCCATCTATCCGAACCGTGTGAAATGTCACCCGTCAGTTGACATCTCAACTTAATTTTACCTCAAAGTATATATGTCACCATATTACCCATTAGACCAATCTGTTTTTATCGAATTTTAAGCCATGCGTCAATGTACCAATTTTGAATGACTTTAGTCGTATAGGGGTTCATATGTAAAGTAATGTTTAACAAATAGGAAGCAATACAGAATGTACCAGCTATAATTTATCGGGTGTGTATGCATTACTACATGTAATAATCTTTGAATATCCTTTTAATAAACGGAATCATATTAGAGTACTAAAAAAATCCTTCTACAATATAAATTTTATGCGAACAAGTGCAATCTATTTATTGTTATGTTACACAAATTCTACTCAATTAGAACAATTAATTGCGAAGGAAACCATGTATTGTACCACTGCTCCCGTTCTATCTATATAGAATACATGAAGAGGATTCCAATAACAAAAAGATTAAGTTTGAGCACGAGACAAACAAATTTACGCAGTCCTTAAATTTCCATCATCCATCTTGATCTATGCATATCTCTTTCCCCACTTCACAACCTGAAGTATATGGTTATTTGTTGAACATGTAAGATATGTATAGAAGTAATGAAATTTAAAAGGGACATCATTCATAATGTTTCTATTGTATCCATATGTCAGTCATAATAACTTCTGTACTTCTCCCATGTATACAATTTTGAGAACTATAAATTCGGGCAGGTGAGATAATTAATTTATAGCAAAAAGAAGACCATGCACAGAACGTTACTATCTAACTCCATGATTTCCCCTGCATTCATTTGACATTTTATTGCCGTCCGTCTTAACGAGTAATACACAATTGATATCAGGGATTAATACATATCATAATTTATTACCATCTGTCTTAACGAGTAAACACAATTTATATCATGGATTAATACAATATCATATGCCATAACGGGAAACTTGCATGGGACGTTTCATGATATAGGACATGAAATGATATTGTTTACGAATACTTGAATGCCAAAGATAAAAGATGCTTAGGTTGTGATCATCATCACTATGGTAATTCGTTAGAATAAAATCGAGATATGATTTTTTTTGGAGGACTGTACATGATTATACATCATCTTGACCAGTAAACATAGCTTAAAACACAAGTATATGAGATAATTCCCGCATCAAAACCGTCATCAAGTCGATATCAAGAGGACGCTATATCGAATGGCATCAGGAATCCAACACAATCGTTTACAGTTGAAACTATTAAAATCAATTGAACCCATAAAAATGAGGGAAGGGGTTATCAGTACAACGTATGATGAACATATCTAAAGTTTTAAGATTTGTTTCGAAACATAGGATCGGAAGTCCCATGGAACCAACAGCAAGGATGGATAAATTGTTACTAATATATGAATCACATCCTAGGAATAACCAAGGCTCTAAGTATGTTCAAGCATGCGGGATAAAAAAATGTGAAATCCAACAGCAAGAGGGAGGGATTCATCGTTACAAACACATAAGGCTCTAGAGGTATTTTAGTGTATAGGAAAAATACGTGGAACCCAACAGCAAAAGGGGTATTATCGTTACCTCCGAAGATGTTCCCTCGGGATCTCCTCTTACACGGAAATAGTATTTCCGTTGCTCGATCGTAGTGCGGAGGCGTGCACCGCGGTGACCTCGAGCTTTCCTACGTGATGGTGGTCGCGGATCTTCGATCGGAGCTCCTTCTCCGATGTCGATGGCGACCTCCCAATGATAAAATCGACCGAGGTGGTGGTGCTCCAAAAAGAGGGAAGGATGGTGGTGGCTAGGGCTTTTAGAGATCAGCCTATCATCTCCTATTTATAGAAGGAGAGGTGAATTTGGATCTCGATTCGGATCCGGTTCGGATCCATATATAGGTCCCGACTATGATTCTTAAAACAACGATAACTTGAGCTAGGAATATCGGAATTAGGTGTTCTTGGGCTCGTTGGAAAGATCTCGACAAGAGAATGGTGTGCTTGATTGAATTTTTTGGATGTTAAAAATACTCCAGATTTTTGAAAAAAGAAAATTCGGGGTTTCACATCATGGTATATAAGCATAATTGTACTAAGGGGCCTATTATGCAAATTAGTTATTCTTCATTTTAGATTAAGGAGGGAACTGCAATAACTTTTAATGCAAAATGGCGTGTCGTGGGTTGACATGTCCAACATGTCTATCGATCTACACTTTTAAGTCTGACAATTAAAGAGAATGAGTTAAGGCAAGACTCTATTTATTCCCTTGTGTTGAGAATAGTCATAGGGAGGATTGTTCAAACTGAAACCTTGTGTAAAGTTTTGACTTTACACTTGTACATGTAATCACACTAAATGGCATATATCTTATATGTATGTATATCTAGAGAGTGATAAGTATGGAAGTTGAGTTCCTTTTGACTAAAACTTGGTTGAGCTTAGAGTTTAAGAGTTACATGAAACTCGTGTGCTGAATGTCAAGTCTTCTAATTCTGGTGTATAGCCATGGATTCAATTAAATTATTCATTCTTTATTTGTCCTAGGATAAGCGAAGTTTAAGCATGGGGGATGAGAAATCGATGATTCATCAGATTTATTTAGATTTATTATCCCCCAATATTAAACTATTTAACTAAACTAATAAATAATTAATTTTTACATTTAACATCTTGTAAATAATCAAGGTTAATTATTGTTTATAAATAAATGCATATTATTTTTATTATGGTTCCCTTTATTTTATGTTTTTTTCCATATTGCAAATACAATAAAAATTAGCATAAAATTGTTTATAATACAATGTATAATGTTTGTTATATAAAATTTACATGAAATAACAAAACAATTAAAAGAAGTATTTTTATTTCTTAAATTTCAACTTTGAGTTCTACATGAAAGTTGTATATCTTGAAAAGATGAACAACTTTCATGTTGAATACTTTTTAATTTGACTTCATTTGTTATTTTATATTTAGTTTACAATATTTGAACTTTTTCTAATTTTTATTAGGCCATGTGGCCACATCAACGCACCACGTGACACGGCTCTTTCATAGCCTTCGCTTTCTTTGTGGATCATCCCATCATTTGATCAGATGACCCTGTGCATCTAGGCCAATTGATCATTTGATCAAGCAACGACTGTTCATCCCTACATTCCCCCATTAGGGTCGTTGGATCTCATGATCCAATGGTAGGTATGCATCATCAAACTCCACAACCAACCCTTCTAGGTCACATACCCCTTCGTTGGCATTGCTTCACTAAATTCTCTTGGTCGTCCCATGCTTCCTCTCTACAAGATTCATGTTCCATCGTATTCCCCATTCTCCCCTCACTCACGCCTGTACCCTCATCATAAATCTCCTCTAATATTCACAATTTATCAAGTAGTTCAAACCACCATCTATAACCACTGCTTTTTCCCAACAAAACTCCTACACTAACTTCAATCTTCAGTATTCACCTCCACGAAAGGGTTTATCCAAGCATTACCTTCCTCCAGTGACAATGTGAGCAAATGAGTGAGAGCAAGAAGGATAAGACTCTTCGGCGAGATCCATGGCCTACAGACTGTGTCACAACTCATCTGAAGGTTTCTCTGGCTTCGTGTGTAGATATCTCGAAGCTTCAATCACAGTCCCTTGATTCCATCTCCGATCATCTTCACATTCCAGACAAACCCCAATTACACCATTTTGTACTTCATTCCATTTTCTCCCATTTTCCCACAATTTCTTGTATACCGTTGACTTAATCTGAACCCTTCCACACCATCTCCAAACTCACCTCATCTATAAGTACACTTCGATTTCATCTCCTTCTTCCTCTATGACTCCCACTAGTCCACTCAAGTTCCTCTTCTTGCAAAGATGAGAAACCCATTAGGGATCCTTCTTCTACACTTTGATTAAGCCCCCATCCTGCTCATTTCATTCTCGAAATGCCCTATTTCACTTCGTCTATGCACTAACCTCTGTAGGATCTCACTATCAGAAGCTTCAAGCATACTCTGATCTTCCTCTCCAGGTCCAACAAGGAAGAGTAGACCCAAAGAATAGAGGTTTGCCAAAGCTTCCTTAGACCTCCCTGACTTTCGTCACCCATCAATGGACTTTTCTGACCTTCACTGAGCCTTGAGGAGCATGGAGGAGAAACAATAGGACTGTCGGAGCTCCACTCTCGAGACACCGTGCACGAAGGAGAAGATCTAGTGCTGGTGTACCTTATTCGTTGGATCAGATCAACCCAAATTGATCCTACGACCCTCGACCTGCACAGAGCCGTGATCCCCGGTGGAGTCGTTTCACACCCGAAGCTTTAGGCGTCACCTCCTGTCCCGATCCTCTAGTGCCCTTAGCCTAGGACCTCACGCACCTCATGTATGCGCCAAGGCATTTTGCATCTGACCTTTGCCAACTCCATTTTATTCCACAAATACCCCCGCACAAGGAGTAAACTTCAAGATAATCATGCCAACTCTATCGATTTGCATTTTAGTCCTTCAAGGATCTATTTGTGATGTATTTTGTGATTTATTTTATTGTGTTTTATTATGAAAATACCCTTAACTTTGTTATTAAATATCTTTAGTTCTATAACACCAAATTAATGAGATTTATCCCATTTTAAAAGTATGTTAAAATCTCTTTCATGATATGTACGTGATTTTCTAATGTGATTGATACATATTTTATTAAAAACCAGATAATTATATTTTATTTTCATGTAATGTGTTAAAATGCATGTGTTCCTTACTAAATTGCTCTATCCAAGTATTTTATTAGACTTGAAGTATTAAAATTTAGCCCGTGCATTTACTAATCACATTAGAGATGCATTAACTGCATGGATTTATTTAATTCAAATAAATCAGGATCTTAATTTTTATTATTTTGTATTGTGGTTTTCTCTTGCATCGAATTCAGTAGCATCAAATAAATTAAATTGATTTGCATGTAAAATCATAGAAATCATGCATGCATTATTATTGTGACTCTTGACCTAGATAGAATAAGATTACTAAACTAGGTGTTTAGACTTTAATTGAATAACTTAATACATTCGTGTCCTTATGTTCGACCCTGAACTTATTCAGGATAAATTATACCTTGATCTCTTCACCAAAATTTATTCATCAAGGTTCTGATAGATTGTCATTGGCTCGTATTACAATGATACGATATTAACTTAGCCAATTGACGATTCATCACTGTCCCTTACTCAAGAGAAATAATAACTAAAAGTCCAAGCACCCGGAGTCTCTTAAAGGCAAACTCTTAAAGGCAAATAAGTAGATAATGAAAGAAGGAAAGTACCCACATACATCATCGTAAGCATCCAAAGAGGAAGGCATTATGATCAATTTAGGATTCCTCCTTTGGTAAACCCTTCGATTCTTCTAGAAGTGACTCAGACACTTCAGACAAAGAAGAAGTTTTGCTCGGATTAATGGCCATCAACTACCAGGATATCAAGTAAGAAAGATGTGGCAAGTGTATCATTGACAATGTACAGATACTCTGAACACGTGACTAGAGACAATGATCTCTTCCTCAATAGCAAGACCAATCATGGTGGAAGACTTACGTTCGCGAACAACCATACATGTATGATTATTTGCAAATGTAGGACTGGTAGCTCCCTCACTTCTACTAATCGTGTCCTTGTTGAAGGTATGAAACATAACCTTTAAAGTGTCTCTCAAGTCTGCAAGAAAGGCTATAATTTTTTTATTGAGTTCTAAGAAGGCGATAGAGAGCAGCTTGTGGTAAGGTCTCTTGTTGAGGACATAGAAGACAAAGGCTGACAAAAAATGTTATTTCAGTGGATCTACTGCACAGCTTTTATAACATTACCAATCCAAATTTAACCGTATAAAATGTTGTCAAAAAATGTGGGTGGAATTAGACGTATACAATTTTCGCAATTGTAATTTTTTCTCTACGATTGAAAATAATCTTTTTAGTGAGTGTGCTGTTTAACCCATGAGCGTTCCTGTATAACATATTTAAAATAATCCAAAGAAAGAACTATAATACCAATACAGAAGCAGAAGAACAGTCAACAAAATTTGTTTTTTTTGTGGAGTACACAATCCATGAATAAATTGAAATAATAAATCTCAACAAAATATCTCGTAGATCGATGAAGAGAACAAGAGTTTTGAAATGATGTGTTTACTTTGAGTTAGAAGAGAGATCAGGAAGTTTTCATCCAATGAAATGAATGGCAATGAGACCCTTTTGCATTTGCAATCAAGATGACGTTGACGAACCCACGAACCTCTCGCATACGACATCGAAACTCTTGCATTTTGATCTTCTGGATCAGAGAGTCGAGCGAGTAGAATGATGACATTGATGAGGAGACATGAGATGGAGAATTTGTATCCACCTCACTATAGTTAGACATAACATCAATTTGTAGTTGCTCAAAGGCAATATCCAAGTTCCATGAAGGTGGATTTTTGATAGTTCAAAAGATCGTCAAATTTTCGCAATGGAATTGATGACAACCCATAAGAGGAATGCCGTATATTTTAAACCAGGATGTTTTTGGAGTTTTTTTTTCTGAAGGGCCAAACTCCCTGGCCATTTTCTTAAGGTGGTAATTTGTCCGGAAGAATAAAATGCTGAGAGATTCAAAAAGGTCTAGCGGCGCAGCTTGTTGCCCGCTTGCCTTCGGTTTCAATATAATCTCAGTGTGTTAAATGCCGTGTCAAAAAAAAAACACAATATCTATTTTCCTTTTAAAAAGATACAATGGTATTGGATAGGAATATATCCGTATTCGGTTAAATCCCCACTTGTAAAATCAGAAATATTGCGATATACTAATGTGTCATTCCTTTTTTCTTTAACACGTAAAAAACAAAAAAGATGCATCTAAAGAAGCCTTATCTTATAAAACCACATCAACGAAGATTTGAAAATCACAAAATCAATGAAGATTGGCACACGAGGAGGGATTGTTACTTCGAATATAATTTGCTTTAATCTCGATTAGTTAGGTAAATGTGATGGTACCATTTGGATTTAGTATTGTAAAACGTTAATTGGTATATGCTCCTTTAATATTGTACAGTCAAAAGTTGACTAATTGATTATATTTTTCGCATTGAATAGAAGTGATTTGACATCCATCTATTGTACTCTAACTTACTTTAAGTAAAAACAATATTATCATGATATGTCCAGACACATTGCTCGGTGCCTTATCATCCACGTAAACAAAGGCCTTATAGAAAGAATATTGAAATTATCATTATCCAATATTACCAAAGAATTGGATTCATTTTCTACAAGAGATCCATCAACCATTAACCAATAAGTGGTTTGGAGAGGATGTTCGAAGAATTGGAAACGCTGCACATTGTAGACATAAATTTAACCATAATTTATATTGGGAAGGCTTATGTTTCCACTTATTTTGTCTTTAGTTATTTGTCTATAATATGTTCGCTGCTGAGAAAAAGGCAACATATGGTTCAATAATGTTATTTTTTTATGATGAGGTGAATTTATCACGATCCGAACCAAATCCATCGAAAGCAAATTCGGCCTTAATATAATTAGGACGTCTGCCATATTACAGGCTAATCAGTTCTAAAAAAAACATGCAATTTCCATAAACATCAACCAATGACCATTTAGTTTAGTTGAATTAAATCCCCCAATTAGTTTTATGCAATCGGTCTTCTACTCCAATTAAAAAGGTTTTGTAGCCGAGTGCATTAATCAGATATTGCAATATCATCATTGCATAAAAATGTTGCCCACTTTGATCTTAATTGTATCATAATTTAGCTGGGTCGTCATCCATAATTTGTATTATAATCTAATAATATTTAAAAACACCCCAAACAGATTCCAAATTACGATTTGAAAATCAACACCTTTTATTTCACCTTCGAAGTTCAAAATTCACCAGCTTGGGAATCATCATCGAGCTCAACCAAATAAAATCACAGAACTATTGTTTTTTTCGAGTCAAGTTCAGCCAAATAAAGCCTTCTTGAGAGGGGAGAAAATCTAAAACAAAAGAAAACAAGAGGAAATACTTCTGTAACTACAAGTATGTCCAAAAAAAACGTTCAATACCCACCCAAGGACGGATCTTTGAGCATGCACTCCCAAAAACTCAACAAGAAAGGATGAAGGAGTATCCCTCTTCTGCTTTAGGATACAACCTAAAGCAGAAGAGGGTAAGTAGGGCTATTGAATTGGATGAAAGTCTCCCGTGTTTATGTACCCTTACTCATGCCAGCATAGGAGCATGACGATACAACGCCTCACGATGTAGAACCTCGCTCTGTGTTGCCGGATAGCGCCAACAAAGCCTCTCCTTTTCGGCCCGGGAGCGTGCCCTCTAGTCAGCTTCATCTATTTGCTTGAATCCTGGCTCTTTCTCGAAGACTCTCGGATCGTCTTGAGATGTTTTTGTGAAGAAATGTGATGCAGATCAGATGAGTATTTATATATAGGAGGAATAGCAACACGAGCATTCCTCCTCCACTTCCCCTCTCTCTACTGTCTCCTCCGTGTCTGTGCATTGCATACAATACCCTCAAATTCTGTGTCAAGTGCCTCGCCGTGAGAGCACATGTAGGTCTCCAATCAACTGCAGTAAATCCACCCTTTGCAAACGGTGCACTGTCGTTGTTTTCGTTAAATATTGAGCTTTTACTTACATGCCCATGCAAATAATTTTCATATTAACATATACTAACGCATGTAAATAGTATGTCCATCCTGCACACGGATTCGTATGCATGCATTCATATATGTACGAGAATATGTATGTGTATGTATGTATCTATCCGAGTGAATACTGAATACATTAATATATGTGTTAATTACTTGAACAATCAAATGGTATTCGTTAAAAAATTGAGTATCAAGGCGCAGAAGAAATGTTGTTTTAAAATATTGGTATTTATGTTATTCAATTAATAAAGAACAATGTTATAAATGATAGATTTCTTGACATGGGTATTTCCTAACTTGTGGACGGTACTGTCGGATTACCTCTCATGATTACTGTATATTTAGTGAGGTATTACTATCACAAAATTCTCGTTTCCTAATGCGCAAGTTGTACACATTAGGAGATGAGGAGATTAAATAATGAGATGTCGTGATGGTTAGAAAATGGAGGGCATTTTTCCTAATTGGTGTACCTCACCTGTTAAAGAAGGCCAAATCCATATCGCGGGTTAATCTTGAAAACACATTAGCTATTGTAATTTACTAAGATATCATCTATTCGTGTGAGTGGATCACGATTTTTGATCGTCCTCTTGTTCAGTTGCCTATAATAAATGCACAATTGCATAGATATATCCTTCTTCATTACAAAGTGAACCCATGCTCCTCAAGGTGACATACTACGATGGTCGAATCCCTTCTCTAATAGTTCTTGTAGTTGCACCTTGAGTGCTCTGAGCTCGATAGATGCCAACAGGTATGGAGGGATGATGATCAGTTGTGTGTCCACTACCAAGTGACCTAGAAACTCAATCTCATCTTCCCTCAAAGTTTGGACAACTCATTTAGACATACATCATGGAATTCTATCACAATCCTAACATCTTCAATCATTTGATAATAAGAAGGTGACTCAACAACATAGGTGAGAAAACTTTCGCGGCCCTAATTGAAAGATTGTTCAAAGAGTAAACATACAAGACTACATTGTTTGTGATACACTCGACAAGATGAACAACTAGTAGTCCCAATGGACAGAAAAAATACCATATTCTCGAAATAGTCTCGGCATGCATGGGTTGCTCAAGCCATTCCATATCCAATATAACATCAAAGTCATCAAAATAAATGCAAGAATCAAGTGCCCACCAATCTGTACTACTACGTCTTCTAGAACCTGTCGTATTAGTGGGAGTGGAGTATACTCCAATGTTTTTCCAACTATAGGCACTAGTCATTGTGCTATAAAAAAAGAGTGTGTGTCTCATGAATCAAACAAGTCATGTAAAAATATGCAATGCACCCAAATCATATCTCAAACTACGATCTTCAAGACATGAGCCCGCTCTTACGTGATTGAATTCAGTTATCCTCGATGGAGTGGTATCACATTGGAAACCATGACACTTTAAGTCTCACAGTGGGCACTAAAAAACTCCACTTCCATGACAGAAAGCTAATCCATGTGACTGACCAAAGAAATTAGTCGATCGAAAACTCTACTAAGGGGCGCATGAGCTGATGGCACATAAAGACACTAGGCCTTTATGTGGATTGATTATTGACAATTGAAACACCATTGATTGCATGGTTGATATAAAGAACCTCCGGAGATATATGGTTGTCTCCTCCTGACCTATGGCTCTATGAGAGTATCATAGTGCAAAAACAAGTAGTTCCTCAACTTTCCAAACCCTACCCCGATGTAAGTGGGGGGTAAATCTACAAACTATGGGAGTTATTGCCACTGGACTGAAACGATGTTCTCCATGAGAGTGATATCAATCTCGACATGTATATCTCATCAAGTATTAAGGTTGATGGTATTGGCCTCCTATTGATCTACTTCGAGCCAACTCCATATTTGTTACCACAACAACTACCATCTTCATCAAGATAAAGGTTAGAAGGGACAACTTCCATTGTACCTCGTCATGCAGAAACCACTATGAATTTATAAAAGTTCTCTATATGGAGGGTTTTAGTAGTAGGGAAATAATGGGAGAGCTCAGTATAACGAACAATGACTCATTGATCGTCATCAACATTTATCATCGGTTGCTGCTTCAACTAAGCAAAATTCCTTTTCTATTCCTTTATCTAGTGATAAGGACAAATTGATAGTGGAACTCACCTACAAAAATATCCCATGTAATATGTTCCTCCATACTCTCTCTTGTAGTGTACAACCTGATAGTGTACCACCAATGCTCTACGTAACCGAACAATGAAAACATTACAAAAGTGAGTCAAGAATCCTCATATGCATGGATCATCATGTGAACTCTGGGCACATGATCCTTCCACAACTTGCCCTTATTTGGTGTACCATACCGAAGAATTGAAGCAATTTTGCCTAATAACTTGATGTATATGTCGCTTGATGGCTTTGTAAAGCATCTAAACCCTCATATCTTCTTGGGTCCAAAGACATTGAAAGATGAATTCTATCATATTCCTCATGAGAAGGGTGGTGTAAAAAGACTTCTAGCGACATAAGACTCTATTCAATAGCGATTTGATGTTGTCGCATGTCTTGCATCTTCTGGAAAAATGCAACTAGATGTTATGCTTGAAGGGAATCGATAAAGGACTTGTGCATCACATAAGTGTGGAGATCGTATCGCATACAATCTAAATCGACTAATCATATTGGTCAATGAGGCAGCGTAAATTTAAGCACATGGAATGGGAATAATTCCCATGTCATTTCATCATGATCACACTACTATAAGTAAACCTCTTGAAGCCTGAGCATGATCTCAAAGCTTCTAAAGGAAGAAGCCTCCAGTCTCAAGTATGATTCGACGAGAGTAATTGTGGGAAAGTCAATGAAACGTGGGCTTCCCACAATCCAAAATGATGAGTCGAACATGGAATCTCCTGGTTTCATATCAAGAAAATCCGAAGTCTTCTTCAAGAACACTAAGCACCAAAGAAGAGGAAGATCTATGATCAACCAATCCAGCAACACGACCACAGCATGATGACTGTTAGCCTTGTGAGCCTGAGGCAAACCATTCTTGCAATAAATATTACTGTAATACTTCATTTATAAATAAAAGTTATTGATTTTTTCACTCCCTATATAGATTAAATGAATTAATGTACTATAAGGTCCCTCTGTACAATTAGGGTTATGCACCATGACCATCTTAATGATCAGATAATTGTTGATCAATAGTTGAATCATTGAGGTTGGTTATTGGATGAAAAATCTAAGGAGTTACATCGATGACTCATTAAGCACCGTCAAATGATTGTTAAGAGATGATCTCCAGTCTGAGTAGTAGATCGCAATCCTTTCTCATTAGGTTGATATCTGACCGACCTCCCGATGCAGGTCCTCTGCATGGGAATAGAGATTTTGAGGTGTTAGATTTGTTAGGTCAAAGAGTTGACTTAATAAGATTGAGATAACCAAAGTCCTATGTTGTATACTATCACGATATAGGCACACATCCTCTGATCGAAGATACATGTGTTTCTATATATCTGAGTATGTACATTTGGCAGACTAATAGGTTGATGAACTAACCAAGGTCTATACATCAGTGATTTGGTGTGCATATGAGGGCATATGAATAATACGATCTCTCAAAGGGATCATACAGGTTCACTTGTGAACTGGAAGATATGAGCTCACTCATGAGGTATTGGGACCGATCAAATTCCATGCATAGTCGTCATGCTTTCGAAGTATGACAATAATTTGAAGGTATAATATATGCTTTTGAAAGGCATATGATCCATACCAAGTCCTAATGACCAAGAATGAGAAACTTGATAATGTACCCTAAAATGATATGTGTAAAATTAATCTATATCTTCGGGTTTATCATAGGTCTTCCAGTATGCAGGATGTATAGGTATTAGGAATACCTGAGGGTGTTGTGATTAGAAATGGTTGTATAACCATGATGCTTCCTTTTCAAGGGAGTGACAAAACATGTCTAGATATTAGTGACTCCTCTCAGTAGAGAAGTAATTTGATCGAGATCCAACTATTGGACAATGATCTGAATGAGCTTCAGATCCAATAAAGAAGATTAGATTTGCGGCCTAAATTTAATCAAGCATCTATGAGAGGTCCAAGAGATCTGGATTTGAGAAATAATCTCAATATCAAAGTCACTATATGTGGAACGTATAATCGCCATGTCCTTATCTCTTAGTATATACAGATAAAGCGCATTATTCTCGAAAGAGTTCAAGAATAATTCCATTGTTTAATTATATCTAAGCATTGAGAAGTGGATAATTAAATATGACTTAATTATCATGAACAATGTGAATTTGATTCATATTATCTGAATACATGAGAATGATAATCCAATATAATTAAATGTGATTTAAGTATTATAAATATGAATAATGTGGATAACATTATCCAAATTATTCATAATATATATTATAAATGTGATTTAAAATGTAGAGAACTTATTATAGTTTATATTTGTTGATTAATTATTGTTGTGAATTGGATTTACATTGGATAATTAATTGAAAATGAAAATCACATTTATTTTGGGTTGTGAATTTGATTCACAATTTTCCATTGAAAAGATTACAATATTCACAAAATAATTATGAATTATTTTGAATAATTTATAATAAGTCTTGTTGTAAATATTGGAGTTTTCCATGGAATAATGTAATCTCATGAGATTACATGAGATTGTACCCCTTCCTTAATGGGATGGTGGACGGCCACCCAATCTTATTAGGAAAGGGTGCGCGTCCACTATATTCCCATGGAAGAATGCAATCTCCATTCCATAATCTCATGCTTGATTGATTTAATTTTAGGATTAATTTATATTGTTTTTTCAATATATATAAAATCTAAATTAAATTAATTATTGTTGTATTTTTTATAACAAAATCGTGGCAATTGAAAGAATGTACAAATCAATCTCATCCATTGATTTTGTGTAGTCCATGAATTGTGATCCATGGACTCCAAAGTACTATATAAGAAGAGACACCCCTTGATATTCAAGTAACAACAATTGCAACATCAAGCTCTCTCTCTCTCTCTCATTCTCACACCTACTCTCTTTCTCTCTCTCTCTTTGGACGGCCATCCACCCAAACCCTAGAGAGAAGACCGCCAACGTCGGATTACTGTTGTGCCATCGCTTCAGCTGCTCTAGGTTCTCCATCTTCTTTGGTGCACTTGTGAAGAAGATGTTCGATGTCATTGAAGGATACGGGAAAAATCCTCAACTGCGTCACGGAAGCGTGATGATGGCATCGAATGCGATCGGGAGCGACTAGTTTCACTAGTAGCTTGATGCAGCGGAAATTAAAATTTTTTTATGTGATAAAACCACATGATCCAAGAACACTTCTCGGATCGTTTCATCTAAACCACAAACAAGTAATAGGATTACCTCTTGAAGCGTGGTTGCGATCGAGTCTCTAAACCAAGAGACCTCCTCTCTCAAGTCCGATTCGATGGAGGAGACGCTTGCGAGGGCGGGGATGAATCACGTACTCCTCGCAATCCATGTTGATGATCCAAGTGACAGATCTCCTGATCTTGTCATACGAGATCCAACACCTTCACAAGCGATACGCACCGAAGGAGATGGAGATCCACGGGTAAGAACTCCAG
The DNA here is from genome assembly GCA_037367405.1 of Ottelia alismoides. Classification (NCBI taxonomy): domain Eukaryota; kingdom Viridiplantae; phylum Streptophyta; class Magnoliopsida; order Alismatales; family Hydrocharitaceae; genus Ottelia; species Ottelia alismoides. Next base: position 83,889 of record JAZKJV010002169.1, on the reverse strand, counting down.
TAACATAACGACGATGTTGTAGTGATGTCGATTCTCTCAAAGGCTCCATGGTGGACGGTCATAAGAGAGAGATAGAGAGAGGTACATGATGTGTAGAGAGAGAAGAGAGTATTCATTATAATCATCTAACACATGTATTTAAGAGCAAGGGTGCCTCTTCTTATATAGGATTTTGGGAGTCCCATGGATCTCAATCCATGGACAACACACAATCAATGGTTGAGATTGATTTGTGTTTCTTTCAATGGCCATGATTTTGTTGTGAAAAACACAACAACAATTAATTTAATTAAATTTAATATATATCGATAAATCAATATATTGAAATTCAAATCAAATTAATTAATTATCCTTGGAGATAATGAGGAGATAAATCATATCCCCTAAAAATAGGGGACGACCACTCTTCTCATGAGATCTCATGAGATCTCATTGTCTCATGAGATCTCATTATCTCATGATATATCTCCAAAATTTACAACAAAAATTGTTGTAAATTATTTCACAAATATAATTCACAATTATCTTGTGAATTATTATAATCATACCATTAAAAAATGTGAATCACATTCACATCTCAAAACAAAATGTAAATTATATTTTCAATTAATCATCTAATGTGAATCCAATTCACAATAATAATTAATTAACAAATGTAAATCACATTATGCTCTCTCTTATATATTATAAATCACATTTATAATATATATGATTAATATGGACAGTGCTATCCACATTATTCATATTCATGATAATTAAATCATATTTAATCATCTTGGATCTCTTTTCTCATGTGCCCAAATAACATGAATCACATTCACATTATTCATATCTTTGATAATTAAATCAAATTTAATTATCTTAGATATCTCTCCTTATAGTATGAATCAAATTCATATTATCCATGATAATTAAATCACATTTAATTATCAATTTTATCGATGCTTCGATACTTATATCAACAATGAAATTATCTATGAACTCTTTCAAGGATAATGTGCTTTCTCCGCAGATACTTGGAGATAAGGACAGGGCGATTGTATTGTTCCACGTATAGTGACTTGGATATTGGGATCACATCTCAAATCCAGATCTCGGGCCTCCCATAGATGTTTGATTAAATCAAGACCGCAAATCTAATCTTCTCATTGCATCTAAATCACATTCAGATCAATGTCCAACATTTGGACCAAGATCGGATTACTTCTCTACTGAGAGGAGTCACTAAAATCCAGACCTGTTTCATCATTCCCTAGGAATGGAAGCGTCATGGTTATACAATCGTTTATGATCACATCACCCTCAGGTATTCCCAACGCATTTACATCCTGCATACTGGAAGACCCAGAATAAACCCGAAGTATTAGATCAACTTTATATTGTCTACTTCAGGGTTTTATCAGCAAGTTTCTCATTTGATCATTGGGATTTGGTATCTATCAATACTTTCCAAAAGCATATATCACACCTAGGTCTTGATCATATACTTTACAAAAGTATATATCAACCCTACAAATTCAGTCACGCTTCCAAAGCGAGATGACCGTGCACGGAATTTGATTCTTCCCAATATCTCATGAGTGAGCTCATGTCTTCCGGTTCAGTAGTGAACCTGTATGATCCCTTTGAGAGATCTTACTCATATGCCCTTATATGCACACTAGCGCGTCGGTGTATAGACCTTGGTTAGGTCATCAACCTATTGGTCTACCAAATGTACATACTCAAACATATAGTAACACATCTATCTTCGATCAGAGGATGCGTGCCTATACCGTGACAGCATACGATATAGGTCTTTGTTATCGATCTCGTTAAGTCAACTCTTTAACCTAACTAATCTGACACCTCCGAATCTTTATTCATATGTAGAGGACATGCATCAAGAGGTCGGTCAGATATCAACCTATGTGAGAAAGGATTGCCATCTCCTACTCAGGCTGGAGATCATCTCTTAACAATCATTTGACGGTGCTTCATGAGTCTTCAATCTAACTCTTTAGATATTCATCCAAGCACCAGCCTTTATGATTCAATAGTTGAACCAACAGTTGTATGATTATTAAGATGGCCATGGTACATAACCCTAATTGTACTAAAGGACCTATTACGCAAATTAGTTATTCTTCATTTTAGATCAGTGAATGATATTCGCAATAACATTTATTGCATAATGGCTCGTCATGGGATCGCATATCCAACAATCTCCCACTAACCCAAAGAGCCATTAATCGGCTAATCACTTAAACCCACACTCATGTGACAATCATAGGCTATTTGGAAAATAGCTAGGTAAGATAATCAGTCGCTCTGTTCCCAAAAGACTATGCCCAAGTCCTTTTGCGACGCTTGCATATCCCTAGGTAACAGTGCTCGCAACCAATGCGGATGTTTCATCTTATGCAACCAATACTCAATCTTGATAAAGCAATTATAGTGTCCTTGACACTATTGCTCAGTAATTATTATAACCAGTATTTCCATAATCCTTATAAGAATACCTTTATTTCTGGAGATCTCTATCTCCCAAGGCATCTACAGTTAAGATCTTTTAGATCACTGTCTATAAAGTCTTAGGTTCTTGATGATGAGAGTTTGAGATCATTATCTCTAAAACTTGTCATCTTTGAAGATATTTATTATTACTGCAATCAAGTGTTTTATTTCTATGGTAGGATTAGTAACAGTTTACTACTCCCACTGCATGGTAGACATATGACCTTCGTACACATCTAGCACATAGGAGGCTTCTAGCAACTGATGCACAAAGGCAAGCAGTTTTAGCACCATCAACTCTTGATATGCTATCACTTCAGATTGGTCAGTACCAAATCTTAAGGGAAGGAAGCCTTCCTTGGATAGAATATATCCATGATGTACCAATAATGTGGCAATCACAATTCTCTCTCTTCTCTTTGCTTATGAACAACTTCAGAACTAAGATCTAAGAGGTATACATGGGATCATATCTCAAGGTATGAAATAGCTAGATCATAAAATACTTGTCATCATCCTTATATCATTCTAAATGATTAGGATATTATCTACATTTAGCACGATGAACATAAAGGCACTCCCACTAAGCTTCATATGGTTCATTAAGATTCTATCTGAAATCATAACATTTATAATTTAAACAAATCCTATGTTCCAACAAGAAGCTTTTTGAGTCCATAGATGGATTTCTTTAGCTTTCACACCTTAATTTCTCCAATCATGAAGCCCTGGGGCTACTTCATGTGAATATCCTCAGAGAGGCATTCATAGAGGTATGCAATCTTGACTTCCATCTCGAAGATATCAAAGCCAAGTTGTGTAGCTATAGTTAGCAATAATCCGATGGGTTTAAGCATGGTTACCGAAGAGCAAATTTCATCACAAGCAATGTCTTCTCTTCTAGTATGTAGCTCATGGCTACGAACCAAGCTTTGAAGGTCTCTACCTTATCATCAGATTCCCTTTCTCTTGAAGATTCATTTACACCTTTATGGGTCTTACCCATATAGGTGGATCCTCGAGGGTCCATATACAACACTTGTATATGAAGTCTACTTTAGACTTTATTGCTAATATCCATCTTTTCATGTCATGATCCTTAGGAGCTTCATCACATGAAGTCCGATCGTTGTCAGACTTAATCGACACATGGAATACATCCTCAAACTCGTTTGAAGAGGTATTAATATTTCATCTTTCATTATCCTTTTAGTTTCCGATTTCAGGAGCCTCATTATCATCTCAAGATTAAATGAGTTACTTTACTTCATTTTCTTCTTGATTCGCTAGAGTCTCAGCCTCTAAGAATCACATTCTCAGAGATGAGATATTTTAAGAATTTCAAGGTCATAAAGTAGGTATCCCATACCATCCTTTATTTTCCTAATGAAGTAGCACTCTCTAGTGCTTAATTCCAGCTTACTTGCATGGAATCTTATTAAGGATATATAGTGTAGTCTCTTCTACATATATATACATGGAAACTAAGAGGTAATTATGCTAAAAAACATCATTGATCAAATCATGTCACACATGATCCAATTGTATTTCCCTACAACTCTTGAGTTCATGTTTATCAGGACGAGTGAGATAGAAATGATATTCATATCTCCATAAGGTATTCTTTGAATTTTATCTAACAGGTACAAGCTACCTAGGTTAGATCAAATTCATTTCATCTTTCTTCAAACTTTGGTTCTAAACCAAAATTATGAAATCTTTTAACATTTCAAAGGTTTCTTAGGTGAAGATAAGAAATCTCATATCACAAATAATCATTGAATGATATCACATATCATCAATGTTTATTATAATATAGATAATCCGCATACATCAATATGTATAAGATCATGAATACCCTGACATCTTACACTATTCCTAGAGAAGAGTGTATTGGACATATTTACTTTGAATACAATATTCACAAGTATGTAAGATTTGAACCTTTGGACAATCTAAAGTTCAATACCTCACTAGTCTATTGATCATGTCAATAGATATAAGTCCAAGACTTGATGTCAGATCATTGTCAAATGATCTTCATCCTCCTATTGATCTGTTAAGGTTTAATTTGCAATATTAGAAATCTTAATGAACTATTCATTAATTTTCTAATTTTGTGGAGTCCACTAGATGTTAGATTACTATCTGAAATATATCCATCATAACCTTTTATGATAATTCTATCTCAGAATTCATATTTATTTCCAACATTTAGAAACAAACAATGAGTGTATTCTAATATCTAGGTCATAAAGACATTCTCTAAGACTAAGGCTCTCCCACTGAAACTTTGAAGTCTATCAATCCAACAGAGATTGTTGCAACAATTGCATCAATATCCATGTGGATAACTATAAACCTTAAGATCAAATTTTTCAGTCTTCTGAAACATATGCAACAATTGCAAGTGTCATTAGAAGAATGAGATACAATTATTAAACTTTAATATTATCTTATAAGAAAATCAATTTCAATGATCAAATGTAGATTATTTCGATGCATTATCCGAGTCCTTCTCTAAGGATCCTAGATAGTCCAGGTAGTCATACTACCAATACATCGACTCATTGCAGTATTGGCATTCATCCAACTATCTGGATGTCATATGGAAGTCACAGAAGTAGGTCAACTCATTGACTTTCCTTCTTGCTTGGGTCAGACCCATGCTTCCACTGCGCTCTCTTTATCTATGAACAACCATTGCTCAAGACAAAGGATCTCTTATGTTGAACTCAAAAGATTTCAATATAAGAGAACTTCAACATTTATACATGCTTTATTTAATTCATATAATATGAATATTATGAAGATTCATGAATGACTTGAGTATAGACAGTAGAATGATGACATTCATCATTTCTACATCCATCTAGACTCTTAAAATATTGGTTCAGGTAGGTATTCAAACATTTTGAATACATCATCTCTTTCGAGATACCATTCTCCATAATGCAGAGAACCATGTCATTCATGATTAAATGTCTAGAGCACAAATGTATGCCAAAATATCTTCTTTGATTTTATAAGGAGTATTCGATAATTACGATCACCATTGACATGTCACTTCCAAAGTACACTTGATGAAAGATCAAGACTATAGAGACATACGAACCCTAAGGTGATGTCTTATTGTCCTATTTAATTGTCATACTTCATTATGTTGAGGAATCTTGCACAATGCAACCACATACATTATGTGTCCAACTGCAAGTACAATATCTGGATCATGAGTCCAATCCATGATATTTTACTAGTTATTATTGAGTATAATATTGAGTGGGTTTAATGAAGGATTATATGAAATAAGAAATTTGCATAAGTGTATATATTTATATATATACATATTTTACTTTGATTTAAAAGTTTTTATATCAAAGTTGTCTTGCCTTGTCAACGCTGAAAGTTCATTCCCTTAACCACTTTCAATGTAAGAGATATACTTACCATTATATCTCAAGCAAGATCTGGGATCTCCTTCCTTATCTTTGTCACATCCCAATAATATGAGAACTTGTGACTCCGATAAAAAAGAAGCGGAAACACATTCCACCTTGCAAGTCCAACTTGCATCTCCCAATTCGGTCTTTAATACCCGGGCCCACCACCCCTAAGGTGATGTTGACCTGTCATTAATTGAACCAACGTCAACATGCTTAATACTCGCTATACGCAATCTAGTATCACCCCAATAATATGATGACTCGATATTGGGGTCACTACGTATACGGCCTTACTCTTTTGAGAAGCGAAGAGCTCGATCCAAATGGCTTGTATGCAAGAGCTGTCATTTCAGACAGGCGTCTCCGACATACAATCTCTGGCGATGGAACCCTTCATCTTAACAGGAGACCATGGATGTCACTTATGTGATCCTCTATATTATATTCAAATTCTAATTAATCATCATGAATCACATTCATTATGATCAATTCTTCCAAGGGAAATACACATATATTCATAATAGAGTACTTTTAATTGGATGTAATCAATTTAATCACATTAAATTAATTATCAATCTAATTTTCAATCAACAAACTTGATTATTACTTGAATAGTAGGTATAATCGTAAAGTACGTACTATTCGATTTTTTATAATTAGAAAAATACACTTTGACTTCTCCGGAATTATCGAGTCCCTACCCGTTGTCATAGCCAGTATCGATGAGAGTGGGACAAACCAGATCTGGTGCAACCCGCTACCCCAATGCTCTCCGACTACACACCGTATCCACCTCAAGAAAGGGTAATGCCAGATAGATCATTATGTACTTTGAGATGCTCATCAGTTTTTCAACCGAAATTATACCATATAATATTCTTCAAAACTATTTTGATAATATTATATGGAGATTTTCTAAATAAATCCCCAATCCTATTCAAGAAATAGGGTTTTGCATGTAAAAGTTGTCCTACAACTATTGTAGGATAAACTAGGATTTTGCATGAAAACAATGTTTGTTGATGATTTCGTATCAACCAATTATGATCAAGATCAACTATCTTATCATTTGGTTAGTGAAATGCCATTCAAGGAAACAATTATCATCTTTAAATATTTCACAAATATTTATCAATAATCATTTCAGAAAATTAATTCATCAATTTATTTGAACGACTATCACAAGGTTAATGATCGAGTTCGTTAATTTCCAGCAGTGACCCCTACTCACTAAAATTAACATAACTCGATCAACTTAAATCCAATTAATGCAAACTAAATTTATTTTGTTCGCCAAATTGATTTAAAACAGAACCCAAGTGATAATTATACATTTCCAAGTGTTTAGTATCCGTAATTAACTATTTAATTACGTCACTAATCGCCATCCCTAAAACAGTGGACATGTGGTTATTAAAAACATCATATCTTGAGTTATCGGATTCCAAATCAAGCAAACTCAAATCCTACTATTTCCTTAATTAATGGGAAACATTATAAAATTTAAAATTTTGTGTTTAAATGTTTTAAACAGGGACGAAATTTTATCACAAGACAGGGCTGCGAAAATCGAGATGTTAAAATCTTCACGAACACAAACGAGCCAAAATCTTCGTAGGTTCATTGATCTAATCCAAAACCTTCGTCAACCTGAGTCTGATATCACTTGAAGGATACGAGAAAAATCCTCAAGTGCATCACAGAAGCATGATGATTGAATCGAATGCGATCGGGAGCGAATAGTCGCACTAGTTGCTCGATGCAACGGAAATTAAAATTTTTTTATGTGATGAAACCACATGATCCAAGAACACTTCTCGGATCATTTCATCTAAACCACAAACAAGTAATAGGATTACCTCTTAAAGCGTGGTTGCGATCGAGTCTCTAAACCAAGAGACCTCCTGTCACAAGTTCGATCTGACGGAGGAGACGCTTGCGAGCGTGGGGATGAATCGCGTGCTTCTCGCAATCCATGTTGATGATCCAAGTGATAGATCTCCTGATCTCGTCACACGAGATCCAACACCTTATTCACGAGCGAGACACACCGAAGGAGATGGAGATCCACAAGTAAGAACTCCAGCAGCACAACGACGATGCTGCAGCGATGTTGATTCTCTCAAAGGCTCCATGGTGGACGGTCATAAGAGAGAGATGGAGAGAGGCACATGACGTGTAGAGAGAGAGAAGAGAGAATTCATTATAATCATTTAACACATGTATTGAAGAGAAAGGTTTCCTCTTCTTATATAGGGTTTTGGGAGTCCATGGATCTCAATCCATGGACAAGACACAATCAATGGTTGAGATTGATTTGTGTTTCTTTCAATGACCATGATCTTGTTGTGAAAAACACAACAACAATTAATTTAATTTAATATAAAATATATCTATAAATTAATATATTTATATTCAAATCAAATCAATTAATTATCCTGTAAGATAATGAGGAGATAAATCATATCCCCTAAAAATAGGGGACGGCCACTCATCTCATGAGATCTCATTTATCTCATGAGATCTCATTGTCTCATGAGATCTCATTATCTCATGATATATCTCCAAAATTTACAACAATTGTTGTAAATTATTTCACAAATATAATTCACAATTATCTAGTGACATAATGCAATCATGCCATTAAAAAAATGTGAATCACATTCACATCCAAAAACAAAATGTAAATTATATTTTCAATTAATCATCTAATGTGAATCCAATTCACATTAATAATTAATTAACAAATGTAAATCATAATAGGGATTAATGGGGCTGCCCCCATGGGGCAGCCAATTAGCAGCCCCCAATCTGTATGAACCGTCGGATTTCATCCATGGCTGTAACATTTTGAGGTCTTTAAAATTCGAGAAAAAAGTCACGTCCTTCAAGTGGGGTTGCAGCTCTCCCCAGGTATCTTCTTCCCGAAAAAACCCAACGCCCTTTCTTTTCCACCACCATCTTATCGTCACTGGAATCCCCTCTCATCGACACTGCCCTCTCCGCATGACCGCGGTGCAACATCCTCTCCTTGATGACGCTCTCCCCTTCCTTCCCCTCGCTCCCTCACCGCGTGAACTCTCCCTCTCCAGCTTCCTCCACTGCACCATCTCTCGCTACAGAGCAACCCGATTTTCCTTTCGATCCGTAGCCGCCACGAGCTCTCGATGCTTCATCCCCCTGCACGAGCCCTTGCAGCTCCGGCTTCTCTTTTTTCTAGCTCCTCTTGCGCGGGTCTTCCCTGTTGCAACTTTGGGAGGCTGCCAACCTACATGCCCTTTCAGTCTCTCAGCCTCCCAACGATCACAAAAGGCTCTCCCTCCACAATTCTCTCAGGGTTAGTTGATCTCTAGTGCCCCTACAACACTTTCCACATCTCAAGGTTAGTTGTATTTTCTTGATCATCTTGTTGGATCTAAAAGCACATGTTTCGTATACCATATTGGACATTAATTGTAAATCACAAAATGTTGATCTCCGAACTTTGGAAAGGTAATGTAATTAGTACATACATTATTTGTTTATGTCTTAATCTTTCTTTATGCAACTCAATTTGAAAATTACCTGTTTTTTTGTTATGCTAACATTTATTTACCTTTGAACTGTATCATTCATACAAGACCGTGAATTTTATGCCTGTTCTTTCTGTATATTTCTTACATTTTGAGGAAATTTACATATTCTCCTCCAATGATGTGCAGAAGCTACAAACAATTTGAAGTACTATTGAAGATCTTAGCATCACTGAAGAAAAAGTCGATTCTGTCGCAATCACAGAGCACTGACTATCTTTAATCTATGTAATATGGTGTTGCTTGTACTCTATACAGTGAAGGAGTTGTAAAGAAATTACTCGTGGTGTTGTACTTAATTTTCTACTTCCATTTATAAATAAGATTGTTCTGTAAATTAAGATTGTTCTCGAAATGTGCATTGTGCTTGTCTGCTTGAAGCAGAGGTGCTATATTATCCAGATATAGGTACCATATGGTTGATCCTGTTTGAGGTGGTTTGAGTTACTGGAGAGATTAGGTGCTTGCAAAAAGTAACCAACTAATTTGAAAATCTGCATGTTTTCTTTTGATATTTAAATCGTTCTTAAGGTATACAAGATGAATTTTCTCATTGATTTTTGCAACGAAGGTAAGATTTTCATCCCCAGATTGTAATAGTGTATGTAAGATTATGCATGTTTATGAGTGATGGTTGATATTACCATGTCATTGGATTATAGTGGTGAGTATTGTCACATTCACGCATGAGATATTACTGTTTCTTTTCAAAGAACTAAATAATGGAATTGGCATTTGCATGTCATCATCCGAGTTCCTAAAGATAAACAGTCACCAATAAAATAGAGACATGCATATGTGCTTTGTGGATCCACTGATTTATTTCATGAGATATCCCCTTATCCCTCCCACTTTACTGCAAGGTGCCTAGCTGCCTACCTTTTGTAATGGCTGCAGAGGACGACAGGTTGCTCGCATCATCAAGTTCTGCATATGGGACGCAAGAAGGTCACACATTGGCTGTAGGTGCATATTGTCGTTCTTCCCCATAGAAATGGATATAGAAAAGTTTCACATCACTATTGTTTACACGAGAATCATACATTCAACAAGATCTAAAAATCAACAATCATTGCGTCCTCCCTTCTTCTTGTCATGTAAAAAAGTTATATCAATAGTTTTTAAGATCGAAAAAAGAAGCTCATCTTTAAAATGTCGACTACTTTTCATTGGCAACACCTTCATAACAAGCAAGTATCTCAAAATTTCGTTGACAGTTAACTTGTATGTCACAACCACCTTCTTTTGCAAGTTGCTTTGTTAAGAAAAAGCATATTACAGTAAAAGGGCATATTCTTAGAGGTTTTTCCTTTGAATTTATGCAGGAAGAAAAACATTCCAAGATGTTATTCTTCTACAATACAAAAGGTGGTGGACTTATTTCTCGAATTCAATAGACCTCCCACTGGAAGATGGGTTCTAAGCACAGTCATTTTACTTTCGATTCAATAAAAGTAACCTTAAGTTGTATTGTTTGTTTATATTAAATTACAATATGAAACTTGCTGCTTATGAATACAAAATGATGGGCAGATTTCTGAAACTAAAAAAATCTAAAATCCAACGTATTTAGTTACTAAAAGTAGGAATTTACTATGGTCTATACCCGATTGGGTGTCGTTGGAAGTTAAGTGGATCGGAAGAACAAAGAATACACAACCAAGCAGAATTGTTGAGGTTGCCTTCATGGTATCAACGGGCACAACGCGTGAACATCGTGAGTGGGAAGAGAGAGCAGTAAGGGAAAATTAGGTTGATCCAGTGAGGACTCGTGCAAGAGGAGCTGGAAAAGAAAGAAGCCGGAGCTGCAAGGGCTCGTGTAGGGGGATGAAGCATTGAGAGCTCGTGGCGGCTACAGATCGAAAGGAAAATCGGGTTGATCTGTAGCGAGAGATGGTGCGGTGGAGGAAGCCGGAGAGGGAGAGGTGACGCGGTGAAGGAGCGAGGGGAAGGAAGGGGAGAGCATCATCAAGGAGAGGATGTTGCACTGTGGTCATGCAGAGAGGGCGGCGTCGATGAGAGGGGATTCCGGTGACGATAAGATGGTGGTGGAAAAGAAAGGGCGTTGGGTTTTTTCGAGAAGAAGATACCTGGGGAGAGCTGCAGCCCCACTTGAAGGACGTGACTTTTTTCTCGAATTTTAAAGACCTCAAAATGTTACAGCCATGGATGAAATCCGACGGTTCATACAAATTGGGGGCTGCTAATTGGCTGCCCCATGGGGGTAGCCCCATTAATCCCATCATAATATGCTCTCTCTTATATATTATAAATCATATTTATAATATATATTATTAATATGGATAATGCTATCCACATTATTCATATATATGATAATTAAATCACATTTAAGCATCTTGGATCTCTTTTCTCATGTGCCCAAATAACATGAATCACATTCACATTATTCGTATCTTTGATAATTAAATCAAATTTAATTATCTTAGATATCTCTCCTTATAATATGAATCAAATTCATATTATCCATGATAATTAAATCACATTTAATTATCAATTTTCTCGATGCTTGAATACTTATATCAACAATGAAATTATCCATGAACTCTTTCAAGGATAATGCGCTTTCTACGCGGATACTTGAAAATAAGGACATGGAGATTGTATTGTTTCACGTATAGTGACTTGGATATTGAGATAACATCTCAAATCCAGATCTCGGGCCTCCCATAGATGCTTGATTAAATCAAGACCGCAAATCTAATCTTCTCATTGCATCTGAATCACATTCAAATCAATGTCCATCATTTGGACGAAGATTAGATTACTTCTCTACTGAGAGGAGTTACTAAAATCTAGACCCATTTCACCACTCCCAAGGAATGGAAGCATCATGGTTATACAATCGTTTATGATGACATCACCCTCAAGTATTCCCAACACCTATACATCATGCATACTAGAAGACCCAGAATAAACCCGAAGTATTATATCAACTTTATACTATCTCTTCAGGGTTTTATCAGTAAGTTTCTCATTTGATCATTGGGATTTGGTATCGATCATATACTTTCCAAAAGCATATATCATACCTAGGTCTTGATTATATACTTTCCAAAAGGATCTCATATGACAAGATCAGAAAATCTGCACTTTGGATCATCAACATGGATTGCGAGGAGCACACATCTCATAAGTGCGCTTACAAGCGTCTCCTCCGTTGGATCGGACTTGAGACAGGAGGCCTATTCGTTTAAAGAGTCGATCACAACCATGCTTCAAGAGGTAATCCTAGTACCTATTTGCGGTTTAGATGAAATGATCCAAGAAGTGTTCTTGGATCATGTAGTTTCATCATTTTAAATTTTTTAAATCCACTGCCCGAAGCAATTAGTGCGATTAGTTTCTCCCGATCACATTCAATGCAATCCTCACGCTTCTGTAATGTACTTAAGTATCTTTACATATCATTCACAACTGGTAGGGAAGGGATGTTGTTTAAGGGTTCATGGTGTATTTTCTAATTATTAAAATTCAAATAATATATTTTAAGATAATACCATCTTTTCAAATAACAATCAAGTTTATTAGTTGATTGAACTGGATTGATAATTGGTTTAATGTGATTAAATTAATTATATCTAATTAAAACACTATATTACGAATATATGTGTATTTCCATTAGAAGAATTAATTATATGAATGTGATTTATGTTAATTAGTTAGAATTTGAATATGAGGTGGAGGATTACATAAGTGATCTCCATGGTCTCTTGTCAAGGCGAAGAGTTCCGTCACCAGAGATTGTATGTAGGAGATGCCTGTCTAAAGTGATAGTTCCTGCATACGAGCGTATCCGGATCGGGCTCCTTACTTCTCAAAAGAGTAAGGTCGTATGCGTAGTGACCCCAATATTGGGTACTCATATTATTGGGATGATATTGGATTGTGTATAGCGAGTTCTAATCTTATTGACGGTTGGTTCAATTAACGACGGGTCAACATCACCTTAGGGGCGGTGAGTCCAGTTGTTAATTGGAAAATACAAGTTGGACTTGTAAGGTAGAATGTGTTCCCGCTTCTTTTTATCTGAGTTACAGGTTCTCATATTATTGGGATGTGACAAAGGTAAAGAGGAGATCCCAGTTCATGCTAGATATATAGAAGTAAATATATCTTTTTCTTTGAAGCTGATTAAGGGAATGAACTTTCAAAGTTGAAAAAGCAAGACTAATCTGATTAAAAATTCCTTAATCAAATAAATACGATTGAATATATATTATTATAAATTCTAATATATTACATTCTTAAGTTCATAAAATGAAGTCCATGAACCCACTTAGCAGGCTCCTAGAGGTCAATTAGTTGACCGGACCAAACTATTCGGATTGGATCTGAAATTAGAATCTTCTCCTATCTGTCGAGCGCATATCTTATGTGCTATCAAAGGACAAGTATACATACCTGAAGACTCCAGATTAATTTTTTAATGAAAAATAGGACGAAGGCCATAATCTAGAAAGGTGTTACATTTTGGGTTCATTATCCGATGTGCTTTAGAAGCAACATGTAGAAACGAACACTTGCCATGGTATCATGCTGAATTGGAAAGAAAGTTTGGTGATGTAAATCGTACACAGCGTTATAATATAATGAAAGAACTTATTCATTGCAAGATGCAGGAGGGGACCTCTGTCACAGAATATGTACTCAAAATGTTTTAGGTACCTTTCTGAATTGGAGGCCTTGGGAGCTGACACGGACGCTGATATGCAAGTTGACTTCATTCTGTTGTCACTCCCAGAGTCTTTCAACAACTTTGTGGTCACATACCACATGAGTAAAGTTGATTATACTAACTCTGGACTATTGGCTGCATTAAAGTCTGCTGAAGATGTAATGAAGAAGGATGGACCCTCTAGCAGTACAATGGTTTCACAAGTTAAAGGAAACGATCAGAAGTAAGGTTCTCGAAAGGGTCCAACCCATAAGAGAAAGAAGAAGAGTCAAGGAGTTGACACATCTTCCAATGTATCCATGTTGATAGCATCAAAGAAAACCATTGTCAATCACCACTGCAAAAGGTCAGGGCACTAGAGGCGTAATTGCCTAGATTACTTGAAGTTCGCTAACAAAGGTAAAGACCCATGCATGTCTGAAATTTACTTTTATCATTGAAACAAATTCTATCGTTGCATGATAAGAAAGTTGAGTTGTTGATTCGGGTGCTTTTGTTCATGTATGCAATTTGTTGCATCTATTTTAGGAAACTAAGAATCTCGATGAAGCGGAGATAGTCATCCAGATGGGATCTGATGCAAGTGGCACAACAGTCGCCGTCAGGACTTGTCAACTATCATTATCTAGTGGAAGAGTCCTAATACTTAAAGAGTGTCTTTATGTACCTGAAGTCGGAAGGAATCTTATATATGTATCTAAGCCTGTTAGAAGTGGATATTCATTCTTTTTCTGTAATAAACTAGTCATAAATCGTTATGATAAGCATATTACAGATGGTGTTTTTACTTCTGGTGGACTCTACGAATTGTGCATTAATGAACATCTCATAAATGTTACTACCAATAATAAAAACCCTAAAAGATCCAGGGAGGATGGAAATCATTCGAATATGATTTGTCATCAAAGGCTTGGTCATTTACCTGTTGATAGGATCAATAGATGGATAAAGGATGGACCCTTATATTTTCTATAGGTTCAATATTTCTCTACTCGCGAACATTGTATACAAGGTAAAATGACTAGGATGCCTTTCCTAACAAGGTTACACGATGCGAGAGTATTCTTGACTTAATACATACCGAGGTATGTTGTCCCTTCAGTACCGCGACTCAAAATCATGTCGATATTATTTGACATTTATTGATGATCATTCGTGATACGATTTTATATTCCTGCTACGTCATAAATCTGAAACCTTTGAAAAGTTAAAGAGTTCTAGGTTTTGGTTGAGACACAAACCAATGGGAAGATCAAATGGATTCGATCTGATCGAGGTGGAGAGTACCTCTCATATGAATTCAAGGAATACCTTAAAGAGAATGGAATTTCTTCAATCTAACTCCTCCTGAAACACCCCAACTGAATGGTGTTGTTGAAAGACACAACAGGACCATCATGGATATGGTTCGTTCAATGATGTGCAAAGCACATTTACCTCTTAATTTCTAGGGATATGCATTAGAGACTCTGATATATATCCTAAATAAGATTCCTAGAAAGTCTATGCCTAAGATTCCTCATGAGCTCTGGTATGGAACCAAACCTAGTGTTAATCACTTGAGGGTTTGGGTTTGTTTGATCCATGGGAAGAACATGGATGCAAGTAATCTAGAATCTCGCTCTCGTGAGTGTTACTTCATTGGGTATGTTAAAGATGGTATTGGATACAATCTTTATGACCCTGAGTCCCAGAAGGTTTATGTCTCTAGAGATATGATATTTCTGGAGAAGGACTTCCTTTAAGGTCAAGAAAAAATGAAATAGAGGAACTCATTGAGTCCCCTGAGGATTCTGAGCTTCCTGAACCAGAAATTGAAGAAATAAATAATGATTAACAACCATACCTATTCAAAGGAGTTCGAGGGTGGTTGCACCACCTGAAAGACATGGACTCCATATGTCAGGTGAGAATGACATTGATCCTGCTTCATGATCATGGCATGGATAGATGGATGCTGGCAATGAAGTCTGAGATTGACTCCATGAATAAGAATGGTGTATGAACCATAGAAGATCCGCATGAAGGGGTAAAACCCATTGGGTTTAAATGGATCTTCAAGAGAAAGAGAGGACCTTATGGGAAAGTAGAGACTTTCAAGGCACAACTCGTAGCCAAAGGCTACACACAGAGAAAAGACATCGACTACAATGAGGCATTCTCTCCTATGACTATGCTTAAGTCCATCAGGGCACTACTACTTATAGCTGCATATCTTGACTACGAGATCTGATAGATGGACGGCAAGACAGCTTTCCTCAATGGATGCCTCGAGGAGGATATCTATATAGAGAAGCCATAGGGCTTCACAACCGAGGAAGGTAAAGTATGCAAGCTGAAGAAATCCATGTATGTGATCAAGCATGCTTCTCATAGATGGAACATCAAATTTGACAAAATCATAAAGAGTTATGATTTTGTGCAGAATCCTTATGAACCATATGTGTACAAGAAGCTTAACCATATGTGTACAAGAAGCTTAGTGAGAGTGCCATTGTATTCATCGTGTTGTACGTAGATGACATCCTTATCAATGTAAATGATACATGGATGATGACAACTATTAAGGTTTGGCTATGGCATACCTTAGAGATGAAAGATCTTGGAGAATCCTCTTACATCTTGGGTATGAAGCTGTTTAGAAACCGAGAAAAGAGGATATTGAGATTATTACAACATGGGTACATTAAGAAAATTCTTGAACATTTCCGTATGGATAGTTCCAAGAAATGTTTCCTCCCCTTAAGACATGGTATCCACCTGTCTAAATGGATGGCTCCTCAAAGTGTTGAGGAAAAGAAAGCCATGGCTGGATTCCCCTATGCATTAGCTGTAGGAAGCTTAATGTACGCCATGATGTGTACTAGGCTAGATATCTGCCATGCAGTGGGAGTGATAAGTCGTTACCAATCATACTATGAAGAACAACACTGGAATGCGGTGAAGAACATTTTCAAGTATCTAAGATGAACGCAAGATTACATCTTGGTCTACGGAGATGGTGATTTCCAATACTTGGGATACACAGATTTAGACTTCCAGTCAGATATTGATGATCGAAAGTTGATATCAGGGTTTGTGTTCTTGTTGAACGGTAGTGTTGTGAGTTGTAGAAGCAAGAAGCAGGATACTACAATAGATTCGACAATAGAAGCCGAATACATTGTAGCATCGGATGTTGCAAAGGAGGCGGTGTGGTTACTCAAGTTTATCCTAGAACTTGGCATAGTTTCCTATGATACTCTCATCCCGTTACTCTGCGATAACACAGGAGACATTGCCCAAGCGAAGGAACCCAGATGGCCTCAAAAGAGAAAGAACGTGGAAAGGAAATATCGCATCATTCAGTAGATTCAAAAGCGTGGTGACATTATCATCACCAAGGTGGCCTCTACCGACAACATTGCTGATCCTCTTTATCGAACCTTTGACACAAAAGGTTTTTGACCAGCATGTAGTGATTATGGTTTTAAGGATTGTACCTGAATGGTTCTCAGGGCTTGTGGGAGATTGTTACATATGAGCTTGAGGCGAACCATTCCTACAATAAATTTTAGGGATTTTTACCCGGCAGACCCTGGAATCTTTTGCAATTACTGCTACGACCCTCAAAACATCGATATTCCTCTCACGACCCCTTAAACTTGCTAACCCTTAACGGGCAGACCCTCGGGTTTGCATCCGTCTCTTATTGCACTAACGGCCGTTATGATAGGAGTGAAGTTTCTATTTTACCCCTCATTTGTGGACCGTTTGAGGAGCATGTCCTAACTTTCCCCCACCAATTCCAACGGCTATTTCCAAGCTGCAACCAACTTTATTAGATCTCAAAACAAGTACATGCAGGGCAGTTAAATTGCCCAACTACCATGGAAACTCGCCAAGCAGATTATTGTTCCCAACATCCAGAACCTCCAACATCGTGCAGTTTGACAGATTCGCAGGGGGTGCACCTTGTAGCTGATGCTTGTTCAAATTTATGGTCCTTAAGTTGCATGTACTATTGAAGTTTGATGGAATAAATCCACTTAATTTGTTCCCTTTAAGATTCAGAACACGAAGTTCCTTCATTTGAGCAAAACATGTACGAAGTTTGATGGAATAAATCCACTTAATGTTGTTGGCAGACAAGTCCAGGTAACTCAGTTTGATTTGATATTTCAAGAAGGCAGGGAACCGGATGATGCTGCAAGATGTCAATTTCAAGGTGGTAATGTTTGGGAATGAGGAAGAGACTTCAAGGTCTGTAATACTCAGCCAGTTATACGAGAGGTCCAACCTCGAGAGATTTGGGAGGCACGGCAACATATTCAGGCTAATTGTCCCGCTGAAGTTGTTGTTAGAAATATCCAAGATCTTGAGGATAGAGAACTTGAAGATAAAGAAGGGAATATGACCTTGCAATCTGTTCCTACTCACATCAAAAGTTTCCAGGGGAGGAGAAGCTTTCGATAATTCTTCCAAACCATCAGAAAGCATATTTTCATACAAATCCAGAGTCTTCGCCAATGCAAAGCTGCAACCTCTCCAAGGTCCCAAGATCACCAATCGATCCTGGCAAGTCCCCATCAAGAAGTGGATTATTGGACGCATCTAATGTCGTCAGATTTCGCAGACGAAAGATTTTCTCCGGAAGCGAGCCAATGAGGCCCGTATAGCGTAGGCTTAGAACCTGTAGCGAAGAGAGATTACCCACAAATGAAGGCACCTCGGAAGAGAAGTTGTTCTGATCCAAACGCAGCACAGTTAGGGATCCGAGCTTCGGCAGAGAGGCGCTCATGACGCTTCCGCGTCGGAAGGTCAGGGTTCCTGAGCTCCACCCGTTGTGAGGAGTAGAGCGTTGAGAAATCCAGGGAGACGAGATTGGTGAGGCTCGCAACACCCATCGGGATCTGGCCGGCGAAGCCGGAATAGGAGAGGTTGAGGGCGGACAACCTCCCGAGCATCTCGAACTCCCTTGGTGTCCCCGACGAGGCCTCGCTGAAGTTGAGGTTGTTGAAGGAGAGGTTGAGGGAGACGAGCGGGGTGAGGCTAAAGAGGGCGCCGGGGTCCACCTTACCCGTTAGGAAGCGTCCGCTGAGGTCGAGACCGGTAACCTCACCCGTTCCGTTGTCGCAGGTGACGCCGGGGTCCACCTTACCCGTCAGGAAGCAACCTTTTCAATCGGGAGGGAGACGTCGAGGTCGTCGAGCAAGTAGAGGAGAGGTCGACGGGGTGAGAAGGAAGGACGGGATCGATGGTCGCGAGGTGGAATTGGAGGGGACGAAGTGTCGTGTCCCTCTTTATCCGAGCTTCCCACCAAAACCCTAAATCCAAGACACGTGGCAGATCCCTAACGATTGTGTCGTACAAGGGTTACCATATAGACTCTGGTTAGGTTACGAAGGAGAAGACACACAGACGGAGGGTTCGTGAGGTAAACGGCGTAAGTTTAAGGGGTCGTGAGAGGAATATCGATGTTTTGAGGGTCGTAGCGGTAATTGCAAAAGATTCCAAGGTCTGTCGGGTAAAAATCCCTAAATTGTATTGTAATATCTCACTTATCAATACAAGTTATTGATTTTTTAACTCCCTGTCTGAAATTAAATCTATGAGTGCACTATAAGGTCCCTCTGTACAACTAGGGTTATGTACCATAGCCATCTTAATGATCATACAATCGTTAATTCAATAATTGAATCATGGAGGCCGGTGCTTGGATGAATATGTAAGGAGTTAGATTGAGGACTCATTAAGCAACGTCAAATTATTATTAAGAGATGATCTCTAGCCTGATTAGTAGATGGCAAACCTTTCTCATTAGGATGATATCTGACCGACCTCTTGATGCAGGTCCTCTGTATGGGAATAGAGATTCAACGTTGTTAGATTAGTTAGGTCAAAAAGTTGACTTAATGCCATCGAGATAACCAAAGTCCTATGTCGTATACTGTCATGATATAGGCATACATCCTCTGATTGGTGACATATGTGTTGTTATATGTTTGAGCGTGTACATTTGACAGACTAGGTTGATGGCCTAACCAAGGTCTATAAACTAGCAAGATGGTGTGCATATGAAGGCATATGAGTAATATGATATCTCAAAGGGATCATTTAGATTCACTTGTGAATTGGAAGATGAGATTTTAGTCATGAGGTATTGGGACCTATCAAATTCCATGCATAATCGTCGTGCTTTGGAAGCATGACAAGAATTTGAAGGTATGATATATGCTTTTAGTCTTAAGCAATGGTTGTTTATAGATAAAAGGAGCGCAGTGGAAGCATGTGTTGGACCCAAGTGAGAAGGATAGTCAAAGAGTTGACCGTACTTATGTGACTTCCATATGACATCCAAATAGTTGGATGAATGCCAATACTGCAATAAATTGATGTGTTGATAGTTTGACTATCAAGTCTATCTAGAATCCTTAGAGAAGGACTCGGATAGAGCATCAGAATAATCTACATAAATCATTGATATTAACTTGCTTATTGAATAAAATAAAGTCTAATAATTGTATCTCAATCATCTAATGACACTTGCTGGTTGCATATGTATTAGAAAATTAGAAATTTGATCTTAAAGGTTTAATAGTCATCCACATAGATATTGATGCAATTGTTGCAACAATCTCTATTGGATTGAAAGGCCTCATAATTTCAGTGGGAGAGCCCTTAGTCTTAGAGAATGTCTCTATGACTTACATATTAGAATACACTTATTGTTTATTTCTAAATGTTAGAAATAAACATGAATTCTGTTATAAATCTGCATATTATCGATACCAAATCCCAATGACAAAGAATGATAAATTTGATGATGAAACCCTAAAGATGACATTGTAAAATTGATATATATCTTCAGGTTTATCATAGGTTTTCCGGTATGGAGGATGTATAGGTATTAGGAACACCTAGGGGTGATGTGATCATAAATGATTGTATAACCATGACGCTTCCATTCCAAGGTAGTGATGAAACAGGTCTGGATTTTAGTGACTTATCTCAGTAGAGAAGTAGTCTGATCTTAATCCAAGTGTTGGACAACGATCTGAATGAGATTCGGATGCAATAAAGAAGATTAGATTTGCAACCTTGATTTAATCAAGAATCTATGGGAGGTCAATGAGATCTATATTTGAGATGTAATGTCAATATCCAAGTCATTATACGTGGAACGTATAATCACCATGTCTTATCTCCAAGTATCTGCAGAGAAAGCACATTATTTTTGAAAGAGTTCAAGAATAATTCCATTATTGAATTATATATAAGCATTGAGAAATAGATAATTAGATGTGATTTAATTATCATGAATAATGTAAATTTTATTCATATTATTTGAATGCATGAGAATGATAATCCAATATAATTAAATGTGATTTAATTATTATGGATATGAATAATTTGGATACCACTATCCAAATTATTCATAATATATATTATAAATGTGATTTATAATGTATTAGAGAGAGCTTATTATTATTTATATTTGTTGATTAATTATGATTGTGAATTGGATTAACATTGGATGATTAATCGAAAATGTAAATCACACTTTATTTTGGGTAGTGAATTTGTTCACAATTTTCCAATGACAAGATTGCAATTTTCACAAAATAATTATGAATTATTTTTTAGAATAATTTACAACAAATGTTGTTGTAAATCATGGAGATTTCCATAAAATGATGTAATATCATGAGATTACATGTGATTGCATTCTTTCTTAATGGGAGGGTGGACAGCGGCCCAATCCCATTAGGAAAGGATGGCCAACCACTCTATTCCCCTGGAAGGATGCAATCTCCATTCCATAATCTCATGCTTGATTGATTTAATTTTAGGATTAATTTATATTTATTTCAATATATTTTTAATCTAAGTTATATTAATTGTTGTTGTGTTTTTACAACAAAATCATGGCCATTGAAAGAATCACAAATTAATCTCATCAATTGATTTTGTGTAGTCCAGGGATTGTGATCCGTGGACTCCTAGAGTACTATATAAGAAGAGGCACCCCTTACTCTTCAAGTAACAAAAATTTCAACATCAAGCTTTCTCTCTCTCTCTCTCTCTCTTTCTCTCTCTCTCTCTGTCTCTCTTTCATTCCCACTCCTACTCTCTCTCTCTCCCTCTTTCTCTTTGGGTGGCCGTCCACCCAAACCCTAGAGAGAAGATTGTCGTCATCAGATCGTTGTTGTGTTGTCACTTCGACTACCCTAGGTTCTCTATCTTCTTTGGTGCGCTTCACTCGTGAAGAAGACGTTCAATCTTGCGTGACAAGTTTAGGAGTTCTTTTGCTTGGATCAACTACTTGAATCGTGAGAAGAACATGATTCATCTCTGCGCTCGAAAACGTCTCCTCTGACATATCAGACTTGAGACATAAGGTCTCTTGTCTTAGAAACTCGGCCACAACCATGCTATAAGAGTTATCCCATTATCTATTATGTGGTTTAGATGAAACGATCCGAGAAGTGCTCTTGGATCATGTGGTTTCATAGTTTAATTTTTTTAAAAATTCCGCTGCACCGAGCAACTAGTGCGACTAGTCGCTCTCGATCATATACGATGCGATTTATATACCTCTATAATAGGTGATCAAACTTCGTTTCATCATCTTTATTCTATAATTTTGCCTTAAAACCCCTAGTAAATGCGTGTAAATAACCTTAATTTAGGCATTTTCGCATTCATGCATCATTGTGTAAATAGTGTATAAATGTGGTTTTTGAAGCCAAAATTATGGAATAAAGAGAAGAAAAGAAAAAAGAATAAAATATTGTAAATATTTTATGACCTGAAACCCTGAGACCTAGGCATCTCGATGACTAGATCGACAAAGAATAAAGTAGGGGGAGATAAGGGTCAGAATACAATAAAAATACCTTTTATTTAATTCATTCTTTATTCATTTTGAGACATATTTTTAGTTCCACTTTTTATACTTCTAATAAAGAAAATTTGTATATGAAAGTTGTAGATAATTAAATAAATAACAATACAAAATTGATTTCATACAAAAATAATGTACAAATAAAAAGTTATGATCTGAATAAGTTTTCAGAATGCCAACTTCCCAGACCTGTATCTCTCAAATAAAACTTGAAATGTATCAAAATCATCTTTAATTGTATATAATTTTCAATAAGCTATTTAATAAAGATAGTTTCATATTTTTTGGAGTTACGGTTTGAAAGTGGACTTTTGGACCCCTATTGTATACTTATACCGATTAAAATATTCATTTTATTTATAATTCATTATTTTTTATAATTTTATATTTTTTATAATTTTATATTTTTTATAATTTTTAAATATTATTTATAATATATAT
This sequence comes from Ottelia alismoides, assembly GCA_037367405.1. Lineage (NCBI taxonomy): Eukaryota > Viridiplantae > Streptophyta > Magnoliopsida > Alismatales > Hydrocharitaceae > Ottelia > Ottelia alismoides. The sequence continues at coordinate 60,354 of JAZKJV010002169.1, read as the reverse complement.
ATTAAAACAAGAATAAAACATGAAGAAAACACAAAAATAAAATATGTATTAAAAGACAGATGAATTACCTATATCTATACCTATAGAATAAGTACAACTATTCATTTAATTGTATAAAATACATCGGAAAAATAAAATAAATATATTTAAGTGTATAAAATTAAGTTGTAAATATATAAAATGATAAAAAAATAATAAAATTAAATATACAAAAAAATAAAACATTAAAATATATAGATGAATATACCTATATATAGCTCTTAAAAGGGAACTTGTAATTTTAAACCTCGAAAAAAATAAATAAAAATCATTATAAAATACCTCAGAAAATAATAAACATTTTTTATTTAATAATCTAAACATAATATATTCATTTATTATTTTTAATCGAATTAACATATCTTTTTGCCACGGAATTTTCTTGTTGGTCCACGTTGACCAACCAGAAACCTCCATTGGTTGACCTCGGTCAACTCTCTGACCGAGGTCTGTCCCCTGTCAGACTGTGGTTTTTTTCGTCCTTTTCCCTTATTTTTGGAGAACAAGTCTTGCACCTTTTCGCGTCGAAGTCTTCTTGACTTTTCTTTCTCGATGAACGGTGATGCACGCCCATGGATCACATCGGGCGTTGGATCGCTGCATCGAGAGATTCGCATCGTTCTTGGGAGTTGTTCGTCAACCCGCATAAAAAGAGCCCCGACCTTCCTTTGACCACTGATCACTCTTCCACCGTCCAAACCAAGACCTCGGACTCCTACAATCTTCCTAGTGACAACAGGGATTAATTGAGACCTTCATGAGGACGTAGAGGTGTTGAATCGAGTAGATCCAATTGCCGGAGCTAGCCGTTGGGGCCCTCCCTCGGTGAGTTTTCCCCCTTCTTTTGTGTTTTTAAACCTTTAGGATAACCGCAGTGTATCATCGCACATCTTGCTCATTGATTCAATCCAAAAGATCGCAAAATCACTCAATCTCTGTCCGATCGTGCGTCACGTTTGCCGGCCGACGTTGGTCGAGTCTCCCTTGCTCATCCGGTCATTCCCCCCCCCCCCTCCGCAGTGTCGAGGCAACTTGCCCTCGACCCTTTCACCTAGTTTCTGCAGGTCCAGGGATGAACAAGAACATGGGCTTATTGATCAACCGCCGGAGATACCTGGGAGCTTCTAGCTCCGCCACCTTCGTGTGAGTTCTCTGATCATCGTCGGGGTCTTTGGAGAACTCCAGTGTGTAGAGGACCTCCACAGGACCCTCCCTACTATTTTGGAGCTTGAAAGATCACCGAAGGATGCAGATCGAGCTCAGGGAAGCTCGCTTCACCTGAGCCACTTCCCAGTTCAATGACCGCCCTCCAGCACCGTTAGATCTGGCCGGATCTTCCAGGCGAGCAACTGTCATTCGATTAAGACGTCCTCGTCCATCGATTGCATCGGGGATTATTTAATCCCATCCATTGTTTGTGACCCATCATCACTGCTTCTTGGGTGGACACGTGGCATAAGTGAGCATCCATCAACCGTCTAATCCGCCCCTGCTGGGTATTTTGCACTTATTTCCCCAACAAGTTTTGTAATTACTAATCAAGACTTAAATCTTTCCTTTACCATTTTATATTCTTAACATTTGCATTTGCCCCCCGAACTCTCCGAATATTACGTTTAGGTCGTAGTCACGTCATCTTACATGGGTTACCACGTGAGGTGTACATTTTGCAGTTATGCCCCTTTTATTATGGGTATTTCGATTTAGTCCAGAACTAAGTTGTTTAAGTTATAAACTTTTGGACTTTTTACATGAAAGCCCCTAGATTTTTGATAATTGTATATTCGTCCCAGCCAGGCATGCGTGCTTACGCATGATTTCTGGGATTTTTGCAGAAAAGCCCTTGCGTGTTTGGAGTTTGTTTCTTTGGTCCAAAAAGTTTATTATTCAGTTGAATATTTCTGGGAAAATTGCAACTTGGCCCTTGGACTTTTTCATATTTCACAAAAATACCCATGTCAGTATTGCTTTTTCTCTTTATTGTTTGTGTTTATTTCATGCATCTATAAATCTCTAAAAAAATCTTAAAAAATATCATTGTGTTCCTGTTTCATTACTCTATCACGCCATATTTTATTTCACATTTTCATTATCATTTAATATTTATAAAAAATAAAAAACTCATATTTTCATCTTTGTTTGCATTAGAAAATACATAAAAAACTATAAAATGATTTCAAAAAATTTCAAAAAATTACATTTTATGTGTTTTTGCATCTTCAACCTTCAGACCGAAAATCACTAAAAAATAAAAGAAAACTCCTAAAAATAGAAAACTCTAAAAACCTTCATAAAAATTTATAAAATCCATAAAAAATCTAAAAATTGTATTTTCTGCTCCTAATTTTTCTCTACTTTATTATCTATAGTTTAAAATTAATTTGGAGAATTTTGGCACTGTTTGATATTTTCATAAATCTTTTGAGGTCGTGAAGAGTTTTATGGCCTTTATTAAGGGATAGAATCAATTATTTAGCAATTGCTTCCCTAAGGGCATGATCCAATTTTTGAAAGTCTTTTCCATTTTCAATTTTTATGATATCTTCTGATTTTCAAATTTTTGGGTCTTTTTGGAATTTTAATTTTTTTGATCTTTTTTAATATGTGAACGAGGAGTAGGAAAATGGTCAGATTTTGGATTTGAAGGCAAGTGGTTAGTAGAAGAGGGAGGTAGAATGGACTTCCACTCTACATAGTGTATGAGTTTCCTAGTGTCCTCTAAGTTTTCAACATCAAAAATGCTCATTTCATTCTCCAATTTCATACTGAGCTTGGTACTCTCTTCTTTCGATCATAGTTATTTTGATCCTTATTCTATACTTAGGCTTGTTAAAGCCTAAATACATGGGAGATCTGAATCCATGTTCTGTCTGTTCTTGATACTCTCAATCCCTTCTCCTTTTCCTTTATTTCTTCCTACTTAGGCTATTTTCATCCTATGTATTGGGGACCGATCCCCTCTCTGTTCATTTTATTTCACTCCTCTGTTACCATGTTCCTTTGTACTTATTTCCTACACTTAGGCTATATGAAGCCTAAGTATAGGGGGTTGTAGTTGTTTCACTTCTCGTACTCTTCTTCCTCTTTATAATTAGTATGAGCCATGCCTTCAGTTTTGTACTATGAGAATATAACACAAGCTAAGTATAGGGGGATGTATGTATCTATTCCATATATTCTTTATTTATAGCTCCTACTTTCATATGATTTTTATATGGGCTATGGATATGTGGATTTTGAAAACTAATTTTTCAAAAATGATATGTAAAACATTTTGAAAATCGTTATATATATTTGACATTATTTTGGGAAAATGTTTTACATGTTGTTTGTAAAAGTGGTAAAAGCTATTTTGGCACATTGTTTGTGTAAATACTTACATTATTCTTTGAAAATAACTAAAAAACTTAAAATACTAACTAACAAGGGGTTTGATCTCTGATACTTTCACATCACACAAGACTTGTGTAGTTCATGGTACTTGGTTTATAGTTCATGGTACTTGGTTTAGAGTGACACTTGACTCAGATATAATCACTCTTGGTCATTAAGTTTCTTAGGACTTTATAACTTGAACACCCAAGTTTGAAAGATATACATGATATATTACATGTAAAATCTCTATTCTTAAAGAATATGACCAACACTTTATTTTCATGATTGCATAGACTTTGTGATTAGTTATTGTGTCACTTGAGCAACTAGGATGAGAGGTTAGAGTTTGGACCAGATTTAATGATGCTCAAAGATGGGATAAGATTGAGGACTGCTTCATGAAACCTGAGTGTCAGCACTTTAGTTAGTATAAAAACAAGGTTCTTATATTATCTTTATTTAAACCTAAGTGTCAATAATAGTAAAACTATAAAAATGTTGATCAGTATGTGTCAACTTGGTAAAATCAATGGAGCTAGATAAAATAAAAGAAAGAAAATAAAAGTACGGAAAAGAAGCTCATTCTTAAGAGACAAATTTCAAGATATTACGACAAGCGCTCCCAACCTTTTCAAAGTGTCCGCTTGGACCAAATCTATTAGACTTTTCTAAGTCGGACGAGCACAATAAAATGGCTCTACATCATTAGAGATACAAGTCTTGGTATTGAAGGTATAATAGACACTCAAAAGAGACACACCCCGGTATAACCTTGAAAAACAAGTGTAGATGACTCAACATTCTTGATGGACATACTGATTAAAACCTATATATATATATATATATATATATCCATGTGATGTGTTAATAATGTACTCAAATGATCCTTGTTACTATGGAAGGAGAAAAGAAATAACACAAACCTACATCTTCCATACATGGCCTATCCATCTACACTTTTAAGTCTGACCACTAAAGAGATAATGAATTTAGGAAAGACTCGATTTATTCCCTTGTTTTGAGGACATGGTCCTAAGGAAGATTTTCAAATTGGAACCATGAGTGAACCTTTGACTCTACACTTGTACAGGTAATCACACTAAATGTCATACCTTTTATATGTATGTATATATAGAGAGAATGATAATTATGGAAGTTGAGTTCCTTTTGACTAAGACTTGTTGAGCTTAGAGTTTAATAGTCACGTGAAACTCGTGTCCTGAATGCCAAATATTCTGATTCACATGCACAGTTTGGGATTCAATTAACTTATTATTCTTTATTTGCTCGAGGATGAACAAAGTTTAAGTATAGAGGGAGTAATGAATCCCCAATCCATTAGCCTTATTTAAATTTATTATACCTCTATCTGAAAATATTTAATTAATTTAACTAATATCTATTTCATTTTAACATTTAACATATTGTAAATAATTAAGATTAATTATTGTTTATAAATAAATTTGTAAAACTTGTATTATGGTTCCCTTTATTTTACGTGTTTTCCCTTATCACAGATCCAATAAGAAAGCGCATAATATTTTTTATAGTATATTGTATATTATCCATTATATAAAAATTGCAAAAAATAACAAAATAAATAAAAGAAGTATTTTATTCCTTAAAAACTTACAAAATATTAACTATATGTATATGTTATATTTCGACTTTGAGTTCTATATGTGTTTATCTTGAAAAGATGATCAACATTCATATTGAACACTTTTTAATTTGACTTCATTTATTATTTTATATTTATTTAAAAAAACATTTTCTAATTTTTTTATCAGGCCATGTGGCCACATCTTAAAGCACCATGTGACCCGACTCTTTAATAAACTACGCTTTCTTTGTGGACTATCTGATTATTTGATCAGACAACCCTGATCATCCAAGCCTCACCCGCATCTGGGCAACTTGATCATTTGATCACGTGACTATTGTTTGTCCTTACGTGCCTCCATCAACGTTGTTGGATCTCATGATCAAACGGTCACTATGCATCGTCAAACTCTGCAACCAACCCTTCCAGGTCACATACCCCTTCACATGCATATCTTCACTCCATTTTCCTGGTCATCCCACATATTATCTCTACAAGTTTTTGGTTCCCTCATATTCTCCATTCTCCCCTCACTCACACTTGTACCCTCATCAGAAACCTCCTCCAACCTTTGCCAACTTCCAGGTGGTTGAAACCGCCGCCTGGAACCACCTAGTTCGCCTAATAAAACTCCTCCACCAACTTCCATTGCAGGTATCCACCTTCACGAGAGAGTTTGCCAAAACCTTGCCCTTCCTCCAGTGACAGTGAGAGCAAGTGAATAACAACAAAGAAGGAGCAGACTCTCTAGCGAGATCCACCACCTCCAGACCATGTTCCAGCCCATCTGAAGGTTCCTCTATCTTCATATACATTCCCTATACATGAAGTGAATACTGAATATCTCAGAGCTTTAATGCCAAGCTCTTGATTCTATATATGATCTTCCTCTTCACATTCCAGGTAAACCCCAATTACACCATTATGTACTTCATTCCATTTTCTCCCATTTTCCAATAATTGCACATACACCTTTGACTCCATCTGAACCCTTCCACATAATCAACACACTTACCTCATCCACGTGCACACTCCGATTTTATCTACTTCTTCCTCTAGGACTAACCCCAGTATGGTCAAGTTTCTCTTCTTGCAAAGAAGAGGAACCCATTAGGGCTCCATATTCCGCAGTCCGATTAAGCTCCCGTTCCACTAATTTCATTCCCTAAATTCCCTATTTTGCTTCGACTATGCGCTAACCTGTGCAAGACCTCACTGGTCTGAAGCTTAAAGCATACTCTAATCTTCCTCTCGTCTCTAACAAGGAAAAGTTGACTCGGAGAATAGAGGTTTGCCAAAGCTTCCTAAGATCTCTCTGACCTTCGCCACCCCTCAATGGACCTTTTCTGACCTTCACTGAGCCTTGAGGAGCACACAGGAGCAACAACCAAATCATCAGAGCTCCTCTCTCGAGCCGTCGTACACAAAGGAGAAGATCGAACATCAACGTACAATATTCATTGGATCAGATCGGCCTAAACTGATCCTACATCCCTCGACCCCACCGTACCTAGATCCGGATCCACATCATTGTGTGGAACCAATTCGCACTGGAAGCTTCATGTGCTATCACCTGTCCTGAGCCTCCAAACGTGCCCCAATTATAAGTCCTCACACACACCTCACGTGCGTGCCTAGTCATTTTGCATCTAACCCACCGACTCCATTTTATTCCACAAATACTCTCAAGAAAGGGGTGTACTTTAAGATAAGTCTGCCGGCTCTATAGATTTGCATTTTAGTCGTTTAAGGACCTATATTGTGATCTATTTGCGATTTCTTTTTTTGTTTTTTATTGCAGAAACACCCCTGATTTTTGTTATTGAACATATTAAGTTATGTAACTCCAAATTTAGTGAAATTTATCTCATTTAAAAGTGTGTTAAAATCTCTATAATGACATGTGCGTGAATTTTTATGTGATTGATTGTGAAAACCCTGAATACCGAACATGGACTAAAACACAAATCATGACTGAGTCTGGACTTAATTGCAAAATCTATACTTGTCCAGTAACCAAAATATTCTAGTAAGAAGTTCATTGCATAGGGATCGTCGATAGCTTTCCAACGAGTCCAAGAACGCTAAAATCCGACTTTGGGAGCCCGAGTTATGGTCATTTTAGCGAGGAGGGGTCCGGGTCCTATTCGGATCCGAACCCGGATCCGAATCCGGATTTTATTCTTAAAACCCAACCCTCCTCTCATCCAAAACGCCCCAACCCCCTTCCCCTTCGATCAGGCATCTTCCTCCCCACCTTTTTCCTCGTCGGAGCTCCGTCAGAGCTCACTGGAGCGTCTCGGATCGACGATCCGAGAACATCCCCGCGTAGAGAAGGTCCAATGCATCTCCGTATACGTTTTTGCATCATCGTCAGGGCACCGATCGTGTCGTTCTTCGTGGGTGAAGATTCCGAGGAATCGGATCTTCTTGAGGTACGATGCCCCCCCTTCTTACTGCGGATTCCACACTGTTTTTCATCTTATATTCGAACATCTTTAGAGTCCCAGAGTTTGCTTAGCATCTGCTGGAATTTAATTTCCCAAAAGGAAGAACTCGATGACTTTTTTGTGGCCATGCTGCCAAATGCAGTTCCTACCAACCGTCATTGGAATCTAAGTCAATGAAACCAAAGCAATAATGAAATTTTAGGTGAAAAAAAAAAGGACGTGGGTGTGCTGTAGGAAACTGCTCCTTGGAGGAGGAGACAATTTTTTTGCAAAAATGTGCAACTTTCTATAAATTTTCCCGTACCATTGTTGAAGAAGCATTGGTAAAATGTTAGGTGCTTATACCTGTAGAGTACCATGGAGAAGCCATACAGAGTGTTCTAATCAAGTTGAGCTTCTACGGATTTCCCCTACATTGGCAGAACATTTTAGACTTGCTCATTATATTCTGTAGCATTTTTCTAAGTTCTCGGACTGTAGGAGATTCAACATGAAGCCTTTCTTTTAAAACCTTGAGAACTTATATTTGGCTACAGTTTTGGATAAAATGTGTTTCTGAACTCTTGAGAGTTCTGAATTTCTAGAATGGATTAGTAGAATGGATTAGTGTTGCTTAATGTAATATTGTTAACATAGGAATGGAATTGAAGTCTAACATCTCCCATGGCTATTTACGGATCCAATGAACTAGATTCTAGTTCTGGCTGAAAATTTTGGGTGATTACTGCAATGCAAGCTCTAAACAACATCTCCAGTCCCTACCCGGTATGATTCAGGACACAAAAAAAGGGGGTGGGACATATGCGTGAGTTGATGTTGCTTAATATGGTATAAGCATGACCTTTGTTTCTGGTAATTATGTTCATCAATTGTACCGGAATCACATTGTTTTGAGCACTTGGTTTCATGCATTCTTGAGGGAGTATCTACCTATTGTGATTGCTAAACGATGATATCATATTCATGGTGTGATACTCTCTTCATGTAACTTATGATATAAATACCCACATAGTATGGTTATCGAGATTTTCCTACCTTGTTGCATCATGGTGCAAATATTTTGTCATTTTACTAAAGTAATCTGGCTTTTTTTGTGTACCATCCATAATTGTGGCATTCTTGCATCCATAGCCTTAATGTCACCCATACCTTGGAGCCATATCTATAGATCTTCAAGTGCACATCAAGCCTTTTTGATAAAAACAGTGCTCTCTATTGTGTTGCTTCTTGATTCAGATCATGCCACATATGAATAGAATATATTATGTTGATTTATGGCTATTATTGATTTGATCATTCCCACACATGTTCCTGAAATTCGAATGATCCTCAAAACTTTAAATAATTAAGATCTATTTCACAGTGATTGGGTAGTGGAGTAGTTGCCACCAAGGGAGGGGTATGCACCCTTGGGGACTCGGGTAGAAGCCTAGTTGACTGCGATCCCAACTGCTACTGTAGCTGCGATGGTTGGGGGACATGTTGCTTGGCACACCGAGGTGCTGATCTGATGGTGTTGGCCTCGGCACTTGCGTGCTTTAGCCCAGTGCTTGAGCGCGGGCCAAGTAGTCATGATTGGTCGGCTAGTATTTCGCTTGTCACTTAGAGTTAACATTCGTGTATGGGCCAATATAGGCCACATTGGTCGATATTCCGAGTGGGAACGCTAAGAGGGGAGTTCCGGGAAATGTTGTTAATGAAGTTGGAAATGAGACGTGAATCTCCTGTGCATAAGGAGGATTGAGCTAGTCGCGAAGATTCGCGGGTTGGAATATATTTTGTGAATCATAAGTACAATAGTGAAGTGGAGCTAAGTGGACGTGTTGGGAACTTAGTTAGGATGCATTGTACCCCACCGCATGCCTACGGAGGCACCCCAACCCTAAGGTATTCTTTTTGCCTTAGAGTCATAGTGTGAGGTCTCATCCAGACCAAGACCACAGACTATCCACGAAGCTTGGTTACTTATATCCATATCTAATAACCATAATAAAAATGTGATTCTTGTGAGATCCGGTTACCTAGTTTCTTTCTCTTTTGCACACATTTCAATTATATCCTGCTTGTTGTTGTATAGTTTAATCTAATTCGTATTGGGCAACTTTGCTCATAACGTACCTATGTGTAAATCCGCAGGTCCTCAACAGTGAGCAGTTTGGAGACATCACTTTTAGTGCAGCTTCACTATACTTTTATCACAGTTGGTAGTAGTTTTTACTGTCTTCTTTACTTGTAGTTTCTTTTTGAGAGACATGACATGCAATGTATAACTATGGACAACTATATTTATGCTTAAATGTAATTTCTGTGGACATGAAAATGGATAATAGATTGTAATGGATTTGGTGAATGGAAATACATGTGGTTGTGAACAGGTTGAATGCAATGAGAAGAAAAAAAATTCCTTTACATGTTGCTATTTTCTCCTGCTTTTGTGAATGTCAAATATTCGAATGTGGAATTATGTGCGTGGATTGATTTGCCGAGTACCCAGGTCCTAGGGGCATCACATAATGGTATCATAGCTGTGGTACTCCATTCCATTTCAGGCATATGATCCCTCATTGATATTCGAATATTGGATAGTGTGAAAGTCTTCTGACTTAACACGAGTCCACAGGAGAATAGCATGTTTACATCCATGTCCATATGTCTCTCTTAAATCAGGCAACACATCTAATGGTGGGATCGAGTGCATCTCCATCCTTGAGGGTACACCAAATTCTCAATTAGGATTGTGTAGGCTACCTCGCCTATGTAGTAGACTCAGCAGCATATAACCAGATGATAGAAAATGTTAGACTTGTGAGGGAGTTTCCTGATGTGTTTTCAGATGAACTACCTGGATTACCACCAGTACAGGAGATAGAGTTCGAGATCACGCTACTCAACCGATATCTATCCCTCTATACCGATTAGCAGTAGCTGAGCTCAAGATGCTCAAAGTACAGTTGCAGGAGTTGGTGGAGAAGAGATTCATCCACCCCAGTACCTCTTCGTGAAGAAGGAGGATGGATCCTTGAGGCTATGCATAGACTACAAGTAACTGAACAAGAGAACAATTAAGAACAGTTACCCACTCCCACATATTGATGATCCCTTTAGGAGCAACAGTGTTCTCTAAGATTGATCTGCAGTCAGGATATCATCAATTGAGTATCAAAGAGGTCGACATGATGAAGTCTGCATTTCACACTAGATATGACCACTATGAGTTCTTGGTGATGCCTTTTAGACTCACGAATGCACCATATGTATTCAAGAATTTGATGAACCAAGTTTTCGTTCTGCATGTGGAAACGTTCGTGATCATATTCATTGATGATGTTCTAGTCTACTCCCATGATGAATAGAAGCACGAGTCCCATCTTTTCACCGTGCTAGAGACACCTCAAGAGCACCGCTACTTATGTAAGTGCGGGTTTTGGCTTTCTGAGGTGACATTTCTTTACCACGTGATTTCAGGGGCAAGGGTATCAGTTGACTCCGCCAAGATAGAGATAGTGGTGTCTTGGGAGCGGCCCAAGACGGTTACAGATATCCGCAGTTTCCTTGACGTCGTCGAGTACTATAGGAGATTTGTTAGAGGGTTCTCCCAGTTTGCCTACCCGTCACCCGGCTCACGCAGAAGGAGATGCCATTTGTCTGGAGTGACAAATGTAAGCTGAGCTTCCGTACGCTCAAGGAGCGATTATCTTCTGCACCTATCATCACCCTTCCTTCTGGTACGCTGGACTTTATTGTGTACACATATGCTTCCATGGAGGGCTTGGATGCAGTGTTGATGCAATGTGGACATGTTGCGGTGTGTGTGTCACGACAGTTGAAGAACCATGAATGCAACTACCCCCACTCATGATTTGGGGTTGGTAGTCGTAGTCTTTACATTAAAGATGTGGCATCACTATTTGTATGGGGTGACATTTGAGATTTTCACAGACCACGAGAGTCTCAAATACATTTTTGATCAGAAGGAATTGAATATGAGGCAAAGGCAGTAGATGAAACTGCTGAAAGATTATGATTGTACCATCTCCTATCATCCTGGTAAGGGGAATGTGGTAGCATGCGCCTCAAGTAGGCGATCATATACTGAAGGTTCGACGGCATGGTTGCAGACTTGGGATGTACCCACTACAATTTGTGAGTGGCATCGATTTGAGAGTACATCTGATGTAGTGACTATGCCAACAAAGTATAGTAACATATGGGACATGATCGTCCAAGGGAAACATATAGACAGAGGATCCAGAACTTATACCATAGATGCTTGAAGGATAAATTCGACGGGTTTCGAGTATGTGAATCCATTGTATGGAGTGGGGACCGTGTGTGTCTTCCAGATGATGAGGTGTTGAGGAGAGATATCTTGGATGAGGCGCATAGTGCAAGACTTTCTATACATCCAGGAGGCACCAAGATGTACAGAGACCTCCGCAAACATTTTTGGTGGGAAGGCATAAAGAAGAAAATAGCCGAACATGTTAGCAGGTGTCTTACTTGTCAGATGGTGAAGGCAGAACAAAGGTCTCCCGGTTTACGGTAGCATCTTCCTATCCCGGTGTGGAAAAGGGAGAGCATCTCCATGGATGTTTTCTCATCATTACCGCGCACCCCTGGAGGGCATGATGCGATATGGGTCATCGTTGACCGGTTGACCAAGTCAACACATTTCATCCCGGTCAACATGACCTATACACCAGTACAACTGGCCAAGTTATATGTTCAACACATCATTCGGTTGCATGGGATACCCAAGGAAGTAGTGTCCGATAGAGATTCTCATTTCACATCACACTACTGGGGAGAGTTCATGAGAGCCTTGAGGATAGAGCTACATATGAGTTCAGCCTACCATCCACAGACAGATGAACAGTCTTAGAGGACCATCCAGACCTTGAAGGATCTACTACGAGCCTGTGCGGTTGAGTGGAAGGGATCTTGTAAGGATCACCTCCCACTAGTTGAGTTTACTTACAATAATAGCTACCCTGCTAGTACAGACATGACATCCTTTGAGGCATTGTACGGGAGACGGTGCACCACGCCTTTGTGTTGGCGGCAAGTGGGTGACAACACCATGTTCACCCCGAGGGTGGTGGAGACTGATAGGAGGAAATTGTTGACTGCGCAGAGTCGTCAGAAGAGTTACATTGACTGTCGTAGAGACCTCGAGTTTCAGGTATGTTGTCGTGCAATTATACTCTAATGGGTAATTTTTAATCAATCCTATGTGACTAAGAATTTCTCGTGATCACATGTTGGGGACTTCGTGTTCTTACGCATGTCCCTAATGAGGAGCGTACAACGTTTTGGTGCAAAGGGCAAGCTAGCATCGCGTTTTGTGGGGGCCATTCGAGATTTTGTCCCGTGTTGGGAAAGTAGCCTATAGGGTGGTCCTTCCCCCACACCTCGAGGGAATCCACGACGTGTTTCACATGTCAAATCTGTGGAAGTACATCCGAGATCCCCGACACGTGATCAGCTACGAGGACTTGGCGGTGGAGTCAAACTCTCCTTCCCAGAAGAGCCGGTGCAGATTTTGGACCATGCGGTCAAGAGTAAGAGGCGGAAGGAGATCCCTTTGGTCAAGGTCCTGTGGCGAAGTCAATACGTCGAGGAGGCGACATGAGAACCTAAGACGGACATGAGCGAGAAATACCCTTATCTGTTCACTGGTATGGAATTGAAACCATAGTCCAGTTCCCTTTGAAGATTTTTATGTGTTTCGCTCTCTTTGAGATTTTTATGTGCTCATTTATTTGGGAGACTTGGATACAACGGGGTTTGGGTGTTGAAATCGATTAGATTCATCCTAAGTCTCGGGGACGAGGCTTCCTTTGAGATTTTTATGATGTGAAAACCCTCAATACCAAACATGGACTAAAACGCAAATCATGACTGAGTCTGGACTTAATTGCAAAATCTGTACTTATCCAGTAACCAAAAAATTCTAGTAAAAAGTTCATTGCATAGGGGTCGTCGATAGCTTTCCAACAAGTCCAAGAACACTAAAATCCGACATTGGGAGCCCGAGTTATGGCCATTTTAGCGAGGAGGGGTCCGGGTCCTATTCAGATCCGAACCCAGATCCGAATCCGGATTTTATACTTAAAACCCAACTCTCCCCTCGTCCAAAACGCTCCAACCCCCTTCCCCTTCGATCAGGCATCTTCCTCCCCACCTTTTTTCTTGCCGGAGCTCCGCCAGAGCTCACCGGAGCGTCTCGGATCGACGATCCGAGAACATCCCCGCGTAGAGAAGGTCCAAGGCATCTCCGTATACGTTTTTGCATCATCGTCAGGGCACCGATCGTGCCGTTCTTCGTGGGTGAAGATTCCGAGGAATCGGATCCTCTTGAGGTACGATGCCCCTCCTTCTTACTGCGGATTCCACACTGTTTTTCATCTTATATTCGAACATCTTTAGAGTCCCAGAGTTTGCTTAGCATCTGCTGGAATTTAGTTTCCCAAAAGGAAGAACTCGATGACTTTTTTGTGGCCATGCTGCCAAATGCAGTTCCTACCAACCGTCATTGGAATCTAAGTCAATGAAACCAAAGCAATAATGAAATTTTAGGTGAAAAAAAAGGACGTGGGTGTGCTGTAGGAAACTGCTCCTTGGAGGAGGCAAATTTTTGCAAAAATGTGCAACTTTCTATAAATTTTCCCGTACCCTTGTTGAAGAAGCATTGGTAAAATGTTAGGTGCTTATACCTGTAGAGTACCATGGAGAAGCCATACAGAGTGTTCTAATCAAGTTGAGCTTCTACGGCTTTCCCCTACATTTGCAGAACATTTTAGACTTGCTCATTATATTCTGTAGCATTTTTCTAAGTTCTCGGACTGTAGGAGATTCAACATGAAACCTTTCTTTTAAAACCTTGAGAACTTATATTTGGCTACAGTTTTGGATAAAATGTGTTTCTGAACTCTTGAGAGTTCTGAATTTCTAGAATGGATTAGTAGAATGGATTAGTGTTGCTTAATGTAATATTGTTAACATTGGAATGGAATTGAAGTCTGACCTCTCCCATGGCTATTTACGGATCCAATGAACTAGATTCTAGTTCTGGCTGAAAATTTTGGGTGATTACTGCAATGCAAGCTCTAAACAACATCTCCAGTCCCTGCCCGGTATGATTCAGGACACAAAAAAAGGGGGTGGGACATATGCGTGAGTTGATGTTGCTTAATATGGTATAAGCATGACCTTTGTTTCTGGTAGTTATGTTCATCAATTGTACCAGAATCTCATTGTTCTGAGCACTTGGTTTCATGCATTCTTGAGGGGGTATCTACCTATTGTGATTGCTAAACGACGATATCATATTCATGGTGTGATACTCTCTTCATGTAACTTATAATATAAATACCCACATAGTATGGTTATCGAGATTTTCCTACCTTGTTGCATCATGGTGCAAATATTTTGTCATTTTACTAAAGTAATCTGGCTTTTTTTTGTGTACCATCCATAACTGTGGCCTTCTTGCATCCATAGCCTTAATGTCACCCATACCTTGGAGCCATATCTATAGATCTTCAAGTGCACATCAAGCCTTTTTGATAAAAACAATGCTCTCTATTTTGTTGCTTCTTGATTCAGATCATGCCACATATGAGTTGAATATATTATGTTGATTTATGGCTATTATTTATTTGATCATTCCCACACATGTTCCTGAAATTCGAATGATCCTCAAAACTTTAAATAATTAAGATCTATTTCACAATGATTGGGTAGTGGAGTAGTTGCCACCAAGGGAGGGGTATGCACCCTTGGGGTCCTGGGTAGAAGCCTAGTTGACCGCGATCCCAACTGCTACTGTAGTTGCGATGGTTGGAGGATATGTTGCTTGGCACACCGAGGTGCTGATCTGACGGTGTTGGCCTCGGCACTTGCGTGCTTTAGCCCAGTGCTTGAGCGCGGGCCAAGTAGTCATGGTTGGTCGGCTAGTGTTTCGCTTGTCACTTAGAGTTAACATTCGTGTATGGGCCAATGTAGGCCACATTGGTCGATATTCCGAGTGGGAGCGCTAAGAGGGGAGTTCCGGGAAATGTGGTTAATGAAGTTGGAAATGGGACGTGAATCTCCTGTGCATAAGGAGGATTGAGCTAGTCGCGAAGATTCGCGGGTTGGAATATATTTTGTGAATCATAAGTACAATAGTGAAGTGGAGCTAAGTGGACGTGTTGGGAACTTAGTTAGGATGCATTGTACCCCACCGCATGCCTACGGAGGCACCCCAGCCCTAAGGTATTCTTTTTGCCTTAGAGTCATAGTGTGAGGTCTCATCCAGACCAAGACCACAGACTATCCACGAAGCTTGGTTACTTATATCCATATCTAATAACCATAATAAAAATGTGATTCTTGTGAGATCCGGTTACCTAGTTTCTTTCTCTTTTGCACACATTTCAATTATATCCTGCTTGTTGTTGTATAGTTTAATCTAATTCGTATTGGGCAACTTTGCTCATAACGTACCTATGTGTAAATCCGCAGGTCCTCAACAGTAAGCAGTTTGGAGACATCACTTTTAGTGCAGCTTCACTATACTTTTATCACAGTTGGTAGTAGTTTTTACTGTCTTCTTTACTTGTAGTTTCTTTTTGAGAGACATGACATGCAATGTATAACTATGGACAACTATATTTATGCTTAAATGTAATTTCTGTGGACATGAAAATGGATAATAGATTGTAATGGATTTGGTGAATGGAAATACATGTGGTTGTGAACAGGTTGAATGCAATGAGAAGAAAAAAAATTCCTTTACATGTTGCTATTTTCTCCTGCTTTTGTGAATGTCAAATATTCGAATGTGGAGTTATTTGCGT
This sequence comes from Ottelia alismoides, assembly GCA_037367405.1. Classification (NCBI taxonomy): domain Eukaryota; kingdom Viridiplantae; phylum Streptophyta; class Magnoliopsida; order Alismatales; family Hydrocharitaceae; genus Ottelia; species Ottelia alismoides. The sequence continues at coordinate 44,044 of JAZKJV010002169.1, read as the reverse complement.
GGATTGATTTGCCGAGTACCTGGGTCCTAGGGGAGTCACATTGATCTATATTTTATTAAAAATCAGAGAAATATATTTTGTTTCTCTAATTGAATTAAAGTGTTAAGATCCTTGTTAAATTGCTCTATTTGAGTCCTTGAATGGAATTGAATCATTAGAATTTAACGAGATATTTCCTTAAATAATATTATTCATTGCTTACCTTGTTAAGTGTTAATTTTTCATAGAGTAAATTAACCACTTAATCAAACATTTACATTAATCAATTTATCTTGATTTCTATGCATTTACTAATCACATTAGAGATAAAATAACCGCATGGATTTATTTAACTCATATTTAGATCACGAGCTTAATTTGTATTATTTTGTATTGTGGATTTGTCTTGCATCTATATCTATAGAATCAAATAAATTAATTTGATTTGCATGTAAAACAGTAGAAATCATACATGCATTCTTGACCTAGATACAAATAAGATTACTTAGACTAGGTGTTTAGACTCTAGTTGAATAAATTAAAATGCTCATGTTCTTGTGTTTGACCCTGGACTTATCCAAGATTAATTAGACCTCGATCTCTTTACCGAGATTTATTCATCGAGGTTCTGATAGATTGTCATTGGCTCGTATTGTTACAATATGATATTGGCTTAGCCAATTGACAATTCTTCAATGTCCCTTACTCAAGAGAAGAAATAACCTTAAGTCCAAGAAACCAGTCTCTTAGAGGCAAATAGTAGATACTGAAAGAAGGAAATGATCCACATACATCATCATAAGTATCCAAAGAGGAAGGTCCTACGATAAATTTTAGATTTCTCCTCTTGTAAACGCTTCAATTCTTCTAAAAGTGACTCAGACACTTCAGACAAAGAAGAAGCCCTCCTTAGAATAATGGCCATTGACTACCGTGATATCAAGCAAGAAATATGTGTCAAATGTATCATTGACAATGTACAGATGCTCCAAATACATGCCCAGAGACAAAGACCTCTTCCTCAATAGCAAGGTAGGATTGGAAGCTCCCTCACATCTGCTAATTGTGTCCTTGTTGAAGGTCTGAAACATAATCTTTCAAGTGTCTCTCAAATCTGCGACAAAGGCTTTAAAGTTTTGTTGAGTACATAGATGACGATGGAGAGGAGCTTGTGGTAAGGCCTCTTGTCGACGACATATAAGATGAAGGTTGACAAAAAAATGTTATTTCAGTGGATCTATCGCACAGCTTTTACAACATTACCAACCCAAATTTAACCGTATAAAATGTCGTCAAAAAGTGGGAGTGGAATTAGACGTAGTTTCTTATACCGCACAAAAGAGATGTAATTTTTCTCTATGATAAAAAAGAATCTTTTTAGTGAGTGTGCTGTTTTACCCATGAGCATTAAAAGATTTAAATAATCCAAGATTTGAAAATCACAAAATCCATAAAGATTGGCATGACGAGGAGAGACTGTCACTTCGTGTATAATCTGCTTTAGTCTCGATTAGTTAGGCAACCTGAGTGATGGTACCGTTTGGATTTAGTATTTATACCCTCAACAATCATTAATTGGTATATGCTCCATTTAATATTGAACACTCAAAAGTTGATTAATTGATTACATTTTCTTCACATTGAATAGAAGTGATTTGGCATCATCATTGTACTCTGACTTACTTCAGATAAATATATATATATATATATATATATATATATATATTATCATGATATGTCCAAATACATTGCTCGACGCCTTATCGTCCATGTAAATAAAGGCCTTGAAAAATTCTGAAATTTTTATTATCCAATATTACCAAAGAATTAGACTCATTTCTACAAGAGATCCATCAACCATTAACCAATAAGTGGTTTGGGAAGGATGTTCGAAAAATTTGAAACGCTGCACATTGTAGACATAAAATTAACCATAATTTATATTGGGAAGGCTTATGTTTTCACTTATTTCGTCTCTAGTTATTTGTCTATAATATATTCGCTGCTGAAAAAAAGGCAACATATGATTCAATAATGTTATTTTTTTATGATGAGGTGAATTTATCACGATCCAAACCAAATCCATCGAAAGCAAATTAGGCCTTAATATAATTAGGACGTCTGCCATATTACAGGCTAATCAGTTCTAAAAAAACATGCAATTTCCATAACCGTCAACCAATGACCATTTAGTTGAATTATATCCCCCAATTAGTTTTATGTAATCGGTCTTCTACTCCAATTAAAAAGGTTTTGTAGCAGAGTTCATTAATCAAATATTGTAATATCATCAACACACTAAAAAAGTTGGCCACTTGGATCTTAATTGTATCATAATTTAGCTGCGTCATCATCCATAGTTTGTATTATAATCTAATAATATTTAAAAACACCCCAAACAGATTCCAAATTACAATTTGAAAATCAGCACCTTTTATTTCACCTTCGAAGTCCAAAATTCACCAGCATGGGAATCATCATCGAGTTCAACCAAAGAAAATCACAGAACTATTGTTTTTTTCGAGTCATGTTCAGCCAAATAAAGCCTTCTTGAGAGAGGAGAAAATCTAAATCAAAGGAAAAAAGAGAGAATACTTCTGTAACTACAAGTATGTCCAAAAATAGAAAAAAAAACATCCATTACCCACAAACGGACGGATCTTTGAGCATGCACACCGAAAAACTCAACAACAAAAAAGAAAGAAGGGATACCCCTCTTTTGCTTTAGGATACAATCTAAAGCAGAAGAGGGTAGTTAATGCGATTGTGGTGGATGAAAGTCTCCCGTGTGGAGGTAAGGGAAGTTGAATTTTTTTGGGAAAAATTGCAACTTGGCCCTTAGACTTTTTCATATTCACAAAAATACCCCTACCAGTATTGCTTTTTCTCTTTATTGTTTGTGTTTATTTCATGCATCTATAAATCTCTAAAAAAATCTTAAAAAATATCATTGTGTTCCTGTTTCATTACTCTATTACGCTATATTTTATTTCACATTTTTATTGTGATTTAATATTTATAAAAATCAAAAACTCATATTTTTCATCTCTGTTTGCATTAGAAAATACATAAAAATTATAAAACAATTTTGAAAAATTCCAAAAAATTACATTTTTTTGTGTTTTTGCATCTTTAACCTTCAAACCGAAAATCACTAAAAAATAAAAGAAAACTCCTAAAAATAGAAAACTCTAAAAATCTTCATTAAAATTTATAAAATCCATAAAAAAATCTTAAAGTTGTATTTTCTGCTCCTAATTTTTCTACTTGATTATTTATAGTTTAAAATTAATTTGGAGAATTTTGGCACTGTTTGATATTTTCATCTTCATTTTAATTTCGGCTAATTATTTTATTCAATGTTTAATTATTTTTACCTTTAAAAATACCAAAAATTTAGCAAAAACATAGAAAAATCACAAAAACATTAGAAAAATATAAAAAATCATAAAATATATTATTTCCTATATTTTTCCTATTTTCCCTATTTTTATCTATCTCTAATCTCTCTTGTATATTAACCTCCTATATAGTTTTATAGCTTTAAAAAAAGAAAAGAAAAAAAGATAAAATACAAAAAGAAAAGAGAAAATCGGAAAATTAAAAATCCAAAGATAAAAATATAAAATAAAAAATTAAATAAAAAATTAAATAAAAAAATTATAAAACTAAAAACCCACAAAAAAGACTTCCATTTGGCTAAGTATCTGAAAGGACATTTGGTGCTTGATTCTTATCTTGCCTGCTTGATACCTTTGCTTCTCGTGTTCGACTTCTACTTGCTTGCCACTATACATTCTTAGTAGGGTATGATAAATTTAAACTCTTGCTCTTAATTGCTTGATTATTGATGTGGTTTAATGGTTGATTAATGAGAAGGTTTGAGTAGCCGCCTCAACGACAGTGAGCCTAAATTATCAGGCCATTACTTAGTGAATCCCATCTTTTCATTTTTCAAATGGTACTGTTGTCGGGGAGTATCAGCTTGTAGAATAGACATTTGTCTTTTTACTTGCTTAGCCATTTTTTATTATGTCTTTCAGTTTGTTCATTAATTATGAAGTGCCTGACATTTCTTTCTTGTCTTCTTGCGAGGGACCATGAACCGAGGAGGATCGCCTAGGTGATTCTACGCAGCCTTTGGAAACGGAGTCGACTATTCTACCCTAGATGGCAGGAGAGAGCAGGAGGCTCTTGAGAGAGAGAGAGAGAGTATACTTTTGGTTGATTTTTGGTGAGAAAGAGATTTATTTGTCTATTAATTTGTAATATACAAGTGTCAGGACTTTGGAAACTCGAGCTCAATTTCCAAGTGTCTGTTCACTTGGGGGCTCACTGCGATTTTTGATGGATTTCATCGCTTTGCTTTATTTTGTTTCCTGACTTTGGTTTTCTTTTATTTTATGCAATGATCTCTTAGTCTTTAGGCGTGCTTTATCGTGTAATGTAAGGCCAAACACCTAATAACCATTGCATGTACCTACAGTATTCATGTTTGTACTTAGAATTAATTAATTGCTTGACACTTAGTTTGAAACTGCGCGCTGTGAGAGCTTTCCATACAACGCTTGCAGGACCCATTGTGGTGGACACCGACGACTCCAGGATTGGACCTTAGGTTTCGCTCTTTGTGTTTGGCATTTGGTTCTTCACACTAGCAACTTCCTGCTTAGTATGATTTCTGATTTCATATTGGCATTTAGTATAGGTTTATAAATTCCTGTTTTGCATCCCGCATGGAGAGAGCTAGGAAGCACTGTAAGTCTTCTAACTGAGAATTCGTCATTTAGGCACTAAGGTGAGATTTCCATCTTAGTGTCACCTTGCATTGCTTTGCCGACCTTCTCCCTATATTTTTGGATCAATTAGGAATTAAAGAAAATACAAAATCGTTAGGCGCTTGTATTGAATTTACTCAAAACAAGCGATAACATAAAAAAATGAAAAAAGGGACTGCTAAAAATACTTGACCTGAATAAAATTAGTTAATTGGACTCATTTCCTTGGGGTGAGCAAAGCGCTCATTTGTTTTCAGGTTGCATTAGTAGGTCTCCTTCCCAGAGAGTTGAGCGACTTTGTAAGGATTAGAGCCCAAAACCCAATGTGTGGCTGCCTTGTGTATCGCATAGATTTCTGAAGTATTGGCGCTTCTATCGTACGCATACGAGTAGGGCTTGGTCAGCAATGGTGCTCTCTATTATGTAGAGCATTGACCTAGTCTGAAGTATCGATCATAGACCAAGCCTTCACGGGGGTGTTCGTTTCATCGTCTTGCGTCCAAGTAGGTTCTTGCACGCTCACGGGTGATTCCGTTGCGAGCGAGTTCTGAAGTATTTGTTTCGCCTATCGGCTTCCTCCCTCTATTTCTTTGGCTGGGTAGGGATCCAGGAAGGGTTATAAGGAACTTAAGAAGTGCAGACTACATGTTACAAAGGAGGAGGACAAGTACGTGATACTTTTCTGGCAGTACTCTTGCTCCTATAGGCATAGCGCTCTAAGGACTCGTTACAAGATAATTTGCCTGAATTCAAATATAAAAACAACAAAGATAATTGACGAACCTTCATGACTTCATGGGTCGAGTTAGTGAATCAATTTCTTTGAGGTTTGATTGATTAGTTTCATTAAGGTCAAGATTAAAAACATCGCGCATTTACGCAATTTTGCTCTCCTTCCATTTGACCCCCGCTCATTGTCTACTATTTACATTCCTTTTATTTCCTGTCTACCTTCGTACTCTTCATCCATCTTGTATTCCTTTTGAACCTCTCAAGATGTCGTCACACGAATGGTTTATTCGGGATCCCGTCGACGCCCACATCAATTCCGTGTCACCAACATCTTCAATAAGGCGGGGTGATCTCCAAGAAGTTAGTTCGGATCTTGCGAATTTCTCCTTGGACTCCCCTATTTTCTCTTCTTTCAACACTTGCCTTTTCCCAATAAATCCGCTATTCAGGATGGACTCGCAATTTGAATTAGCTCTACCTCTTCAAATAAACCGGGATTACTCTTGTCCCAGAATTAACCTCTGTAGATGGAGTTCGATTTCAGTCAATATCCTATGCTCCGTTCATGGCATTCTGGGATTGACCTTAATTCCAGACTCATCTCAGCAGTTGGTGTACAGAAAGAAATTGATCAGGGTTTACTCTGTCGTGCAGATTCTCAACCTGATCACGAGCCCCCAGTTCAAGTCTATTCCGAGATGGCTCCAACTTAGCAGAGGAAAGGGTCTGCAGCCCCAACCAACCGAATCATCAGACCATGGGGAAGGTCAATACACTACACAGAATGAGATCAACAGTCAGTTGCTTGCTTCTATCCATGCTATCCAACAGCAACCGACCAATCAGGCTTTGGTCCAGACCGCATTCCAAGATATGCTTAATGACTTAAGGAGAAAGGTCGATGAGAGAGATGGCAAACATGAGGATGAACTAGATCAAGAGTTCAATCTAGGAGGTGCGGGAGATGAATTTTCAATGGGAAGACCTGAGTTTGATAGATGGATGTAGAACCACCGTAGCCGAAGTCAACCTTGAAACAAACATACAACCCTGGAGCGGGTCGTATCACCGAGCGGATCCAAATCCCACAAATTCACACCCACTTTGAGCTGAAGCTACAATTTTTGTATTTGCTTCCCACATTCCATGGGAACACCACTGAGGAGACTTACATCCACCTCAAGAAGTTTGGCCGCATCTGCACCACCGCTCACTACCCCGGTATCCCATTGGGGGTAGTCAAGATGACCTCCTTCCCCTTCAGCCTCTAGGATAAGGCCTTGTATTGGGTCGATCCCTTTGGGAAGGTAATCACGACTTGGGAGGAGTTAAAATCTGCATTTCTTCACAAATTCTACCTGGTGGGGGCGTCTGAACAAAATGCATGCTCGCATCTCTAACTTCTACCAGCAACCCAACGAGACGATCCATGAAGCTTGGGAGAGATTCAAGGAATTACAAGAATGGTGTCCCCACCACGAGATTCCCAAGACTAGTTTCGTCAGCACTTCTTTGGTGGTATGACACTGGAAAGCCAGAGACTCGTTGATGCTGCTTGTGGAGGCTCGCATTTCAATAAGGATGAGGATGTTGTGTGGAACATTTTTGAGGAGATAGCCGAAGGAGACGCTGCTCAGTCCTCATCACGAGCTTACATGAAGATGCATGCCGCCATCAACAAGCCTGTGAACATGGCTAGCCACATTGAAGACAAGGATGAGATCTCCAACCTCAGCATTATCGGGAGCCATTTGTATAAAGTCGACATCATTGAGAAGAGGTCACAAGACCTCGAATAACTGTCTGTCATTGAGAAGAGAACTCAGGGTCTGGAAAAGCTTGATCTGATCTCTCAACAGCTCGAGCAGCTAGTCTGAGCTTTGAATGCCAATACATGCAATTCTGTGTCTGCCACTGCAGAGAGCCACATTGAGCAGAAGGAACCACCACCAATACAACATCCTCAGCCGAGTCTCCCACAATCTCCGCAGGTCCAGCACACATTTTTTTCAAAAGGGGATTTGAATCATACTTCACAAAATATAATGACAAACCAATTAACCATCGTATCATTAAGTGATTTTGTTACCTTTTTTACACAGACGTAATATGTTTCACAATTAAGGAGGGCCACATCAAAACTCTAATCATTTATATAAATGAAATATAGGAATTAAGGAGGGGTCATGGCCCCCCTATAGTATATACTGGATCTTCCCTTGATCATGAAGTTCTTGCTAATGTTCAGATATAAAAAGCTTCTTCATCAAATGCGTCTTATTTAACGTTGAAGGCTTTTCTTACATTTTTCTTGGTCTTTTAAAAGATTCTTCTTCATCACCTCCTTTACAATATTTGAGTCCATCGATTGAGCAATGCTAAGCCAAATCATTCTTATACTTTTTGGTTTAGGACCTTTTGCTCCTCCTACTTCATGATTTTTTATTTCTTTCATTGATCTGTAGATACATATCCTTCCAGTACAAAAAGACTTCAAATTATATGTACCAAGTTTTTATTGATATCAATACTAATTAAACTACTCATGGTATATAAATTCTTTTCCTCTTACCATAAAACATGAGGAGAATCGACTACATCTACAATCCTTCCTATCCGCTCTCAACCAATTACAAGGTAGGAGGATGATTAGACACCAACGATATACTTTTTATCAACTCTTAGCCAATCACAAGTTAGGAGGATGATCAATCACCTCAGCAATCCTCCTCATTAACTCTCAACCAATCAAAAATTAAGAGGATAATCTTTCGCATCAACAATCCTTCCATTAGCTCTCATCCAATCAATTTTGATAGGAAGAAGCCCAATACCTTGCACCACCATCTTCACACTCATTCTCCTACAACCATAACTACACCTCGTCCTTTCATTACATTTTAATCTTCCATTAAAGAACATCTGCCTCAAATAGTGTTGTGAATTGACATTCACTATTCAATCGGAAGGGTCACTAAAAAGTAAAATAGTATTCGAGTGACTAATTGAACATATTCAGTTGTGTACATCTTAATAATTTAAATCACGAAATTACGTGGAATCCATATAGTCTTGTGGATTTATACATTTAAGGTTATTAACTAACAAGATAAAAAGTACTAATTAAATTACAATAAAACTATATACATCCAATTTTTACTTCACATTAATGAATAGAATGGAAAAATCTAAAAAAACAAACAAAAAAATATTCTTAATTAGTCAATGAACTAATTAGTCAGAGTCAATATGTTCGGCCACATTACCACATAACGTGGACATTCTAACTAGTCAGGCAGTTGTAGCAACACTAGTATTTAGCACTGGCTACAAATAGTCAACATGAGCTATTCATTGATGGTAGTCCTTCTTAAAAAAACGTTTAAGTTCCATAAGTGTGAGGTGTCAGTTCCTTGTCCTTTTTAATTGATTGATGGTCCATCTAAGGATTGATACCCGCCCTATCTCGTGTGAGTCTCAACACATATCAAAATTAGTGCAACATAGATTAAAACTTATAAGGGAAAAATGGGGCTGTCCTTGGAGAGTTAACTTGGCTCCCCACTCCATTTTCCTCATTTTTCTTTTTGTTTTAAAATGAATTCATGGAAATTCATCACTATATCTCTATATTATGTCACTCAATTTTCGTGAGAAATAAAACATCTATGACGTCCATCTAGACAATCAATTTTTAACAATCGATGAATTGTTGAAATCGACCCCGTCTGGATGGATGTTGTAGGAATATTTGTTTCGCACAAAATTTGTCCGAAAACACCCCTCAACGGGTGTGTCCCTCGGATTCCAAAACCGTGGCTAAATCGAGCCGTTTGGATCGAGTCAGATTCCCAATGTGATTGAAATTAAATTAATCTGTCTGATTAATTTAATCGATCAACCAAATGAAACTCACAGCAAAAGTATCGAGATCCGAATTGACTCTCCGGAGCCGAAGGCGGAGTGGAGCGCGCGCACGTGTGTGGTCCTCCATTCCTCCTCTCTACTATTGCTACAAGAGCTTGGGGTGTGAACTCACATATAAGTCCACCAAAAGTTTAGAGGTCCAAGGTATGGTACTAAACTTCCACCCAAACTTTACCATGTTTCAAATTTGGGATTCCCAACTTTCCCTTCAAGCCATTTGGTTTCCCAATTGAAACCAAATTAACTCCAAATTGTAATTACATAGATTTTCGAATTAAAATCTAAATACAATCTTTTAATACAACAATCCCCCACGAATTCACCAATTTGAAAAGGAGATTCAAAAAGAGTTAAGAGACTTCTTTCGGCTGCCACACTTTGCTTTCAGTAAAGGTACCTTCCGGTTTGAACCTCTACCTGAGTTTACTACTTTAACTTTACAGGAACGAAGTGAACTACGTCTTGAACTTCAGACCTTGGTGTTAAAGTATACGGTAGAAATAACAAAGCGTTGTTCTTGGTACAATCTTCAGGGTTGGTTCTCTTAAAGGCCATGCACCCTTATCCTGTTTCATGAGTGTGTTCAGGAAAGACCCTCTTACTTTAACTGTGGTACACAGTAACACTCACATAGGTAGCGTTCTCCAAGGATGCACTGCTAACATCCTGCCCAAGGCTTGAACCCATTCAGAGTCTACGCTCTTCCTGAACTTGCAGCTTAAACGGCACTCAGGCTTCCAGGGATAAGACACTCATGCTTACGCATTAAGATTAAAGTACTAATCAGTTCTCCAAACAGCTTGTTGTTACCACATTGAGCCTACTTTGCCGGATCTCCACTCAGATAGGTTGAGTTGCTACTGTAGAGGAACTCCCAATGAGTCTCAGTCCCATCCCAAGCCTAGACTTTAGGACTAAAGATCTATCAAGTCCCTTAGTCAACGGATCTGCCGTGTTGTCTTTGGATCTAACAAAATCCACAGCCAACACTCCTCGAGACACCAAATCCCTTAACGTCTTAAGTTTAATTTGTATGTCTCCTTGTTTTCTGATTAAACTTTGAATTCTTGATCTTGGCAATTGTGGTCATATTATCACAATGTACCGAGATCGCAGGAACAGGCTGACCTACCATGGGAATTTCAGACAAAAGCTCCCTTACCCATTCAGACTCAATTCCAGTGGTATCCAAAGCACACAGCTCAGCCTTAAAAGTGGATCGAGCCAGAATGGTCTGCTTCACAGACCTCCAGGAGACTGCACCGCCTCCAAGGATAAATACATACCCTGTAACACCACTACTCCCAGACTCCTCTATTTTTCCTATCTAGTTGGCATCATTGTATCCTTCTAGTACATATGGATGTCTACCATAATACAAACTAAGGGAAATAGTTCCCTTCAAGTACTTCAGTACTCGATACAGAGCCTCCCAGTGAGTACGGTCAGGACAACTAGTGTATCTACTTAGCTTTGCAACCGAGAATGAAATATCAGGTCTCGTGCAATTTGCAAGATACATTAAACTTCCTATCACTTGTGAATACCTTAGCTGAGCTACAGGTACTCCACTTTTATTTTTAAATAGCATTTTGGATGAATCAAAAGGAGTGCTTACAACTTTACAATCTTGATATCCAAATTTCTCAAGTACCTTCTCAACATAGTGAGATTGAGAAACTACGATTCCATCAACTGACCTTGTCAATTTGAGATCCAGGATTACATCAGCAACACCCATGTCCTTCATCTCAAACTTGCTACTTAAGAATGCCTTAGTCTCATTAGTAATCATCATATGTGATCCGAACAACAATATGTCATCCATATACAGGCACAAGACAATACACTCATCACCTTTCACCTTGGAATAGACACATTTATCGGATTCATGAACCTTAAAGCCACATGATAAAATAGTTTTGTCAAATTTATCATGCCACTGCTTTGGTGATTGTTTCAATCCGTAAAGGAATTTGACAAGCTTGCAAACCTTTCCCTCATTCCCAGGAGTCACAAGCCATCAGGTTGATCCATATAGATTTCTTCCTCAAGATCTCCATGCAAGAAGGCAGTCTTAACATCCATCTGGTGGATAGAAAGATCATATACAGATGCCAATGCTATGAGCATCCGGATTGTGGTCATCCTAGTCACAGGGGAATAGGTATCAAAATAATCGATATCTTCCTTTTGCCTAAAGCCCTTGGCAACTAATTTGGCTTTGTACTTTTCAATTGATCCGTCAGGTCTAAGCTTTCTCTTAAACACCCACTGTCACCCAATGTAGAGCATCCTTTGGGTAAATCAACCAACTCCCAAGTTCCATTAGTCATAATGGAATCCATCTCAGATTTGATAGCTTCCTTCCATTGTTTTGCTTCAGATGAAGCCATGGCTTCTTTACAACTTTGTGGATCACCCTCAATCTGGTAGACAACGAAGTCGCTACCCAAATCCTTGGCTATCCGAGATCTTTTACTCCTCCTTCGCTCAATCTCTTCAGAAAGATCATTGGGTTCAGGTTGAGTCTCAACCCCCACATTCATTATCCTTTCCACTTTATCTGAAATAGATCCTGATGTAGAGGCGCCTTCAATGGTCAGATTCTGAGAAATCACAGGCTTCAACGGGAAGACATTCTCAAATAATGTAGCATCACATTCAACAATGGTGTTGACTTCTATGTCCGGTATCTCGGACCAAATTACCAAGAACCTATATGCATAGCTATTTTCCAAATAACCTAAGAAGATCGCATCAATACTTTTAGGACCAAGTTTCTTTCTCTTGTGTTCTGGGACTAAAACCTTAGTGAGACAGCCCCACACTTTGAGATATTTTAAACTCGATTTCTTATTTCTCCAAAGTTCAAAAGGAAATTTTTCCATATGCCTTGGAGGAACCCTATTCAGAATATGGCAAGCTGTATTCATGGCTTCTCCCCACATATACCTTGGAAGTCCAGAACTTTGTAAGAGGGCATTGATCATGTCAGTTAAGGTTCTATTTTTCCGTTTTGCTATCCCATTTGATTGCGATGAATATGGGGTCGTAACTTCATGAACTATGTCAAATGTTTGCATTGTTCATCAAATAAGTTAGAGGTATATTCACCTCCTCTATCTGACCTAAGGCGTTTAAGCACTTTTCCTGTTTGTGTCTCAGCCTCATTCTTAAATATAAGAAATTTTTCTAAGACTTCATCCTTGATTTTCATTAGATATACATAGCAGTATCTACTGCCATCATCTATAAAGTAATAAAGTATTTCTTATTGTCTTGGGTCAACACATCATTAAACTCACAGATATCTGCGTACACTAGAACCAAGATCTCACTATCTCTAGAGACAGACTGAAAAGACTTCCTAGGTGTCTTAGCTTGTACACAGATTTCACATTTTTGAGTTTTATCAATAGTGTGTTTAGGGACAAACTCTAAATTCATCATTCTTTTAGTTGAATTTAAGCTTACATGTCCCAATCTACCATGCCATGGATCACAAGATTCTAGATTATTCACAACATGAGACACAGAATTAGAAAACAATCATATCATTAATATTTACTGAATCACATCTAATTCTAAATAACAAATCAAAGTATGCCAAATCGCCTTTTCCATAAAAAACACCATGTCTCAGAATGACAACTTTATTAGATTTAAAGTTTAATTCAAAACCATTTCTAACTAAGATAGAGCCAGACAAAACATTCTTCTTGACATCAGGAACATGCAGCACCCTGTGCAACGTCCAGACACGTCTAGAGGAGAACCTCAAGTTGACTTGTCTCGACCCTAGCACCTTGGCTGCAGAATCGTTCTCCATCTTCACAGTCCCACCACTGCAGGTCTGATAAGAAGAAAACAAAGTTCTGTCAGAACAGATATTTACATTGGCTCCCGTATCCACGAACCACTCATTTGGATCATGGATATGGTATAGTTCAAGTTTTATAGAGACATACCCCTCACTAGCCCCGAGTCCCATAATGATCATATTCACTTGTGAACTCCAATCTGCAGCCTTAGGTTGAGCCTTCAAAGACGGACAGTCCTTCTTCAAATGGCCAACCTGATTACAGTGCCAGTAGGGTTTATTCTTTGCCTTTTCTGGATCTTATCCTTTGGTTTCATTTTATTGTTATTAGGACCCTTTCCCTTCTTATCTTTTCCCTTGGAGGTCATGAGATGACCTTAGCCTGAATATCAACAGGAAGCACATGTTTTTGTTTCCTGTATTTCTCCTCTATGGTAATTGCCACCATCAAGTCATCTATAGAAATTTTCCCCTTCCTGTGTTTGAGGGTCATACTGAAATCTTCCCATGACTTGGGGAATTTTTTTATGATGCACATGACCTGAAACTTCTCTGTAAGTTTCATTTCGGCATCTTCTAAATGTAGCAGGAGTAAAAACTCGTGTGCCTATTCAAAAACTGACTTCCCTTTGGCTATGAAAAACTTCAAAAACTTGGCCACAGAGTATTTCTCAATACCGAGGCTTCAGTATTAGATTTCCGATCCAAATATTCCCATAGCCCCTTCGCAGTCTGCGTGGACAAATAATATACGTCAAACAACGTGTTGGACTGAGCCAACAAGATGCAACCATGACATATACGGCCGTGTTCCTTCCACGCAGATTGCGCCTTCTGACTATTGGGTGAGAGGTTTTTCATTTCCACCGTAGGACAGTCGGTTTCAAGCATCGAGATTAATCCTATGGTGGTTAACCAGATCTTCATGCATTGTTGCCAACGCTTAAAGTTTTGTCCACCAAACTTTTCAGGCATACCCGTCACGTCAACCCTCGATTTAAACATAGTTTCGGACATTGTTTTATAATTGGTTCCCGAAATTCTCTCTAAGATTGTTGTAAATAGGACCAACCATGCATGTATTAAACAGTAATCATACGGATCCAAATGGATTGACATCACAACATTGCAGATTATTAAAATTAATATCATGCAATTCCAATCCATTTTCCGATCACAGAAAGCAAACATGAACCAATTAATCAAACGGAAACAAACAACCGGACGAGATCCAGAAAAGGTTAAGTAATAAACAAATTGCGTTAAATAATATATAAGAAAGATTAGATCAGAATTCACCGAAGCGTCCATGAAATGGACTGTCCTTGGAGAGGATTTCGTCCTCACAATACCGGTGTGAAGGGTACTGGCGATCCACTCTTAGGATACGACGGTTCACGACCTTCGTCCACGCACACCGATGAGACCGTCCTTGAAAGTACCTCCGAGAACTTGCAGCAGAGAAGAACATGATCACAGGCGTGAGAAGAAAGAACAAGAGTGGTGGCGAGTGGAGTTTTCTTGCAAGTGAAGAAAAATGGCGTCGGGGAGGGATATAAAAAGAGGAGTCGCGTGCCCTAGCGTGCGGTGACTTTTGGTTTCTGAAAATACCCCTCAACGGGCGTGTCCCTTCGGATTCCAAAACCACGACTAAATCGAGTCGTTTGGATCGAGTCAGATTCCCAATGTGATGGAAATTAAATTAATCCGTCTGATTAATTTAATCGATCAGACAAATGAAACTCGCAGCAAAAGTATTGAGATCCGAGATCTGAATTGACTCTCCCGAGCCCGAGCGCCCGAGACGGAGACGGAGACGGAGCGGAGCGCGCATGTGTGGTCCTCCATTCCTCCTCTCTGCTATTGCTACAAGAGCTTGGGGTGTGAGCTCACATATAAGTCCACCAAAAGTTTAGAGCTCCAAGGTATAGTACTAAACTTCCACCCAAACTTTACTATGTTTCAAATTTGGGAATTCCCAACTTTCCCTCAAAACTATTTGGTTTCTCAATTGAAACCAAATTAACTTCAAATTGTAGTTACATAGATTTTCCAATTAAAATCTAAATACAATCTTTTAATACAACAATTGCTACCATCGACCACGCTGTTAGCAATGTGAGCCCCGGGTGAACCATTCCTACAATAAATGTTATTGTAATAAATGATTTATCAATAAAAGTTATTGATTATTTTCACTCCCTTTCTGAGATTGAATGAATGAATGCACTATAGGGTCCCTCTGTACAATAAGGATTATGTACCATGTCCAACTTGATAATCATACAGTTGTTGATTCATTGATTGAATCATAGAGGCTGATTCTTGGATGGATATCTAAGGAGTTAGATAGAGGACTCATCAAACATCGTCAAATGATTGTTAAGTGATGATCTCCAGTCTGAGTAGGAGATGGCAATCCTTTCTCATATGACTGATATCTGACCGACCTCTTGATGCAGTCTGCATGGGAATAGTGATTCGAAGGTATCAGATTAGTTAAGTCAATGGGTTGACTTAACAAGATCGAGATAACCAAAGACCTATGTTGAATACTGTCACAACATAGGCATGCATCCTCTGATCGGAGACAGATGTGTTGCTATATGTCTGAGTGTGTACATTTGGCAGACCAATAGGTTGATGACCTAACCAAGGTCTATACATCGGCGAGCTGGTGTGCATGTAAGGACATATGAGTAATACGATCTCTCAAAGGGATCATACAGGTTCACTTATGAACCGGGAGACATGAGCTCACTCATGAGATTTCGGGACTGATCAAATTCCATGCATGGTCATCATGCTTTGGAAGCATGACATGAATTTGAAGGTAAGATATATGCTTTGGGAAAGCATATGATCTATACCAAATCCCAGTAACCAAGATTGAGAAACTTAATGATCAAACCCTGAAGACGACAGTGTAAAAATGATCTTTATCTTCAGAATGATCATAGGTCTTCCAGTATGCAGGATGTACAGGTATTGGGAATACCTGAGGGTGATGTGATTATAAACGATTGTATAACCATGACGCTTACATTCCGAGGAGTGATGAAACAGGTTTGGATTTTAGTGACTCATCTCATTAGAGAAGTGACCTAATCTTAGTCCATGAACTGGACATTGATCTGAATGAGATTTAGATGCAATGAGAAGATTAGGTCTGCGATCTTGATTTGATCAAGCATCAGTGGGTGGCCCATGGGATCTGGATTTGAGATATGATCTCAACATCCAAGTCACTATACGTGGAACAATACAATCGCCCTGTCCTTATCTCTAAGTATCTGCGGAGAAATCGCATTATTCTTGAAGGGTTCAAGAATAATTCCATAAGATCTAAGCAGTGTAGAAATAATGATTAAATGTGATTTAATCATCTTGATGTGTGAAGAAATCATCCAATATAATTAAATATGATTTAATTATTATGGATAAGAATAATGTGGATAGAAATATTCAATTATTCATAATATATTATAAATGTGATTTATAATGTATTAGAGAGAGCCAATTATAATTTATATTTGTTGATTAATTATTATGTGTATTGGATACACATTGTGTAATTAATTAACAATGTGAATTATATGTTGTTTTGTGTTGTGAATATGATTCACGATTTTCCAATGTCAAGATTGCAATATTCCCAAAATTAATTGTGAATTATTTTGGTGAATAAATCCCAATAAAAATTGTTGGAAATAAATAATGGAGAAAATCAAGGATACATGCAATCTCATGGAAATCCATGAAATTGCCCCACTTGGAAGGTGGTGGGCGGCACCCAATTCCTATATGGAATGGGTGGCCGTCCCCCCTTGAATGTACATGGAGATGTAATCTCCATATATATTCTCTCCTTATTTGTTGGTGTAATTTTGGATTGATTTATATTTGACTTTGTCAAATATATTTTAATCAAAATTAAATCACAAGTTGTTGGTTTTTACCAACAACAATCTTGACAATTGGATTGACATAAATCAATCTCAACCATTGATTTTATATGTCCCATGGATTGAGATCCATGGATCCCAAAACCCTATAAATAGAGAGGCATACCCTGCTCTCTTGCACATGCAATATTGAATCTCTCTCTATTTTCTTCTCACACGCCAATCCTCTCTCCCTCTTCTTGATGGCCGTCCACCAAACCCTAGAGGAGAGTCTCGTCGACGCTCTTGTCACCGCGCCGCCGCTTCGACGTTCTTCGGTTCTCCGTCTTCTTGGATTGCTATGCTCACGAAGGAGACATTCGATCTCATACGACGAGATCGGGAGCAACCGTGCTTGGATCCTCTTCTTGAATTGCGAGGACTACGCGGTTCATTCCCACGCTCGCAAGCGATCTCACCGACGATCGGACTTGAGATAGAAGGTCTCTTTCTTTAGAGACTCGATCAACCACACTTCAAGAGGTATTCCTTTATACTTGTTGTGGTTATAGATAAAACGATCCGAGAATCATTCTTAGATCATGTGGTTTCATCGCATGATTTTTTTTAAATTTCGCTGCACAGAACAACTAGTACGACTAGTCGTTCTGCATCGTAACCGATACGACGATCACGCTTCCGTGATGCGCTTGAGGATAATACCATATCCTTCGCACGCAACATTTAGTTGGTTTTCTAAATCAAAACTCGATCAACGTTGAAATTGTGACATAATGCCTTTGAGGAAAGGAAATGTTTGATAAAAAGTAGGTTTAGACACTTGTACTTTTTTTATGTTCACAATTTCGTATAAAGTTAAATTGCACGTCGTCATCCTCTTCTACTTCTTTAAAAGAGAAAGTCAAACAACTTGCAAGCGTGGACAGACACACCGGAAGCAAGTAGCTTAATGTTTGCCAAATAATGGACAAACTTCACTGAAATCCAGGAGAGACTACTCAAACTCAATAAACGTACTCTATAAATCTCATTAAATGACACTAATCGCAATCACTTTGAGCATATACAACATCCAATGCTTTATGCTTAGGACAACAAAACACATGATTGTGGGGTTTAGCGCCTTGACGAAGGGCTTGGGGTTTGAAGAAGATGATGGGGAATTGAATTGTGTCACGCTTGGAATCGAAGCTACAAGTGTCAACTGTTGTCAGAGTTGTGAGATAAGGGCGGGGGAGTTGTGACTTGTGGGGATTTGTTTTTCCCAATAATAAAATCATCAAGGAATGAACCTTCCACATACAACTCTTGGCGGTGGTTGTTTGAGGTTTGCAAAGTAAACGGGATTGATTTATACCGTCCAAGGAAAAGAAAAAAATTAAAATCTTCTCTCACTTTAAGTAGGTTGGCTAATCTGATCATTTTTTACATGATTACCGACCATCTAACACAACTCCTACAAAAGAGGATTTGAACTATGATCTTTTGGGTGGTATGCACCGGATCATTGAAGTGGGTATTATGTCCAAGGAAAGAAAAGCTGTTGACATTTTATTGTGTCCTTGTATTTATATGTCTATAGGAACGAGGAACAAAAGAAAGCATTATGTCCGTAATGGAATTTGTGTGAAAGCTTTGTGTGTGTGTGCACGCGCGTGCGTGCGGTGTGTTTGTGTGAAGACCACGATAGAGAAAATAGAATCATGTGATCCAGAATGCATGCTCTCACGCTCTCACATTTTTAGTGATCTTGTGAGAGCAAAAAAATGTGAGAGCGTGAGAGCATGCATTCTTCATCACATGATTATGTTTTCTCTCTCCTAGTCTTCTCTCTCCTGGTTGGATCATGTGGTCCAAAATGCATGTTCTCATGCTCTCACAGATTTTGGCTCTCATAGGATCACTCCTATATGTGTGTGTGTGTGTGCGCGTGCGTGCGTGTACACGCGCGTGTATGTTTCTCTTTGTATGTATGTGTGTAGAGAAATATGTTTATGTATTTATGTATGTGTGTGTGTATCTGGACACACACGCAAGCACGCACGCGTGTCAATTTCAACAATTCTGAGATTTGTTAAAATGTGATAGCCTTAGTGGAGATGATAGAAGCGTCGAATTTAGTTGAAATTGGCATGAGATCATGGTGATAAATGGTGATCTAAACACCTTAATTTTCATTTCAAACACAAAAATCAATGAAAAATGATTGGGTGCAGCTTCCCCAACTCCTTATATTATATATATAGTCCTTCCAATGAGGTGCACCTTTCCTGCATCAACAGAAAGCCCACTACGAGATCCGTTAGATCTCAATCTAATGATTCTTCATCAAAAGAGGTATTTTAGTCTATATGTTTTCGTTTTGAATTTCTTTTAATCCTTTTATTTTTTCTATTTTAGCGCGTCTGATTTAGTATTTTTTGTTGCTTTTTTCAATGAGCTTTCGTCAATGTGGTAGAATTTTCGCAATGCAGAATAGTAGAACTCTTTGTAAAATTGATATTGATATTGTAGAACTGTATCCTGCATTATAAAAAATTCACAGTTAGCAATAGTTATATTATCATAATTGTATTTTTGATAACACTGTTGTAAAAGTTCAAGTAGATTTTGTAAAATTTGTAAGAAGATTGTAAATCCACACCCACAATTATGCATGTTTTTCACAAATATGCACGATACTTCTCCTCCACGATCTAAAGTTGTTAGAAATCTATAATAGCAACGATAAATGTAAAAAGCAACATCATATTGTAAAAAGAATATGAGAATGTAAGAAAAAATTTGAAATTGTAAGAAACAATCTGGGATTTGTAAAAAAAATATTTGATTTTGTAAAAAACAATCTGAAGTTGTAAAAAAAATATGAAATTGTAAAAAATGATCTCTGATTGTAAAAACTGGAGGTTCAATCCTTCTCCTACATATATCCCTCCTTCATCCGCACCTCTTCTGTCCTTCTCCTCCTTGACCCACCTCCTCCATGTGTGTCCTCCACCTCCCACGACCCATCAGCGCGAGGAGGAGCTCGTTGATGGTGATGATGAGATGGAGGAGGACGCACCATGTGAGCCACACCATTTCCTCCATTATCGTCATGTCTCCACCAAATACACTGCCACCAACTCCGCCGTCGTCGTGCTCCGTCACGTACGCCACCACCAACTCCGTCGTCGTCGTGTTCCACATGGAACTCCCGTCGTCGTTTGTTGTGGAAGGGGAAAACCCTAGCAATGGATTGCCAATGAAGGGACCAAGAATAGAATGTGGGTTGTCGCATTCTATTTTTAAAATATGACAACATGACTAAAATGGATTTTCGATATTAATAAAATTAAGATAAAAAGCTATTAATCAGATCTGTTAGATTAATAACGGATGGCCGAGATCATGAGCTTTCCATGCATCTAGGAAAGGTACATCTTATTGGATATATTTCTTATATATATATATATATATATATGTATATATATGGAAAAAATGGGGCTGTCCCCGCCCCATTTTTCGTCAAATATTTTATTTTTTTTAAAAATAACACTATGTATATTCATCTCTATATCCCTCTTATAAGCCATTCGAATTTCATCAGAAACAGAGACTCCTGCGGCCTCCATCGAGATGATGTCGATTTAAAAAAATCTGTTACCGTTAAAAAATGACTGTCTGGATGGAGGCCGTAAGAGTCTGTTTCTGACGAAATTTGAATGGTATATAGGAGGGATATAGGGATGAATATACATGGTGTTATTTTTCAAAAAAAATAAAAAAAATTGCCAAAATAAGGTGGGGGCAGCCATGTTGGCTGCCCCTAGGGGGCAGCCACACACACACACACACACACATACACACACACACACACACACACACACACACACACACACACACACACACACACACACATATATATATATATATATATGGATAAAATGAGGTTGCCCCCTTGGGGTAGCCAACATGACTGCCCCTGCCCCTTTTTCGCAAAATTTTATTTTTTTTTAATATATCACAAGGTATATTCATCTATATATCCCTCCAATATCTCATACAGATTTCGTAAAAAATAGAGACTCCTATGCCCTCCATCCAGAATAGGTAATTTTAATGGTCTACATATTGCTGTAATCGATCTATTCTTGATGGAGGGTATATGAGTCTTCGTTTTTGACGAAATTCGAATGACATATAGGAGGGATATATATATATATATATATATAATGGTGATATTTTTCAAAAAAAATACGGAAAATGGGCCGAGGCAAGCCATGTTGGCTGCCACAAGGGAGCAGCCCCATACAACCCTATATACGTAAGATTGATCTTGTAAGAACCCCGGACTGTGAGAGCATGAGAATAGTGTGTCCAATCCATTAGATTCTTTTAATCTCACACTGGTTGATTAGAGGAGGAGAGAGATGAGTAGAATCTAATGGTACAAGCTCACTACTCTCATACTCTTACAGTCTGAGGATCTCACATGATTAGCTCTCTCTCTCTCTATATATATGTATGTATGTATGTATGTATGTATGTATGTATGTATGTATGTATGTATGTATATATGTATATGTATGTACACACATGCACACCCACACGCACACTCATACGCACACACTTGCGCACGCACACACCCACGCCTACGTACACACACGCCCATGCACACACATGTAAGCACAAGCACGCACACACGTACACACACTCACACGTACACCCACGCACGCACGTGCACACACCCACGCACACGCGCACACACACATATGCATATACATGGGGTCCTTCCAACAAGAGGTGTCCTTGCTGTATTTAGGAAGGTTGCCTCTTTTTATAAAAAAATACACTAGCACTTTAGTAGAATACATGTATTGTTAGTATTATAAATATACACTTGCACATTAGATTTTTTACTAAATACAAATATAAAAGCTGCACATTATAGTACAAATTGTATTCGTATTCTACTAAAATATTTGTAATTTTTTTTAAAAAAGGAGGTGAACTTCCTAATTTTAGGAATGGCATGTCCAATTTGAAGGGCTTCTTGTATATACATATGTATGTGTGTATGTATACACTATACACATGTATATATCTCATATCAACAGGGATGCAAAATAAAGGATATGTGTGTGTGTGTGTGTGTGTGTGTACATACTGAAATAAGTGGTATCCTATATCTATTTTAAGATTTCGATACATACACATACATACATACATACATACATATATGGGAAAAATGTGGCTGCCCCCTAGGGATAGCCAACATGGCTGCCCCCATCTCATTTTTCACAATAATTTTTTTAGAAACTATCACCATATATATTCATCCCTATATCCCTCCTATATGTCATTCGAATTTCGTCAGGAACAAAGACTCCTACGGCCTCCATCTAGACGTCATTTTTTTAATGGTCGCAGGATTTTTTAAATCGACCCTGTCTGGATGGAGGCTGTAGGAGTCTCTGTTTCTGACAAAATTCGAATGGCATATAGGAGGGATATAGGGATGAATATACATGACGATATTTCTCAAAAAAATAAAAAAATTTACCTAAAAATTGGGCGGGCAGCCATATTGGCTTCCCCAGGGGACAACCCCATCAAGCCCTACACACACACACACACACACCCACACACACACACACACACACACACACACACACACACACACACACACACACCCACACACACACACA
The DNA here is from genome assembly GCA_037367405.1 of Ottelia alismoides. Lineage (NCBI taxonomy): Eukaryota > Viridiplantae > Streptophyta > Magnoliopsida > Alismatales > Hydrocharitaceae > Ottelia > Ottelia alismoides. The sequence goes on along the minus strand of JAZKJV010002169.1, from coordinate 21,210 downwards.
CACACACACACACACACACACACACACACACACACACACACACACACACACACACACACACACACACACACACACACACACATATATATATGGGAAAAGGGATTATGCTCCTGATAATCTCAAAAATCGATCGGTCTTGTATTCCACACAAGGCGGGAACACAGTCGAAGTGTTGACCAATCAGCTCTGAAATTAATCAACAATTAACCCACACTATAGATCAAGGAAATAGAAATAAATGTGGAGTTAAAATGTATTTTTAACTCTGCACAAAATGTATAGCAAGCAAGTATGCAGAGAGTTCGAACACAGGGAGCAAACAGGGTAGAATCAAATAAATGTGCGTGAGTGAGTGTGAGTGGTGTCTACACTAAGCAAGCAAGCAAAGAAATTTTTTTTGTGGGTTTTTAGTTTTTAATTAATTTTTTTAATTTTAAATTTTGTATTTTTATTTTTATTTTTCTGATTTTTATAATTTTATATTTTATATTTTTTTCTTTTTCAATATTGGAATATAAAGACAATGTAATGAAAAAGGTGATAAACTATTTATAAAAATATGATAAAATAGCCCAAAATTGAGATATAAAATCTTTTTGATATTTTTATATTTTTTTACTATTTTTGTGATTTTTGGGGGTTTTTTCCAAATGTTTTTGGTATTTTTAAATGCTGAAATAAATGAAAACAGTGGGGAAGCTACTGGCTGGGAGAAAAATGGAGATTAAAAATATCAAACAGCCACAAAATATTTCCACACTATTTTTCAAATAAAGATAATAAAAACATGAGACTACAGGACTTGAGTTTATAATTTTTGGAGTTTTCTGCAATTTTATAGATTTTTTTGAAGTTTTTATGTATTTTTGAATTTTTACTGTTTTCTTTTGAGATTTTTAATGATTTTTGGACTGACACTAAAATAGAGGAAAATAGACAATAGGGAATTTTTTTGGAATTTTTCGAAGTCTTTTAATATTTTTTTGGTATTTTCTAAGCTAGACAGTGAATAAAAAGCATGTTTTTAGTTTTTAATAAATATTAAAAAGCAATAAAATTAAAAACTAAAAATATGGCGACAAAGTACAAGTTAGCATGAGCTTAAGTTTTTGTGGAATTTTTGGAGACAAAATGATAACTTAAATAATTAAAACAAGCATCCAAACATTAATCAGGCCTGGCAGGGGTATATATGCAATTTCTCAAACATCCAGGGGGTACGTGCAAAATTTACACAATGTTTTACACTAAAACTTGCATTTAATGGACTAGAAGCCAATTACAAAACCCGGAGGGGCCTCAATACAAAATGCCCAAGCCGAACACGTGTGACACACGCGCCTGGCGAGGACCCAAACGCAATTTTCAAAAACCTCGTGGGCTCATGTGCAAAATATCCCAAAATTTAGCACTGTACTACAAAAGTTTAGGACTAAAACGAAATAACCCTAATGCCAAGGGTCCCGTTGCAAAATGCCCACACCTCACGTGAACAGGTCACGTGAGGTGACGTAGCGAGGGACCTATACGTAAATCAAATGAACGTGGGGGTCTTTTAGCAAATGTTACAAAACTTTTACACTACAGACGAAAGTTATTAGACTAAAAAGTAAATACAAAATACGCAGGGGCTAAGATGCAAAATACCCTCGGCGCGCGGATCCAACGGCTGCTGATCTTCACTTATACACGTGGCGTGAATCCAATGGTCGACGACGCTTCGCTTGGACGGCGGAGATTAGATCATCTGAGGACGATCGGACGGTGGAGACGTGGCACGATCCAATGGCTGCTGCTCGACCTGGGGGTGCTCCTCGATCCAACGGCTGGGAGGTGGTGACGAAGAACAGGTCGGCCGCCGGCGAGAGCGAGCTTCGATGCGCGAGATATCCGACCTCCGGTGGAGATTGGGCTTCAAAATTGGCGTGGAAGCTCCTGTTGGTCTCCTCTTCCTCCTGGAGGCGTCAAAAATCCACGGCGAGGGTCGTGGTGCTCGCGGGTAGCTGGCGGAGCTACGGGGCTTCAACAGCTCCGGCGAGCTTCAAAACTCGTCTCCAGGCACTATCAAGTGCGCTTTGACCTGCAAGAAAAGTCAAGGGGTCCAGGTGGTCAAACTGCCTGGACCCTTGGATGGACTTGGGGATGCGTGGAGCGGTGTAGCGACGAGCGGCCTGAGGAGCGCTCCGGCCAAGTTGGTGAATTGGGTGGTTTAGATGATGGAACTCGAAATTTTTTTGGGGTTTTTGATCCTAACACTAACAGGAACGAAATGCACGCAAGAAACGAAAGGGGGAAGGCCCTCAATAGCCGGAGCCAGAGGGAGAGGTATACCTCGACCACCGATCTTGCGGGAGGTGGCAGAGTCACCCTCGACCTCGATCGCCTTGGCTGACGGCCTCGCGGTGGAGCTGTCACCTCCAGGGAGCTCGGGAGCACGAAGGTGGCGACGAGGGGTGGACCAAGGGTTCTCAAATTCGAAATGAAGGTGGAGGTTTGGTTTTAAGTGGTTTGACCCTGAGTTGCAGGGACTCAAAGACCAACGATTCTGGAGCGCCTCAGTGATCCTTGGCCCGATGTAAACATATGGCGGGCAAGATGGATGATCGAGGAGGAAAAATGCAGAAGAAATCAAGACGAAAGAGTGAAAGATGCGACCTAGAAAAGGCCGCCAAAAACGCCAAAAATCGGGTTTTCTGATAGGGGGTAGGTGGGGAAGGCGACCAGTTGACCGAGGTCAACTGGGGCTGAAACCTGGTTGGTCCACGTGGACCAACCAGGAAAAATCCCTGATTATTATTTTGTTAATTCATTTAAAAATAGTAATAAGGCGAATTAAATAATGATTATAAAATAAAAAATATTCGTTATTTTATGTAGTATTTGATTATGATTTTTAATTTATTTTATGAGGTGTAATTTTATAAGTTTACTTTTTAGCCCTATATAGGTATAATTTCTATGTATTTAAGTATTTTATTTTTATTTTGTGTTTTTAATTTATTTATTTTTGGTTATTATTTTCTAAAATCATAAAATATATTTATACACATAAATATATTTTGATTTTATTTTTATGATGTGTTTTGTACACTTAATTAAATAAAAATATATAAAGTATAGGTATATGTGTGTGTACTTTACCTATGTATTTGGTATACGAATTTTATTTTGTGTTTCCCTTTGAGTTTTATTTTGATTTTAATGCACATATATATTATAGGTAATATTTACAAGATAAAAAAATATAAAAATATAAAAATAATGAATAAAGAATAAATTGAATATTTTAATCTTTACAATGTACAATGTGGGTCCAAAACTCAACTTTCAAACCGTAGCTCCGCCAAATGCGAAACCACCGCCATTATATAGATTATTTTATTCTATATACAATTAAAGGTGAGTTTGCTGCAATTGGAGTTTTCATTTGTGAGATACGGGTCTGGGAAGTTGGGACTCTGGATTTTTATTCAGACCATAACTTTTTATCTGTACATTATTTTTCTGTGAATCAATTTTGTATTTTTCTTTATAAAATTATCTACAACTTTCATGAACAAAGTTTTTTTATTTGATGTATAAAAAGTGGAACCAAAAATAGGTCCCAAAGTGAATAAAGAATGAATAAAATAACATAGGTATTTGACCCTTATCTCCCCCTCCTTTATTCCTTGTCGACCTATTCATCAAGATGCCTAGGTCTCGGGGTTTCGGTCATAAAATATTTACAATATTTAATTCTTTTTCTTTTCTTTTATTTATTCTATAATTTTGGCCTTAATTACAGTATTTTATACACTAATGTGATGCACATGCATGAATGCTAAGATGATGAAATTAAAGGTATTTACAGGCATTTACTAGGGTTTTTGGTGCCAAAATGATAGAATAAAGATGATGAAATGTGGATTCATCATCCCCCTATACTTTACCTTTGCTAGTCCCTAGCAAACACTTATGCAATAAGTGCAAAAAGAAAAGAAAGAAAAGAAAATGAAGCATTTGGATTTTATTTGATTATCAAACTTGTCTTCATAAAATCAAGGTTTGGAGCTTAAGTCGGACCTTTGGAGTTTTAGTGCGGGCGGAACCTTAGTGAGAACCGTGTTTGAAATTCAACAGTCCTTGAGAATCCCAAAACTCTGTCCAAGTCTCCTCAATAGCCAGGGCAGAAATACTTAAACTCATATGCAAACTCTTACGACTATGAGTCTGACTCGTACAATGTAAGTGATATGTAGCTCCCCACCTCAGAAGTAACAAAGAAACAACCTCCCCCACCATGGTAACTCTAATGCCTCGGTCTAGCAACTCTTTCCTCGAGAAGTGGGGTATTCCCTTCTAAGTTCAAGTGCAACCGGCTTAAGAAGAGGGGGAATAAGAGGTATAGAATTTTGAAAGCTCAACCAGTGTAGCTAAGTCTCCCGCTGCAAGCTTCATGAGATGTAACATGGATACCATAAGCTTTTGCTTTATTGGACTATATACACTCCGGTGGGGTTATTAAATTTTCAATCCGACCCACCACTTTTTTGGAGTTCTTTTTACGTTCATTTTTTTTCAAGTGCATCTGTACAACATATCTACATGCTGCAGCATAAATACAAGAAATTTTCCTCTTGAGCCAGTAGACTATCCCTCTTTTGAAGCTTTATTGCAACCTACAGCTTCTGTCTTTAGCCTTCATCACCACTAGACCAAGTTGAGGCACACTTCCTCCACTAGAAGAAGAGAGGTTCCTCCTAGAAGTACTACCCTCATATGCTACCCCAAGCCAAAGGAAACTGCCTCCTCACCACCTCATCCATGGAGAGCTATGTGAAAGGTGCAGGTGTCCAAGTTAGGTCATTATCAACAAGAGTCGTGTGTGTGCTCCGAAATACTCTACTTAGGCAGTCAAGAATCCATTGAGCCAAGTCCCGTGATCCTCAAAGAATTAAGTCAACTAGACCTGAAGTACCTCCAACCCAGTTCCTATAAGGTTCCTGTTATTAGGTAGATTTTAAGGTCCAATCAAGCTCCAATCTCCGGATTTTACTTAGACTTGTTCAACTATCGAACTCAATCTGAAGAATGCTCATGCTATGCAAATGCGATGCAGAATGCAGAAAATATTTTTGTGATGCAATTTTCAAGATTTTGAACTTTTTATGGATTTTTGAAAAGATGATGCATGCGTATGCAGATGCATTTTTTTAGATTTTTTTCAAAAAGATTTTTCAAATGTTTTTGGATTTTAATTTTGCAAATGTTTTTGGGATTTTTGAAAACAAAAAGTTTTGGCTGAAAACTAGGTGAAAACTATGTACACGGGAGTGCTTCTTATATATACAAGAAGTGGATTTTAAGAATTTACATGGGTAAGTGATCAATTTTATAGGTACATATATATAGTGGATTTTGGTGTGATATAAGTATTCCTCAAACTTATTTGACACAAGCTTTTCACACAATTTTTGAGAACTATAGTCCAAAATAATATTTACAAACATTTTACAAACATGTACACACATTTGAAAATCATTTTGCAACGGCTTTCAAAACAATATAGATAGATTTTTCAAAATATTTTTGCAACCATTTTTTAAACCATTTGCGACTCGTTTTTCAAACATTTTATTTCACATACAAAGAAAATAAATTTTACAAACCATACATTTTTACAAAGGTTGAAAACATGTAATAAAATATTTTCAAAATAGTTTTCAATAAATGTTCACAAAGATTTTCAAACTATTTTTCAAACATTTTGCAAAAAAGACATTTTCACCTGATTTATTTATCAGTATATACAAAAAGAATTTGAGGAACAAACACCTTTTTATTAAGGATTTCAATGAATTTTAAAGAATTAGTAGCCACATTATTAGGAAAATACGAAAGTACGAGTTATGGCTAAAGTATATACATAGTATATACGACCCCCCTATATTTAGCTTGAGCTATGTCCTCATAGATCGGAGAGGAAAGAGAAGACATAACTCGTACTAAGTATGGGCAAGTCTAAAGAATAAAGAACTAATGAATGAACCAATGAGAAGTTGACCGTCCCCCCTATACTTAGGATCAAATAATCCTAAGTATAGCAGACTGTACACAAAGCAGGGAGGGTCAAGGGTGGGAATGAACAGATCGTACTCAGATTGTCTCCCCCTATACTTAGGGTAAAATATCCCTAAGTATAGACAAGAAGAGGAGAAAATGGAGAGGATCGAAGAATATAGAAACTCGAGGTGCGCGCCCCCCTATACTTAGGACAAAGTACGTCCTAAGTATGGAAAACTGTCTACAAGGGCGGCACCTTTTTGATAGATAAAGAAAATAGAAAAGGAAAAGAAGAAAAGAAGAAAATAAATCAACAGATGAAAGAGTGATATGAACAGATGGATCTGTACAGCGGAAGATAGAAGTGATTACTATGTATGAGATGCAGATGATCTGAGTCAAAGTACACATCTCATACCAGAAGAATGGGGGCAACGTCAATGGTCGTCAGATCATGATCTAGATATAGTTTCAGGCGTTGACCATTGACGCGGAAGGTAGAGGAAGATGACGGTTCAGATGTGTCGATGCTGCCATTGTCATGTACCTTCCTGACCACATAAGGACCTTTCCACTTGCTCTGCAATTTCCCTGGGAATAATTTCAGCCTGGAATCAAACAACCATACTCTTTGATCCGGCTCAAACTGTTTATGGCTGATATGGGAATCATGCCATGTCTTCACTTTCTCTTTGTACTGTAGGCTGTTGGAGAAGGCTGTGTCTCTCAATTCTTCCAGGGCTGCCAATTCTGCTCTTCTCTGGTCTCCTATACTCTCGGGATCTAACAACAACTCAGTGACTGCCCAAAAAGATTTGTGCTTGATTTCCACTGGCAGATGGCACGGCTTGCCATAGACGAGACGAAAGGGAGATGTCCCCAATGGATTCTTAAAAGAGGTCCGATAGGCCCACAGGACCGAGTCCAAAAGCTGTGACCAATCCTTTCGGTCTGGGCGGACAACTTTCTGCAAGATTGTTTTTATCTCCCGGTTCGATACTTCGGCAAGAACATTAGTCTGAGGGTGATACGGTGTGGCAACCCGATGGTCAATGCCGAACTCGTCTGCAAGGGCCCTAACCTTGTCATTGATGAAATGAGACCCCCCGTCTGAAATCAAGACTCTAGGTATCCCGAATCGTGAAATGATATTTTTCCTCAAAAATTTACACACGGTTTTCGCATCTGCGGCTCGGGCGGGGATGGCCTCAACCCATCGACTGACATAATCCACAGCGAGCAAAATATGCTCGAATCCCTGAATCTTAGGAAATGGGCCCATGAAATCAATCCCCCATGCATCAAAAACCTCACAGAAGTGAATGGGTTGCATGGGCATCATGTCTCTCTGTCCGCAGGTTCCCATTTTCTGACAGTCAGTACATCTCTTCACGAACTCATCAGAATCCTTGAAGAGAGTAGGCCACCATAGGCCGGATTGAAGCACCTTATGTGCTGTCCTTTTTCCAGAATGATGTCCTCCTGCCTCAAGCTTGTGGCAGTATGTGAGGACGCTATGCTGCTCTTCTTGAGGAATGCACCTCCTCCAGATACTATCCCCTCCTTCATGATAAAGGACGGGATCCTCCCAATGGTAAAACTTGGCCTTAGCTAGGAAGGTCTCAAGTTTATGCCTGGGCCAACCCTGAGGGACTGTCTTGGCGACAATATAGTTTACAAAGTCAGCATACCATGGGAGTGAGGTGACCGCCAAGATCGCCTCGTCTGGAAATGTTTCTGTGATAGGTGCACTGGGCTCAGATTCCTCAAGATTCTCCAATCTGGAGAGATGATCCGCCACCACATTCTTGACTCCAGGCTTGTCCTTAATCTCAATATCAAATTCCTGGAGTAGAAGGATCCATCTGGTAAGACGTGCTTTGGCATCCTTCTTAGCCATTAAGTACCGGATGGCGGTGTGATCAGTGTAGATTGTCACTCTAGATCCGAGAACATACGATCGATACTTATCAAGAGCAAAGACTACGGCCAGCATCTCTTTCTCAGTCACAGTGTAATTCCGCTGAGCGGCATCCAAAGTTCGGCTGGCGTAGTGAATGGCAAAAGGTAATCCATCCCTCCTCTGTCCAAGCACAACCCCAACGGCAAAATCTGAAGCGTCCGTCATGATCTCGAATGGGAGAGACCAATCAGGTGGCTGAAGGACAGGAGCTGAAACAACCATATTCTTGAGAGTCTCAAAAGATGTAAGACTTTTATCATTGACAATAAACTCGGTGTCTTTTGTCAGCAAGTCAGTGAGCGGTCGGGCAATACGACTGAAGTCCTGAATGAACCGTCGGTAGAAACCGACGTGCCCCAGAAAAGATCGCAACTGACACAGGTTGGACGGTGGATTGAGTTTTCTGATGATATCCACCTTGGCAGGATCGACCTCCATGCCCCTGTTGGAGACGATATGACCAAGGACCGTCCCTTGAGTCATCATAAAGTGACTCTTCTCCCAAGATAGAATAAGATTGACCTCTATGCAGCGCTGAAGCACACGGTCTAGGCAGTCAAGACAAGCATCGAACCCGTCGCCATAGACCGAGAAGTCATCCATGAAGACCTCTAAACAGTTACCCACCATGTCCGAGAATATGGACAACATGCACCTTTGGAATGTCGCCGGAGCGTTACATAGACCAAAGGGCATCCGTCTGAATGCATACGTCCCAAACGGACATGTGAATGTCGTTTTCTCCTGGTCTTCGGGCGCAATGGCCACTTGATTATATCCAGAGTACCCGTCAAGAAAGCAGTAATGACTCTTCCCAGCTAGCCGCTCGATAATCTGATCAATGAAGGGTAGCGGGAAGCGATCCTTCTTGGTGGCCTCATTCAATCGTGTGTAGTCCACACAGACCCTCCAAGAAGTGGGCACTCTGGTAGCGATCTCCTCTCCAGACTCGTTGACAACTGTAGTGATACCCGTCTTCTTGGGTACCACATGTAAAGACTTACCCATTTGGAGTCGGAGATGGGATAGATGAAATCGGCGCTCCACCACTTTGAAATTTCTTTCATGACTACGTCTCGAAGATTCGGGTTCAACCGTCGTTAGAAATCACGCGACGGCCTAGCGCCCTCCTCAAGATAAATGTGGTGGGAGCACAGAGCCGGACTAATCCCCTGGAGATCAGCTATACTCCATCCTATTTCCTTGCGGTTTCTTTCAAGAACCTCCATCAGACGAGATTCTTGTTCTCCAGTCAAATCTACTGAGATAATGACTGGGTACATGTCTGGCTCACCAGCAAAGAATCTGTACTTCATCGACTGTGGCAGAGGTTTCCGTTCTGGACAACTGGGAGGTGGCAGATCTGGCTTTTGATATGTCTGTGTGAAGGCGACCAGGTCTGCGTGGGAGAACTCTCGCTCTGCATGAATCTCTGACGAAGGGCGGCCGACTGAATCATCAAGGAACTGTACGGGCTCGCACTCTTTCATGGCTGTTGACTCAGGAGGAATCAGACAAGACAAATAGTCATCAAAATCATCCCAATCAATGTCTGAATCCGAGGGATCAGAAGACGATGAGCACGAATGAAAATCATCAGCACCACTCGTCCCTACACTGTCAGCCTCAGGTGTATCCTCATCCAGGGATGTGCTCTCCTGGCTCTCGACTGCCATGAGCTTGAGATAGAGTGAATCTGTAGGTAAGGCGAGGGTCGGTGCTACAGGATCTGTCCAGTTGGATTCATCATCAGTCATCACGAAATCACACACCTGGTGGATATCTAGCTCGTCCTCTGTCATCTGCTCGGCTTCACTGGATTGCTCTGAGCATGCCAACTCTCTGGCTCTGATGTGGTCGATCGTATCTATTTGTATGCTTTCACCCTCTACGCGAAAACATACCGTCCCACTGTCATGGTCGGATACCGCCTTGGCAGTGGCCAAGAATGGGAGTCCAAGTATGATGGGGGCATCGGTTACCCATTCAGGGATCTCCATGTCCAATACAACAAAGTTCAGGGGGAATTTCAGGCCCTGAATGGTAACGACCACGTCCTTCAACAATCCCTTCGGCCTCTTGATCGACCTATCAGCAAACTGAAGGACTGTCCTACTCCGAAGAAGAGGGCCAAACTCGAATCGTTTGAGTAAGGCTACCGGAAGGAGGTTGATCGAAGACCCGCTGTCTAATAGAGTACGATCGAACCGCTGCTCCTGGATCTCGCATCTGACATAGGAGGCTCCTGTATCAGGTCTCTTGGCTGGCAATGTGTTCTGAATGGCGCAGCAAGTGTCATGAGTGAGCATATGGATTTGATCTCTGTGCCTCTTCTTCCTTCCGACAGTAGTTGTCTCTTTCAAGTTCTTTTTGAAGAAAGGGATATGCTCAAATGCTTCCGTAGAGTCAGCTGAATATGGAACCTGTCAATCATTTGGTTGCCGAACTCTACCTGCTGGTTCTTTTTTGGGTTTCTTTTTTGTTCCCCTTCGTCCGGCGGAGTGCCTCAGGGAAGGGATGGTAGCGGCCTCCTCAGATGGAGGACTAGGAATAGGTCCATGTGCCTGTGAGGAAGGAGGATCCATACAATCATCATCATGCAACACATATGGATCCGTAATGTGAACAGAACCCTTTCCTTTATTCATATTTTTGTTCTTTTTGTTGTTACCACAGTCCATAGATACAAAAGGTGGTAACATCACAGAAGGAGGTTCAACAAAAGTAGATGTGGTGGCCTCAGTACCACCACCAGCACCTGTCTTCGCGGCATCAGCATCGCGTTCTGGCTCAGCATCCAAAATGGTGGCTTCAGTGCCACCGTCTGCATATGGTATCACGACGGCTTCAGTACCGTCGTCCGGATCTCCATCATTGGTGGCATCAGAACCACCGTCTTCAACCTCATAATTAGCGGCATCAGCATCGCTACTCTGCTCCTCTAGCGCTCCTGGTGCTGCATCTGGTTGTCGCTCAGAAGAGGCGTCGCCGGCGGGCATCCTACCGCTCCTAATAGTCACAAAATCAGCATCATAGAGAGAATAAGACATATCGCTCAAACAGTCACTAGGAGAGGTATCCTCTGTGAACTCTACCTGCTCAGACTTCCTTTTCAGATTGTTCGGGTTAGGTTCAATCTGAGCGGGTATGGCGGCCTTTCCTTTGATAATCTCCCTCATCTCCTGCCGGAATTCATCCATTTCTTGCATGAAGGATGCTTGCTGTTTGGAGAGCAAGCAGGCAAGATCGTCGAGAGCTGGGTTCTCAAAAGTGAGACCCTGAGAACCGGATGGTTGTCCCTGCTGGAAATGGGGCAGCTGCTGCTGTGGTTGATACTGGGGGTGATGGGGGTAAGACTGATGAGGCTGCTGACACTGCCTCCATTGTTGTCCCTGATAGGCGGGACGAGGACCATTCTGATACTGCTGCTGCTGGGCATACTGGGGCTGCTGCTGCTGTGGTTGCTTGTTGTTCTGATGTCCTTGAGCAGGGTTCTGCTGTTGGGATGAGGAGCCACCGTTGCCCCAGTGGAATCCGGGATGATCATGACGAATCCCGGGCTGAGGGTACCGGTCGTACCATATCCCATTGACTTCCATCAATGGGTCCTGCTCAAAGGAAGGTGGGGGAAGAACTGCCAATGGCTGCTCCGGCTGATAGACCACCATCTGTGTGTCCGAAGCTGGCGGCTGCGCTGGGTAGTACTGTAGCAGTGGAATCGACTCTGCCTGGATATGATTCACCTGGCGATATGAGGTAGAGGGTTGGTTGGAACTGCTACTGCTGGAGTCGGCCTGTGACCTGGGAGGCTGATGGGAATGAGCTTGTGCTTCCTGAATGCATAGGATTTGAGTCTTCAGGTCACTCATGGTTTTGGTGAGGAGGTCCATCTGGGCAAGACCTTGGTTCTGCTTCTTCTCGAGGATCTCCATGGGGTCCAACTTTTCACTAATAATTCCCATATCGGCTGCGGTTGATTCGGCTTGGGCCGCGGCTACCGACGAGGTGTTAGGACCGGCATCGATGCAGGCGATCCTCTGGAATGAGCCTGCTCCTTGCGGGGGCTTTTGTTGTGTGTAGACTCTGGCTTGGGTCATCACAGTTGAATTTTCTGCCATGCCTTCATAGATGGCCCAGACGTCGTCTTCACCTTTGGAGAAATATGATCCACCGCAGGAGGCGTTGACAAGCCCTTGCAGCTCCGGTGTCAGCCCACAGAAGAAACTTTGAACCAGATTGGGCTTGGATATATCATGATGTGGACACCGGTTGATGAGCTCTCTGAATCGATCCCAGGCTTCATGGAATTGTTTATTTGGGATCATGACAAAATTGCTGATCATGGCTCTAGCTGCATTGGTCCGGCCGAGAGGATAGTACTTCTTCAAATATACGGTCCGGAGATCTGCCCAAGTGTCGATGAATCACCCGAGGTGTTTGAGCCAATATGCGGCTCTGTCAACCAATGAGAACGGGAAAGCGATCATCTTGATCGTGTCCTCAGTCAACAGCCTATCATGTATGGTGCTGCATATCATCTCGAATTCTTGGAGGTGGAGGTGTGGCTCTTCGGTCGGCAACCCATGAAATTTGGGTAGAAGCTGAATGGTGTGGGTCCGAAGCTCAAAATCTCCATGGATCGGTGGGAGTCTGATCCAACGGTGAGTGAGGGACGCAGCTGGGTTGTGCAATTCCCTCATAATGGTCTGTGGCGGTCTCTCAGCGTCGGGGTCTCCTCCTCCTGCATCAGGTCCTCCTCCTCCTCCACCGCCACCGCCCCCAGGTCGGTTTTCTCTCATCTGAGCTATCTCTCTCATCAGGTCACCCATGAAGGTACCCTGGTCATGGATCTGTCTCTGCATGGTCTCCAGGGACGCTAACAAGGAATTGTTGATGGCCACTTGATCAATTATGAACGGAGGGTGATCATGGTCATCTGGGTGCTCGCCTCTATCTGCCATCACTGGATTCTATGAAAAAGCAAAAGAGACCATCTCAGGTGCTATTGAATGATCTGAACTCTGTGATGCACTGAATTCTGAAACTATTGGACTGAGAGAAGGAGAATGGGAAGGGTGGTCGAGGGGGAACAGGATGGATGTGAACTCAGGCTCGGAGAGTGGACTCTCCGAGGTAGTCCTAGATGAATAAGGAGGAGTGCTAGATAGCAGTGCCGACAAAGTCGGCCTAAGAGATCTCCGTCCCATCATCTTGATTATTGGAAAGAGCAGAGGGATTGTAGAAGAAGAAGGAATGAAGTGAGAAACAAAATTGCGCACAATTGTGTTGTGTTTTTGATCTTGACCTAAATAAATCTAGCAATCAAACACAAAGCAGGGATGAGTTCACCAACTCAACACATGAAGCCGTGAAGGTTAGGCTTTTATCTTGTCAATTTTAGCTTGATTCAGGAATTAGTCTTTTCATGAGTCCTTAGAGCGCTACGCCTAAAGGAGAGAGAGTACTGCCGGAAGAGTATCCCGTACTTGTCCTCCTCCTGTGTAATCTGTAGCTTGCGCTTTTTGAGGTCCTTGTAACCCTTCCTGGATCCCTACTCAGCCAAAGAATAAGAGAGGATGCCAATAGGCGAAACCGATACTTCGGAACTCGCTGGCAACGGAATCACCCGTGAGCGTGCAAGAACCTACTCGGACGCGAGACGATGAGACAGACACCCCCGTGAAGGCGTGTCCTAGGCTCGATACTTCGGACAAAGTCGATGCTCTACACAATAGAGAGTCACCAATGTTGACCAATCCCTACTCGTCCACGTACGATAGAAGCGCCAATACTTCGGAAATCCAGGCGATACACAAGGCAGCCACAAGCTGGGATTTTGGCTCTAATCCTTACGAAGCGCTCACCTCACTTGGAAGGAGACCTTCCAATGCAACCTGAAAACAAGTGAGGGTGTTACTCTCCCCAATCAATGAATCCAATTACCGATTTTATTTTTAGTCAAGGTTTTCTTAGCAGTCCCTTTTTTAATTTTTTGGTGTTATCGCTTCTTTTGAGTAGATTCAAACAAGCGTCTAACGATTTTTGTATTTTCTTGATCCTACTTTGTCCAAAAACAGAGGGAGAATAGAGTCGGAAAAGCCGTGCAAGTCGACACAAAGCTGGAAATCTCACCTTTGTGCCTAAATGATGGATGCAAAGTAAGAAGACTTACAGCGAATCCCAGCTCTCTCCATGCGGGACGCAAAGTAGAAATTTATAAACCTAATCTACGTGCCGATATGCAATGCGGAAATAGTCCTAAGATAGGCAACTGCTAGCGTGAAGAACCACAAGTCAACTACCGATCGTCGATCCTAAGAGTCCGGTCTAGACCCTCCCCTCCTCTTCTCGACACATCGAGTTCAGGAGTAGCGCTTGATGGGGAGGGCTCGCGGTGCGGCGGATCTAAGAAAGGGAGCTAAATGTTTAATTAAACTAAGTCCAATTTCGAGCTATAGGTGCATGCAAAGGTTATTAGTGTGTTTGGACCTAATTTAGTCGATCAAGCAGGCCTAGATCTAAGGGCTCAATCCACAAAAGAAATGAAAATGAAATCAAAACCGGCAAATGACAGCGGTGGAAACTCGTCAAAAACCGCGGTGAGCCCCCGGGTGAACAAACACACGGAAATTAGGCCCGAAATGTCCAAGAGTCCCAAGTACCTGTATTATTACAAATTATCAAAGTCACTCTCTCACAAGAATAAATTGCAACTAATCTACCACTCTCTCTCTCACTCCTCCTGCTCTCTCCTGCCGGCTTGGCTAAAGAATAGCTGGCTCCGCTTCCCAATGTTGCTTCAGGTCACCTAGGCGATCTGCCTTGCTCCGCGGTCCCTCGCAAGAAGACAAAAGAAAAATGGTCAGATAGCTCAATCAATAGATATATCAAAAGTGCAAGAGAGACAAACTAAAGCAATGGTAGACAAGCAAACACAAACAGACAAAAATAAGAACTACTCGATGTTGCTCCCCGACAACGGTGCCATTTGATAATCTCAAAAGTCGATCGGTCTTGTATTCCACACAAGGCGGAACACAGTCGAAGTGTTGACCAATCAGCTCTGAAATTAATCAACAATTAACCCACACTATAGATCAAGGAAATAGAAATAAATGTGGAGTTAAAATTTATTTTTAACTCTGCACAAAATGTGTAGCAAGCAAGTATGCAGAGAGTTCGAATACAGGGATCAAACATGGTAGAATCAAATAAATGTACGTGAGTGAATGTGAGTGGTGTCTACACTAAGCAAGCAAGCAAAGAAATTTTTTTGTGGGTTTTTAATTTTTAATTATTTTTTTTCTTAATTTTTAATTTTATATTTTGATTTTTAGTTTTCTGATTTTTATAATTTTATATTTTATATTTTTTTTCTTTTTCAATATTGGAATATAAAGACAATGTAATGAAAAAGGTGATAAACTATTTATAAAAATATAATAAAATAGCCCAAAATTCAGATATAAAATCTTTTTGATATTTTTATATTTTTTACTGTTTTTGTGATTTTTGGGGGTTTTTCCAAATGTTTTTGGTATTTTTAAATGCTGAAATAAATGAAAACAGTGGGGAAGCTACTGGCTGGGAGAAAAATGGAGATTAAAAATATCAAACAGCCACAAAATTTTTCCACACTATTTTTGAAATAAAGATAATAAAAACATGAGACTACATGACTAGAGTTTATGATTTTTGGAGTTTTCTGCAATTTTATAGATTTTTTTGAAGTTTTTATGTATTTTTGAATTTTTACCGTTTTCTTTTGAGATTTTTAGTGATTTTTGGACTGACACTAAAATAGAGGAAAATAGACAATAGGGATTTTTTTGGAATTTTTCGAAGTCTTTTAATTTTTTTTGGTATTTTCTAAGCTAGACAGTGAATAAAAAGCATGTTTTTAGTTTTTAATAAATATTAAAAAGCAATAAAATTAAAAACTAAAAATACGGCGACAAAGTACAAGTTAGCAGGAGCTTAAGTTAATTTTTTGTGGAATTTTTGGAGAAAAATGATAACTTAAATAATTAAAACAAGCATCCAAACATTAATCAGGCCTGGCAGGGGTATATATGCAATTTCTCAAACATCCAGGGGGTACGTGCAAAATTTCCACAAAGTTTTACACTAAAACTTGCATTTAATGGACTAGAAGCAAATTACGAAACCCGGAGGGGCCTCAATACAAAATGCCCAAGCCGAACACGTGTGACACACGCGCCTGGCGAGGACCCAAACGTAATTTTCAAAAACCTCGTGGGCTCATGTGCAAAATATCCCAAAATTTAACACTGTACTACAAAAGTTTAGGACTAAAACGAAATAACCCTAATGCCAAGGGTCCCGTTGCAAAATGCCCACACCTCACGTGAACAGGTCACGTGAGGTGACGTGGCGAGGGACCTATACGTAAATCAAATGTACGCAGGGGTCTTTTAGCAAATGTTACAAAACTTTTACACTACAGACAAAAGTTATTAGACTAAAAAGTAAATACAAAATGCGCAGGGGCTAAGATGCAAAATACCCTCGGCGCGCGGATCCAACGTCTGCTGATCTTCACTTATACACGTGGCGTGAATCCAATGGTCGACGACGCTTCGCTTGGACGACGGATATTAGATCATCTGAGGACGATCGGACGGTGGAGACGTGGCACGATCCAACGGCGGCTGCTCGACCTGGGGGAGCTCCTCGATCCAACGGCTGGGAGGTGGCGACGAAGAACACGTCGGCCGCCGACGAGAGCGAGCTTCGACGTGCGAGATCTCCGACCTCCGGTGGAGATTGGGCTTCAAAATTGGCGTGGAAGCTCCTGCTGGTCTCCTTTTCCTCCTGGAGGCGTCAAAAATCCACGGCGAGGGCCGTGGTGCTCACGGGTAGCTGGCAGAGCTATGGGGCTTCAACAGCTCCGGCGAGATTCAAAACTCGTCTCCAGGCACTATCAAGTGCGCTTTGACCTGCAAGAAAAGTCAAGGGGTCCAGGGCAAACTGCCTGGACCCTTGGATGGACGTGGGGATGCGTGGAGCGGCGTAGCGACGAGCGGCCGGAGGAGCGCTCCGGCCAAGTTGGTGAATCGGGTGGTTTAGATGATGGAACTCGAAATTTTTTTGGGGTTTTTGATCCTAACACTAACAGGAATGAAATGCACACAAGAAACGAAAGGGGGAAGGCCTTCAATAGCCGGAGACAGAGGGAGGAGTATACCTCGACCGTCGGTCTTGCGGGAGGTGGCGGAGTCACCCTCGACCTCGATCGCCTTGGCTGACAGCCTCGCGGTGGAGCTGTCACCTCCAGGGAGCTTGGGAGCACGAAGGTGGCGACGAGGGGTGGACCAACGGTTATCAAATTCGAAATGAAGGTGGAGGTTTGGTTTTAAGTGGTTTGACCCTGAGTTGCAGGGGCTCAAAGACCAACGATTCTTGAGCGCCTCAGTGATCCTTGGCCCGATGTAAACATATGGCGGGCAAGATGGATGATCGAGGAGGAAAAATGCAGAAGAAATCAAGACGAAAGAGTGAAGGATGCGACCTAGAAAAGGCCACCAAAAACGCCAAAAATCGGGTTTTCTGACAGGGGGTAGGTGGGGAAGGCGACCAGTTGACCGAGGTCAACTTGGACTGAAACCTGGTTGGTCCACGTGGACCAACCAGGAAAAATCCCTGATTATTATTTCGTTAATTCATTTAAAAATAGTAATAAGCCGAATTAAATAATGATTATAAAATAAAAAATATTCGTTATTTTATGTAGTATTTGATTATGATTTTTTAATTTATTTTATGAGGTGTAATTTTATAAGTTTACTTTTAGCCTATATAGGTATAATATCTAGGTATTTAAGTATTTTATTTTTATTTTGTGTTTTTAATTTATTTATTTTTGGTTATTATTTTTCAAAATCATAAATATTTTTATACACATAAAATATATTTGATTTTATTTTTATGATGTGTTTTGTACACTTAATTAAATAAAGTATATAAAGTATAGGTATATGTGTGTGTACTTTACCAATGTATTTGGTATACGAATTTTATTTTGTGTTTCCCTTTGAGTTTTATTTTGATTTTAATGCATATATATATTATAGGTAATACTTACAAAGATAAAAAAATATAAAAATATAAAAATAATGAATAAAGAATAAATTGAATATTTAATCTGTACAATGTACAATGTGGGTCCAAAACTCAACTTTCAAACCGTAGCTCCGCCAAATGCGAAGCCACCGCCATTAAATAGATTATTTTATTCTATATACAATTAAAGGTGAGTTTGTTGCAATTGGAGTTTTCATTTGTGAGATATGGGTCTGGGAAGTTGGGACTCTGGATTTTTATTCAGACCATAACTTTTTATCTGTACATTATTTTTCTGTGAAATCAATTTTGTATTTTTCTTTATAAAATTATCTACACCTTTCATGAACAAAGTTTCTTTATTTGATGTATAAAAAGTAGAACCAAAAATAAGTCCCAAAATGAATAAAGAATGAATACAATAACATAGGTATTTGACCCTTATCTCCCCCTACTTTATTCCTTGTCGACCTATTCATCAAGATGCCTAGGTCTCGGGGTTTCGGGTCATAAATATTTACAATATTTTATTCTTTTTCTTTTCTTTTATTTATTATATAATTTTGGCCTTAATTACAGTATTTATCACACTAATGTGATGCACATGCATGAATGCTAAGATGATGAAATTAAAGGTATTTACAGGCATTTACTAGGGTTTTTGGTGCCAAAATGATAGAATAAAGATGATGAAATGTGTATTCATCAGCTCCCTAGTTGTAGCCAACTTAGCTACTCCCACAACTGTTTTTCCCTCCATTTTTTAATTTCTTTGGAAAATAAAAATTTGTAAATTCATCATTATATCCCTCTCACATTCTATTAAAATTTCATCAGAAACAGAGACTCCTACAACCTCCATCCAAACAGGGTCGATTTTAAAAATCCTGCGACCGTTAGAAAAATGACGTATGGATGAAGGGCTTAGGAGTCTCTATTTCTGACGAAATTTTAATAGAATGTTAGAGGGATATAGTGATGAATATACAAATTTTTATTTTCCAAAAGAAATAAAAAATGAGGGAAAAATATGGGTGGGAGTAGCCAATTGGCTACAACCTGGGTGTAGCCTCATTTAACCCTATATATATATATATATATATATATATATATATATATATATATATAGAGAGAGAGAGAGAGAGAGAGAGAGAGATCTTGCAGATATCGAAAGCACAAACCACACCCTAAAATATGGATACGTAGATGGAACCTTTGATTAAATAAAAATTACATAACTAACAAGCACACCAAAATAAAAAGAAAATAACATATACTTACTAAATAATTAAAGAACTTGTATAACCCACAATTAATTCCAAAGAAATAAAAAATGAGGGAAAAATATGGGGTGGGGAGTAGCCAATTGGCTACAACCTGGGTGTAGCCTACTCATTTAACCCTATATATATATATATATATATATATATATATATAGAGAGAGAGAGAGAGAGAGAGAGAGAGAGAGAGAGATCTTGCAGATATCGAAAGCCACAACCACACCCTAAAATATGAATACGTAGATGGAAATGAATAATAAAAATTAACATATGAATATGTTAATATGAACAGTCCTATGGATAATAAATTTATCTTAACATTTTGAAATTAACCTTTGATTAAATCAAAATTACATAACTAACAAGCACACCAAAATAAAAAAGAAAATAGCATATACTAAATAATTAAAGAACTTGTATAACCCACAATTAACTAGCATAAATATTATTATTTTTGCATTTAAAAAGGACTCCACGATACAATATATTGTATAACCATGTAACGTATTTAGATACACACAAAATGATATATATATATATATTATATATGGGTAAAATGTGTATGCCCCCTAGGGGGAGCTAACTTAGCTCCCCCCGCCCCTTTTTCACATATTTTTTTTATTTTTTTGAAATCTAAAACCGTGTAAATTCATTATTAAATCCATATATTATGTCATTCAAATTTCATGCGAAATAAAGACTCCTACGACCTCCATCCAAATGGGGTCGATTTAAAAAATCCTGTTACCGTTAAAAAAATAACTGTCTGGATGGAGGCCGTAGGAGTCTCTGTTTCACATGAAATTTTAATGGCACAATATAGGGATATAGTGATGAATATTCATGGAAGAAATTTTCAAAAAAATTAAAAACATGGAGAAAATGGGCGGGGGTAGCCTAAGTTAGCTACCCCTTGGGGGCAGCCCCATTTTACCCTATATATATATATATATATATATATATATATATACACACACACACACACACAATATATACGAATGGATCCTATAATACACATGTCCATATATGTATCCATTAGGAAAATATGTAACTATTTTTGTCCATATCCTAAAAAATAATAACGGAGCTCATATCCTTATAAGCATCAAAAAACCAATCAATATCCATATCTATATTTGCCAAAATAAAACCTACACATCAATCAACTTGAAAATAAATAAGAAAAATGATGGATACAAATATATTCCTATTCGATTGCATCGCAACAAGTCAGCCTGATACTTTGAAACAGATGCATGTTGTCTGCCGTGTGATCTTTGCGTATAGGAAAAAGTTTGAAAATGTTGAAAATTATTGAACTCAAAGGGCAATGTCAGACAAAATATCCAACTACTTAATTATCGTATGTGAGTGTGCATGCTCGTGTAACGAAATGAGGCCTGCAGGGGTTTTTTTAGACCTCATCATCGGCAACGGTCGTTTTGACCATCTCTGATGAATGTAAGTAAAAATGTTCGTTGTATCATAGGGGGCATCCGTGACCGTCCGCTGTAGATCTTGATGGCACGGTCATCAATTAACCGTTCCCTCAAGGCTGAGCACCTCAACCACGTCATAAGGGATGCAGAAGCATATATGGGGACAGTTGGAAACGTCCCCTAAGGCCTACTAAGTGCCAAAAATTGGACCAGTAAGGGGCTAGACCAGAGGCGAACCCTCCATTCGAGGACCTCAAAGTCATACGGGACACTGACATAAGCGTATAGGGAACAATCAGACCCATCACCTAAGGCCTACCGAATGCCACAAAATTGTGCCAGTGAGGGGTCTAAACGAGAGTCGACAGTTAACGATGATCGTACCCTTCGATCCGAGGGA